>JAJTJO010000463.1:600000-1125788 GCA_024550625.1 Dendroctonus valens
AACAGCAATCAAAGGCTGTCGCCTTTGAATATAATTGACGCACTGTTTTTATAACAAGCAAAGTGATGCTTCTGAGAAAGTCAGAGTTATTGATGAAAGAAAAAGTGACCGCAATTGATCATCGAATTGCTGAACTCGTAAGTACTTTGAAACGCTGTACTCATAAGCAACGATAAACATGGTTTTGACTTTGATAAAAACAAACAGTTTTTCCTGATATCCAACTTTTCTAACAACTGCTTTCAAGTAGTAGTTGAAGGAGTGCTATATCTGTCTAGATTTATCAACTTTGCACATTTTCACTAGAAAGCTTCCTATTTTTAGCATCAAGATGTAGACGTTCCTCGGTAATTATCCGGTGGACAGTTACTTGGGAAAGTATCAGCTGTTGCGCAATGCTTCCAGTACTCCTGGAAGGCTCTGCTGCAATTATCTCCAATAAATGTTCCTCTATGTCTAGAACCCGAACACCTCTTGGTCGTCCACTAATCTGCCTCAATTCCTGAAGCCAATCGTCCGGTGTCTCTAGCCCACTGTTGACGAAGTTCTTACAGCTTCTGCTATGTTACTGTGGCATTAACCAATAGCATATTCGCACATTCGATATTAGTGTACATTTTCTGAAAGAAGCTTCAAACTTTCACACTTTGATAAATGCCCGTTATTATTGATAAAACCTATCGACCTGTAACTACCTGTTGTTGTGTTAATGACAAAAAACATCGTCTCTTAAATTTTCATCAAAAAATTGTAGAAGGGTATTTTTTTAAAATATTTTTTTATAATTTGACATAAAGATCGTCATTTTTCTTTTCGAATTCTTAAGTATTCCAATAGGCTACCCATCAAACATGGCACCATTTCAAAATAAGACCTAATAACCAAGTTGAAATTCCATTTTCAACTGTTAATATTTTTTCAATATTTTTCAATTTTACTCGAACCCTATAAGTGAGCCCCTATAACAATTTAAAAGGAATGACCTTAGTTAGTTAGTATATAATAGTGATAAAGGGTCGTATTATAATCTACATTTTTTCCTTTTTTTACATTTTCCCATAATCTAACAATTGAAAATATTTTAAGTAATGCAATGTTTCCGCGCAATCTAAAAAGTAGCATCAAATTTGATATTTCTTTTAAAACACGCTGTATATACAGTACGACCATGATAGCTGTGCGGGTCTAACTTGGTCGAAGATGCGCGGGTGTAAATAGAGCAAGCATTCGGAGGAAAAGAGATAAACGAACAGACGCAATGGCCGGCATGGTGGCCGAGCGAACAGACCGACAGGCTAGTAACCTGAAGGTCTGTGGTTCAAATCCCAGCCGTGCCCATGAAAAAGATTTCGAAGTGATTTATATTCGTACATCTAATGATCTGGCAAATAGCCCTCAAGGGGAGCTGCGCCATTTGAAAAAAAATAAACAAACGCAATGATGTACACTTTGAATCAAATTCGGCTGCCACACCTCGCACACCACTAACCACATGTAAATCAAACCAAAGTGAAGACTTTCTCTTCAAACTGTACACAGAATTGAACGCTATCCGTCTTTGGCTGGCTCCGCCCAATTTTGCCAACGCGCACAAATACGATATGATGACCCACACGCACAGATATCCTGGTCGTACTGTACTAAAAATACGGTTTGGATATTTTTAACGTTTTTAATCGTGATAGTATCGCTAGTGGCAAAAAGGTAAATAAGTGTAAAAATAATTAAGCAAAAAAGTAATTAAATAAAATTAAGTCTCACCGTTTCTCTACAATATATACTGCCATGACATATACAATTACAACTTACCAGACAGAAATCAAATCGACAGATTGGCATACATATTACAATACGCAGACGACACGGCACTTATTGTACATGACAAAACTACTGAGAGAGCAGCTCAAAGACTCCAAACACTAACAAACAACACAATGACATGGTTTTATAAATGGAGACTAACACCAAACGCGTCAAAAAAACAACTTCTGCTCACAAACCACAGACTCAACGCTGACTCCCCTACAATAACTGCAGACGGCCAAACGACGCAACCAAAAAACGACGTAAAATACCTTGGAATCACAATTGACCACAAACTTAAATTCACTAAACACATACGAAACATCAGGGCAGAAACAATAAAGAGAACAAAACACTTCCAATCACTAACCTACAAAGACAGAGGAATTAGCACAAACACCGCTACCAAAATATATAAAGCTATTTGTAGATCCTTGCTAGACTTTGGACATATACTCATGACCAACGGAACAGAAAGGACAAAACGTTATATACAAACAACAGAACAAATTGCACTAAGACTAATAACACGAATAAGACACCCCCAAAACCCACTACAAAACCCCCCCACCCAACTACTATACGAACGCACAAACATGACAAAGATCTTGGAAAGACTCATACAGCTACAGACAAAATGGACAAACAATCCCTACAACTGGACCATACTGAATTCCCTTTGTCTCACAAGACCAACCAGACAATCCCGCTTCCGTTTCCCTACATCAACCCTACTCGAACACTTACAAACGCAACTGACTAGTGGACAATAAAATAATTTTTTCTTGTCATTAGAATTTTATTTAATAATATTGTTAACCTAGAATAAGAGAATTTTCATATTTGTTTTTTTTTATTTAGATTAAGACTACATGTATTAAACAAGGGCAGAAAGACCGATAGGTCGATAGCCTTTTTTAGAAATAAAGATGTTTACTACTACTATAATTAAGTGTAAATAATAAGTAAAAAAGTTTATAAGTGAAACATTCGCTACTTTATCGAATTACTCCAAAAAGCATAAACATGATTTTCAATAAAGACAAGGTGATCCATGAGAACGGAAAATTTTAAAAACGTAACCCTGAAAGTAATAATATTTATTTACAATGAAATATTTTATGAATATCACAACTATATCCCATTTTCATTTCTTAAAAATTATGTGTGTTAAATGACTTCCTGTTTTCTGTACGCATAATTGAATTCGGCAGAAATTTTTTTGTATAATTCCATGTAATAATGCTAATAGAAAATTAGTGATTTATTAACGATTCGTTCTTTTAGTTGTCAGATACTTCATGTCAGTCAATCACCTTCAGTTTCGAGTAGCCCGTTTAAAAAATAATCACCAGTCGAAAGGTCCGGCGGCATCGGAGGCTATTCAACAGATCCACGTCTGAACATTACGTGGTTAGGAAAACATCATTGCAATGCCTTTATTGATTCTCTTGTGGTATTAGAAGTAGCCCCATGTGGCTGAACGATGTATCTTTACTTCCAGGAAACATGTCAAGTTGTAGTGAAATTATGTCGTTGGGACATACCGACGAGCATTCACTGTCACGGAATTTTCAGCATTACCCTCAAAAAAGTAGGGACCTATAGTTCCCACTAAAGTAATTGCAACCCAAACCGGTATTTTGTACCATGTGTGATAAAAGCAGTTATCAATTTGTAAAAATGGCAGCCTAAAAATGTATCTTAGATGTCTCATCTTCACCTCTTCGTATTGAACTATTTCATGTATACTCGAAAAGCGTGCGCAATGTACCATAACCATATAATTTTTAATATTAAAAAGTGTCTAACAAAAGGTATTTGCGAATCGTCTTTACTTGGCTAAAAACCTCCAATAGTCCATTACAGTATTAAACGGGTAATTTAAAGCAAACACGTCTAAAATTTTTTTGATAAAAAAATATGATATTATTTTTTTACAACGGCCTTATAATCATCTGCGGGATATCGAACGTTTAAAAAACACATGTGACGCAATTGTATTTTTTTCTTATAATTTAAATCCTTTATTGTATTTTAGTTTAGACTACAAACATAGATAGAACACCCGTGGATATATCGGAGCATCTCACTTGGTCAAACTGATGACGGTAATAAAATAAAGTATGGAAATTTATCCTGAAAATACTGCACGTTCCAAATTTTGTTGACGCGAATATTAGGTGACCAAGAAAAACCACTGGAAAATACGATTATATTTCTAATTACGTTGATGAAAACGCAACATATTCATAAAGCAATTTAAAACGCAGGTAGAAAATTATTCAGTTTCAAAAACTTCACTTAAACCACAAACAAAAACAACAAAGCGGTTGGGCATAATCGGATGAAATTACAGTCGGATAATGCCAGTTTGTTTCTAGTGTTTAGTAGCAAGATTTCTGGTACACAGTCAGTAGTTTGTTAGTACGCAGTCAAATATGAAAATTTTTTAAATAAAAGCTACATTTAGAATTTCAATTCTATTTTGTATAATTAATTATCTATATTCTGAACTGTACTTGTAATGATTTCCTGGTTGACCAGATAATATTTTTTTGAATTACATATTTCGTAGACCAATTTATAGGCACAGACAACAGTTATGAAATGGACAAACTTTTCACAGCCTATAAACGATTGATATTCCTCATCCGATTGATATAAACCCATTAGTTTAGTACCTGGCGTCCCTTATGGTGGACGGCCATTTTTGCGTCAATATTTTCAAGGGTTGGAGAAGTACAACAGTTTGTAGGATAGCCATGTAATCTGGAGTGAAAACTCAACTTATCACATTCATTTGAGATTGTATGCGGCATTTTACTTCTCTCTTTATATGAAACGTCGAAAGGAGGGTGAGTTTTTGCATATTGTTTTCAAATAACTCGTAGTGGATGGTGTTTTTTTATGGGGAGCATCTTTTAATAAGTTGTTGTAGTGTACCTAGGTTGATAGAACTGCGATATTTGATGTGAGATGGTTGTTATAGATGACAGCTATGAATTTGATTCGGAGGATTTGCTTCCATTGTCTGGACTAGAAAAACAGATAAAGCATGCAAAACAAAATGTTAGAACAAGCATGTATAAGAAGTGAAATTGGCGAGAATATATAGCGGATCGTCCAAAAAATAGAATGAATATTGATTTCACACCAACATGAAGCGAAAAAATGCAACAGCCCGATAGACGGATGTATCAGTTGATAGAGTGTCCTCCTCAAGAAAATACAATATTAGACATATAATACCCTACGATGTGACTGATCGCAGACATGCAAAGTGTGGAAAAAAGAGTCAATTTATTTGCGAAAATTGTAATGTAGCCCTACGTCCTACATGTTTTAAATTATATCACATTTGTTAAAAATTGAACTAAACCATGAACATAATGAAATTCATACCCATCATTTTTATTCGTTCACACTGCCCAATGTCCCTTTAAAGGGACACCAAAATATTTAAAAGAATGCTAGAAATATTTTTAAAATATCATAATTTTCAGATTAATACTGTTAAAAAATCATATTTGATGACCGGTATTACAGTAAAAATTAAAAAAAAATACTTTGGGCACTAATGGGCTAAACACAACTTTATTAACATTCCAAAAACAAAACAATTTGATAAGGCAAGTGTGCACACATATATTTTTGAATAGTTCATGAAATTTTAAGTGCGATGAAAACACTTGCGTACCGAACTGTTAATTAACGCTTATGCTTTTAGCAAATTTATGTCGAACTATAGTAGAAGGAACTATTTCGCTTAATTTAGCTTGAAAATTATTTATTGCCTCTTGCTTACGTAATATTATTGCCTCTTGCTTATTTTGTGAATAAATTTAATCCTAATAATTTTACTAAAAAATTGTAATTTGCAAGGGGACGTACATTTTTTCTCAACGACTGTTTGAGTAGTAGTAGTAAACATCTTTATTTCTAAAAAAAGGCTATCTACCTATCGGTCTTTCTGCCCTTGTTTAATACATGCAGTCTTAATCTAGATAAAAAACCAATATGAAAATTCTCCTATTCTAGGTTAACAATGTTATTGAATAAATAAGATTTCAGTGGCAAGAAGAAATTATTTTATTGTCCACTAGTCCGTTGCGTTTGTAAGTGTTCGAGTAGCGTTAGTGTAGGGAAACGGAAGCGGGATTGTCTGGTTGGTCTTGTAAGACAAAGGGGATTCAGTATGGTCCAGTTGTAGGGGTTGTTTGTCCATTTTGTCTGTAGCTGTATGAGTCTCTCAGAGATCTTTGTCATGTTTGTGCGTTCGTATAGTAGTTGGGTGGGGGGGGTTGTGTAGTGGGTTTTGGGGGTGTCTTATTCGTGTTATTAGTCTTAGTGCAATTTGCTCTGTTGTTTGTGTATAACGTTTTGTCCTTTCTGTTCCATTGGTCATGAGTACATGTCCAAAGTCTAGCAAGGGTCTACAAATAGCTTTATATATTTTGGTGGCGGTGTTTGTGCTAATTCCTCTGTCTTTGTAGGTTAGTGATCGGAAGTGTTTCGCTCTCTTCATTGTTTCTGCCCTGATGTTTCGCATGTGTTTAGTGAATCTAAGTTTGTGGTCGATTGTGATTCCAAGGTATTTTACGTCGTTTTTTGGTTGTGTCGTTTGGCCGTCTGCTGTTATTGTAGGGGAATCAGCGTTGAGTCTGTGGTTTGTGAGCAGAAGTTGGTTTTTTGACGCGTTTGGTGTTAGTCTCCATTTATAAAACCATGTCATTGTGTTGTTTGTTAGTGTTTGGAGTCTTTGCGTTGCTCTCTCAGTAGTTTTGTCATGTACAATAAGTGCCGTGTCGTCTGCGTATTGTAATATGTATGCCACGACTGTTTGATTTTAACTCATAGTGTATTTTATTATGATTTAATCTGAAATGTGGTATGGGTTAAGTAACCCGGTTAGTTTTCATCTTCAACCAGCTCTTACTAGAAGTAAATTAAATTGAAATCAAATAGTGACTAAAACTAAAATTTTATTTTGCAGCCCTTAAAAATGAAACCGGTTTGTTAATCGGAGACAAAATTACTCACTTTTAATTGCTTACACACTAAATACATTGAAATGGTTACCCACATGAAATGACACCATGTTCCTTTACTACTGTTTGAATATACGAGCGTTGAACTTGCCGAGAAGGTAATTCGCTATATTTAGCAACAAGAGCCAATTATCTCACTTAAACTATTTAGTAATTTGTGAACGATTTTAGAACAAGGCGTTTATTTCATCAGTTCGTTTGTTTAAGAATATTTTCATTAGGGCCCTGTGCAACATTGTATATTTTGACTGGTTCATTTTTCGTTTTTTTCAACTAGTTACTTACACATTACTTTGGCGTTAAATAACACTCACCTGGGATATAAAGGACCTGATGACTGTTCAGGATCTTCTTGTTTCAACATATTTTGAGCATTTGCTACTGCTAATTGGTGCTGCTGCGCTGCCGCTGCTTCTTGTTGATATCTGTTAACAAAACAAAATATTTCTAATTTATGCTAAAATAAGTAAGTATCATATACTAATGATCCAAGCGACTGCAAACGAAGAATGATATTGTATGAAAAATCGCTGATTCAATTTAGTTTCGATATATCAAACTTTTAAATGTATTTTATATTTTTTATTTTATAATCTTTCCTATACTGTGTACAAAAATATGATTTTTGTAGGACCGATAATTTTTACAAACTATGATGTAATAAACAACTTTGCTGTTTAATTGCCTTAAATGATAAAAAAATAGATTTAAGTTTCAGGTAATTTTATTTCCTCTATTTACATGCATAATATTATTGAATTACGCTGCAACATAGAGCAAAATTTTCGAAAGCAAGTCTATACAAATATGCCATAATTATTGGAGACCTTAACATGAACAAAAAAAAGTGACCATTAAACAGTTTTTTACAAAACACAGATTTTATAACACGACACACTCCACCGACATTTTTGATGCCCGAGAACCAAGACTCAACACCAGACGTCTTACTACATACAATAAACCTTACAAACAACATAGACACTTTTGATTATGACTTTTAAGTTCAACTCACAACAGACTCTACCTACCATACCCACAGCAAAACCCAGCCCCAAAAAACTCGACTTAAACAAGACCGATTTGAATAAGGTTAACTTACACATATTTGACTACATAAACACCAACCCCGCACTCATCTCAATCAATGATATGCAAGATCAACTTCCACATAACATAAAAAATTTTTTAGCACAAATTAAAAATACGTTTTATCAACATACTCTACCCAGGTTTATACTAAGGCAAATAAAACATAAAAGAGATTTATACAGACAATACCGAATTAGCCGAGACGACTCTATCAAAAGAACAATTAACAACTTAAACAGAAATATTAAAGCTATGATATTTCAATACCGACAACACACATGGATTGAAACATGCCATCAAATCGAAAAAGACGAAAGAAGAACATATTCGAGGAAAATAAAAAAAATATCAGAATACAAAAAAACAAATCCGATACGCATTATCAATGAGCAAGGAACACAACGATACTCGGACAAAGACAAAGCGGACGCCTTTGCCGACCAGTTTCAGAGAGCCTTCAAAAGATACAAAAAAATACAAACTTTGACACCGACAACTGGGAACAGGTGAACAAATGGCATGACGAATTTTAAAGAAACACTACGGGTCTAAATCACGAAATCATTACAGACACTGAATATCTCGTAGCCTCAGCACAACTGAAAAATACGGCACCCGGAAAAGACAATATTAAAAGCAAGGTACTTAAGCATCTAACACAAGAAACACATGACTTCACATTAAGAAAACTGAACGAATGCATGCATCACTACTAAAAAAATATCCAAGTCATGGAAGAACGGAATAATAACACCTATTTTAAAGAATGGACTGGATAACACACTAACAAAAAAGTACAGACCCATCACGCTACTCCCGGTGTGGAGCAAACTATTTGGACATATAATAGAAAGCAGACTACATAATTTAATAGGACATCATATTCCAAAATACCAGTTTGGCTTTAAGGCCAAACATTCCACCCTACATCCACTACTTGTCCTTACTAATAACGTATAAACGACACACTTGACCGGAGTAAAATCTGCCAGCCTGTTTTTAGACATAAATAAGGTCTTTGACAGTGTTTGGATCAGGGGCTTACTGAACTTAGCACTCCAAACTACCTAATACACATTATTAAACAACTACTCGAAGACAGACAACTGAAGGTACGAATC
Source organism: Dendroctonus valens (assembly GCA_024550625.1). Classification (NCBI taxonomy): domain Eukaryota; kingdom Metazoa; phylum Arthropoda; class Insecta; order Coleoptera; family Curculionidae; genus Dendroctonus; species Dendroctonus valens. The sequence goes on from JAJTJO010000463.1 coordinate 609,068, forward strand.
AACTACGACTACTCTATCCCCTTTTCACCTGATTAGGGCTTATCCCTTCACCACTCTCACCCTTGCTTTACAACATATATTGCTATAACATATACAATCACAACAGACAAGACAAAGAAGGTATAGACCAAAACGCTTACTTGTTGCAATACGCTGACGACACCACCCTTATCGCGCATGACAAAACTTCCGGTCGGGCGGTGACCATAAAATTACAGGCACAATAACAGCATGGTTCTACAAATGGAAATTCACATCAAACGCACCCAAAAACCAACTGCTCCTCTCAAATCACCGAATTAAGCCAGACTCCCCAACCATCACCACGGACGGCCAAATAACCAAACCCACCGACAATGTGAAATCCCTACGAATAGCAATGGACAGGAAATTAAAATTCACTAAACACGTACAAAACATCAGAACAGAACTAACCAGGAAAGCAAAACACTTCCGCACACTTACAAAAACAAAGGTATCAGCACCAAGACAGCAACTATCGTATATAAAGCGATCTGCAGACCTCTAATAGACTATGCTCATATTTTAATCGCCAATGACACACCGATATCACTGAGACTGATAACGAAGATCCGACAAGCAAACCCATTACACAATTCACCAAACCGTCTACTCTACGAACGCCCAAACTTGACAAGGATTACGGAAAGACTACTCGTCTTGCAATCAAGATGGAAACACAATCCTCACAATCTCACCTTCCTGGACCCCCTCTGTTTAACAAGACCGACCAGACAAACGCGTTTCCTCTTCCCAATCTCAACCCTGTTGGAGCATCTCCAGACATAAATCATGTACATGTTTGTTAATTACATTATATCCATTAGTTATTAATTTTTCCATACAAAACCTTGTAATTAGCCCATGGCAGAAAGACCGATAGGTCGATAGCATTTTCAGAAATAAAGAGTAGTAGTAAACATCTTTATTTCTAAAAAAATGCTATCGACCTATCGGTCTTTCTGCCCAGAAATAAATATTTTTTTACTACTACTATTATTGCGTTGTATTTATGTGACCACGCTATGATTATTCGTTACAGTTTTAGTTCGTCTTTCGAGAAATAGTTAATAAATCAGAAATAAAATATAAAATAAAGCAAAAACAAAAGTCAGTTTACGAATGAACCTGTATAAAAGGAACTAGTTGGACTTGTGTAAAATGAAAATGAACACCTTAATGTATATATCCAAGCTAATATATATTTAGGAATTTTCCGTTACAAGAAATATTATTGTAATGTATTAAGACTTGAATTGGGTCGCAGTACTTTTCCTAAAATGACAGAACACCTTTGTAGTACAAAACAGGTTTTTGGCTGTCACAATCAATTTTTGTTTTTCATGAAAAACTTATGCTATGCTGCTTAAGTGCTGCATTTTTTCTATTCCCTTCTATGGCAATCGAAACAACTATGCTTGATTCTTGTTCAGGGTTCAAGGTATTGCTTTAAAACTTAGCTTAGGAAGAAGAGAGCGTGCTGTTTGCTCAGATTAGTGGATGACAGAATGACTATGTTGTAAGACAGGTGGTACCAACAAAATCTTGAAACTAAAGAGCTTTATTTTAGCAGCAATAGCTTCTATGCCATACCAGAACTTTTGATTTCCATTTCTTCCTTTATCTGAGTCTTAATTCTGTAATGTTCAATGCCGAGGTACACATTTTCGATTTTATACAAAAAAACTCAAAAAGATAAAAATATAGTTAGCTGTTTAACGGTTCAGGATGCAACTTTATTTCACTCACCCCTGTTTTTCTTAATTTTAATTTGTTTGTTATTCTGCACCGCTTGTAAGCATAGGTTGTTGACTTGTTTTGATGACTTTTGTGTTATTGTAATGTACGTGCTAAGTCTTGTGTTGTTTCTTTACCATTGTTGATTGGCTCTATTTGTGCTATATGTTGTAGTATATAGTTTTTATTCGCTTTGTCCATAAGATTAGTAAATTTTTTGTGGCAATCAAGCATATTTTGATTTGATCTGATTTGTTCCAAAGACCTTGGGTCAGTCTGCTTGGTTCACCTAGGTACTAGTAAGCAAATGTTGCAATAAGAAATTTAGTGACAAAACGATACAAAAAGGAAGCAAACCAATTTTTATGATTTGAAACTCTTACATGATTATACAAACTGTTTCATTTGAGCGGCAAATTTATTTTTGAAATGCAAACCTCCGTCTAGAGATTCTGTAAGCTTCCGGCTGCAGAAAATTGGTTCAATAAAGCAAACGGCAAAATTGCTTACCAAAATATAGACGCTTTCAGAAAGCGATTTTTAAGACAGCTTTTCTTTCTCTGTGTTAGAATTGTTGGCTTTGGATCAGGAATATATCTTCTTTGCTGGATATACTATTTATTCTAAATGGGAAAACTAATATATTTTTTTCTGTATATGTTTTTTTGACTTGATCAACCTCAGTTCTTGTTTCCGTCAATTTATTTGAATAAACTATCTTTTTTCTAATTAAGAATGGTATTTGCTCAGGTTATTGGAATCTATAAATATGGTGTGAATGTTCTAGAAAAGAGCATTAAGGTTTGAAATTTGTGGAAGTGAGAAATATATCGTAAAGTATGTCAGTACCCAAATGGTTTCGTCCGCGTTACAGTCTCTTTTTCAAGTTTATGTTTATAGTCATCTGTAAGCTCATATATTTTTAACTAGTTCTATGTGGATTAACAGTTAAGTCGCAATCGTTTGACAAGATGCCTTTGGATTTATAATAAAATTGATGTGCAAATTTACCTGTGCTCTTGGGAGTCCTCCATGTAACCATAAATACCCTGTGGAGGAACCCTAGGTGGTCCCAAAGGTTGCTGGAGGGAAATGCACTGACCAGAATCGTACCTAAAAAACATGACTCACATATCTAAAACCTCCATCTTTGACCAAAAAACAGCAAACTCGTTTTGTTTAAACTGGTCGATTTAAAATTGGCGTCATTCCCTCCTCTCTGATACTGGAAACATTCGCTTTTTCTCTATGGATGAGTAGTTTCAGTTCCATAAACATTTATTTGTAGTTACATCACTTAAAGGATAATTTTTATCTGAGTTTTGTCTGTTACTTTTAATAATTTTTGCAACGAGCAGCAGGTAGCTACGTAAAGCTACTGAGGAAATTCAGGTGCAAATTAAAAAAATTGTTGCCAAATTTATGCTTCAGTTTTTTAGAAATCTTTCAGTATTTATTGATGATAATTACGTTCTAGAAATGTTTCTGGGTTACCTAAATACTTCCCGACGATATCCCAAGGGAAATGAGGCCAAATTTCATATAACTATACACCTTTTTTCTTAATTGTTAAAACATTACCTCTCGAATCCACTATTACTGCCAGGATCATAAGGGCGGTGACTTGCTGCATTAACCAGGGAAGAATCATAAGAGCGATTTACTAAATCATTTGAATAGGTAACGACGGGCCGAGCAATTGTCGTGATCGGTTCATTCATCTCTTGATAGCTCCTCTCTCTATGGTACATTTCTTCGGATATCGGCGAATGGTGGTATGGAGATCTGAAATGTGGAAGATAAAAAACTGAAAATGCGCATCAGATCCAAGTGCTACATTTTCTAGGCTATGGGGGTGCATTACTAAGAAAGCAGCTGATTCTTGTTTCCTCTCATAAGTTGAAACCCTAAGGTAGAAGATGCAGAAAATAATATCATGGAATTTGTATAAAAAAAATGTTCGCTTTGTCTGCAATTTTTTGACTTTTGTAAAATTTAATAGCTATATAAAATTTATAATAAGGATATTCATTATTTTGCGCTAGGTTTTGATTTAAAAACTTTCCTCTTGTTTCTTCTCTTTTTTTGTTCTAACTTGTTTATTGGTATCAAAATTAAAGGGCTTTTAAATTTTTCATTGCTCTAACGGACCATTTAGAGATCTGATCCTAACAAACTATTGACGATTTGAACGGTTTTTCAGCCTTTAAGAGTTTGCAGGACGTTGAACCGCTCAGGAACAGTTGGAAATAAGCTCTTAAATGCAATAGGGCGTTTAGATGGAGCGAATCAAAATTTGAATTTTAATCATCGATATCATAGCGATATTTTTTTAAATTGGGCACCTATTTATCCATAGGTAACAAAGAGATAAAAAACCTTCTATTTCCAAACCGATAAGTTAAAAAGTCGATGAAACAGTGCATGCTACAGATCCTCCTTAAAGCGGCTTCACAATTATTGAGTCATTAAAAACTAAAGACCAGCTGAAATCCACTGCTAAAATTAAGTATAATGAATGTATTAGGTAAAAATGTGGGCAGTGCTCCGCCATCCAAAGAACCTGAACATCTAAACGACTCGATATTTCCAAAACGGTCCAACTAGCGCATCGGTCGAACAGGTAATTTTGTTTGAGTCTTCCAAAGGCCCTACACTCCTATTGAAAATTTCAGAGCTTGTTTTGCTTCTTGAGCGGGTCACATAAATAAAATGTTTGAATTTTGCACAATAAAAATGATGAGAGTGTTATATTTATCATTTCAATAACATATTCTTAGGGAAAAATTATTCAAGATTTGAACCAATTTTACTCCTGAAGGATTGCAAGATTGTAATATTCTCTCGGTCGAAAACTCTATGAGGATTTTACCCATCAAAATCCACAGCAATAAATACAAATAGACCGGTGATTATTTGTTTATTTGGTGCATACCTGTGAGACATTTGGTGTTCCATATTATACCCCGGATGAGAAGCGGGGTGTGGACTGAGATGATGTATTTGGTGCGGCCCCCGCGAATTCATTGCTTCCATGCTGGATATTGAAGATGAATTTGAGTCTTGATTCATATATGGCTCGTAGGCTGATCTCAGATTCGCTGGTGGCGATCGACAAGATGATGCGCTTGACATTTCTCTTTTTGGAATTATTAGTTCACTTTGGTCTTGGCCACCTAATAAAGAAGTCCAACATAGGTTACATTTTCTTACTACTATAAACTAAGGTCATACCTGGAATATTACAACTAGTGCTTGTAGGTGGTAACTCACTTTTTGGTACTTTCAGGACGTTGGGCTTGATTAGGTTCGCTTTGCCATAGTATTGACTGTAAGCTGAACCTGGTTTATCATCTACGTTAGACGATTGAGGCAAAGAGGTAGAGGGATACGAAGCTGCAGTATAATTTGGTTTGATGTCTTCGGCTGGGGTTGGAGATTTCTTACCTCCATCATAAGAAGATGAGGATGAAGTGAAATCACTTTGGCAAGCTAGAATATATTTTCTATTTTAGAAGAATTCCGTTAAATCTCTGACTTCTACTAGTAAGCTACAGTTACTTGCGCATAGCAAGCAAAGTTCTGAAGCAAAATGAGAAGCGAATAAACGTGGAATAAATTTAAAATTATTCCAAATTACACAAAAGTGCTATGAACTAACAGTTTCTGACAAACTCAATGAAAGTTGATAGACAATGAATGAAACTTCTAGATTGTTCCTAGTGGCAGGCACTTACCAAAAACGGACATTGCGAGTCCTGGACTTTTAAGCCTAGAGTGCAAGTTGGACTGATATTTGTGCTCTCTAGCTGCCTGTTTATTGGCTGCCGCCACAGGACATCCAGAAAGACTTCGGTGAGAGTTCCGGTTCGAACTCACATGCCCTCTTCCATTACAACCTGGAGTCGGGCATTTTAGGATCGTTTCATGCATGGCCAGGACTAGATTTGCGCAAAAGAATCATTGTTTTGGCTCAGGAATTCAAGCACAAACGAATAGTGGCAATAACTATTAAATGCATGGCTTTATCTTTATATTTTATATTCTATGTAAAATAACTGCAAATTAGCGGTTTACTAGTAGCTCTTTATGCTGGAAGTTACCTACTTATCATACTTCGGACCCTACAAAGAATATACGGGGTGTCAATTTGAAAGTTCTCACCCTTAATATATTTATTGCAGTTAGAAAAATGAAAAATCCGAAAGACACACCAATTTTATTTGTAAGTGGGACACTTTAATATATATTTTTAGCCTTTTTGTTTCAACCCCCTAGGAGGGGTAGATGTCACCCTTCGAATCTTAAATGGGAATGTGGGTCAAGTGGCACATCATTTTAAAGGTTCCAAATCGTTGGATAACAGAAACAAAATCCAGTTTAAACAATTGATATCTTATTTATTGATTATTTTACTTCGACAAAAGTTTTTATTTGCGGAAGAGAAATTTCTACAATAAAACACATGGGATCTATTTACGCACTATCTGATCAGTTGTTCAAAATGTTGTCCATTTTCCTGTAAAAAATAATAAAGTCTGTTTTCGAACGCCTCCCTAACATTTCGGAAAACTCACTGGGAATTGACCGACATTCTGCTGCAATTCGCTCTCTAAGATCAACAATATCAGCAGATTGTGTTTTATAAACAATGGACTTTTCATGTCCCCAAAGAAAGAAGTCTAAGGGTGTTAAATCAGGTGATCTTGGAGGCCATTCAATTGGCCCCCTCTGCCAATCCATCTATTCGGGAATCTCTCGTTTAACCACTGTCGGACCGGAAGAAAATAATGAGGTGGAACACCGTCCTGTTGGAATGTTAACCAATCCTCCTGTAAAACTGAATTACCTTCTGCATCAATTTGAGTTTCTAGCTCATGCGTGATAAGAGGATCAATAATCTCTTCAAGCATCTTAACGTACAGATCACCTGTCAAGTTTCCTTCGATAAATAAAGGACCAATAATGACATTTCCAAGAATACCAGCCCAAAGATTAACTTTTTGAGGATATTGTGTATTGTGTATGTCTTTCTCGAAAAATATACGGGATTTTGTCACTCCAATTTCGACAATTTTGTTTGTTAACATTTCTATTTGGAAAAATGAACATTTATCGCTGAAACAGATATTCGGCAGAATATTGGGGATGGCGTTGACTTGACGACTCGTGAATTCACAGAACTCTATTTTTCTCTCAAACTCATCCTCATCAAGTTCTTGAAGGATCTGCATTTTGTATGGATGGAGTTTATGCATTTTCAGTGCTTTTCTTATAGTCTCGTGTGATATTCCTGTGTGTTCCTGCTATTGTTCAACAGTAGCAGTTGTCCTACAGTTCAAGAACTGCAAGGAGTTGTTGGGCTCTGTAGCGAATACTCGGAAAACCTCATTTGGAGCTCCTTCATTCATCACTCGTAGATTGTTCCTTTTTCTATTACTCACCGAACCAGTTTCGGAGAACTGTTTTACCAAATCCAGCACATATCTGTGACTTTTCGACCGCGCACTTTCTAACCTCTCCATAAATGAAAATAATTTCAGTTCTTTCTTGAAGAGAATAAATCATTCTCACACTTTAAACACTTACTAAAAGTTATCACTGAAAAGCCCAAGTAGCAAAAGCGAATTAACAATAATATTCCTATTTTGGCTACATCTTTGAAATTTTCTGAATATGTTTTTTGGTTAAAAAAACGTATTTTATTAACGTATTTTTAGAATTTCTTGATAGAATTTAAAGACTTAATTTAAAGACCTTTGGCGAGAAGACATTGAATGAACGCAAATTGACGAGATACTCGTAGTACCATCGAAATGTTACTTACAAATATTTATTTTAAAATAAAGCTTGAAACGGTGCCACCTATGGGCGTAGCGAGGAAGATGCAGGGGATTGTAATACCACTAAAAAGAGAATTGAAGGCCCTTTAAAACGATGTGCTACTTGACCCACATTCCCATTTAAGATTCTAAAGGTGACATCTACCCCTCCTAGGGGTTTGAAACATGAAGGCTAAAAATATTATTTTAAAATTGCCTCTTACAAATAAAATTAACGTGTCTTTCCGATTTTTCATATTTTTAACTGTAAGAAAGATATTAAGAGTTATTAAGTTTTCAAATTGACACCGCGTATATTGAAAGTAGATGGTTCGCTTGTAAAGTGCCGATGAAAAATTCGTAGAAATATACTTCGAGTTTGCATTTTGCTTGAAAAGAGTAGTTAAGAAAGTACATATAAGAAATACGAAATAACCCTTTTTTTAAAAAGCTATTTTTTAATCGACAAGTAATATGGGATTTCTCATCTAGTGGGATTCAGGTTCATTAGGTTTAAGCAGTAAGATCCATCTGTACGTAAACTTGAGAATGATTTCCTGCCGGTAAAAATTCCGAATAGGTTTTAAAATTGTAGAATTAGATGTTTAAAGAGCAAAGAGAATTCTTCGAAACAATTGGAGACTTAGGTCTCCTTAGCTAACTTGCTTAGATGAAAAAGGGTGAATCTTAATGTTATCCAGTAGTGGCATATCCAGTAGTGACAACTAAAGCTTTCTTATTCTAACGGTTCTCCAAGTATGAGCAAAAATATAGACGCGGTTTTGACAAAAATACTTTATTTGCACATCGGATTTCCCGAATTTTTCTTTTATATTACATTATATTACAAAGAAGGCGTACGTCAATGAATTCAACAGTAGCAAATAGAGCAAGTATAAGTTAAATTATTTTAGTACTGGAATTTCCTCAGACAATCAAAAACTCTTGCTAAATTATGTTTTATATGAAATTATAAGCAAAAATCGCATTGCAAAACTATATCCAGTATTGTTGTTACCGTTGCTATTCAATACTCTATCCATTTTCTTTTATTGAAAATCTCCTTTCTTCTTAATTCATGATAGGGAATGTGAAATAATTCACCTCGTCCCACTAAATCCCACTCGATAACATACAACGAATCTACCAATGGCATCAAAGCTAAATATTAAATTTACTTACTTTTGTTTTTGTTCGCTTATTTTACACATGAATTGGCAATTGAGGTTCGAGTTGTTTGCAAAATATTGCATTTTTAAAATTTTACAATATGCACATCCATGTGTCACAATTGATATATGTTGCATTGAACTTACATTAATTAATAATGCATGTTTTTATTGCCATTTTTCGTTGTGAGTGCCATTCGCATAAAAGAGTTACTGCTTAGTTTTCCATTTGGTTCCTCAATAGCAAGAGCAATGAAGGCAATAATCTTCAACTTTGTCAACCACATTTTTCTAAAGTATGCAGTGTTTTACATTGTTTAAGGAAATTTTATGCTTTTATCCAAATGACAACGTTTCTAATAGCAGCAACCCTTTCAATTGAGTATAATATAAAAAGTGTGTGGATAATCTCATTTCCAAAAAAATAATTGTTGAACAAAAACTAATATACTCAAGGGTAGAGAGATCAATGAAAAACAAAATAAAAGTAGTCATTTATTCCACACACATTAAACAACATTGTGGCAAGCATTTGTGGCCCCAATGTCGTCAGATCGTATTATACTCAATGTATTTATCGATTCTGTTGCGAAATCTAAAAAATGGGAGGATGTATTTGGAAATGCGGAAGCCATAAAAACTACATGAAACAAATTAAAAACGCTCTCTACCCCGAAAACAATAAGCAACATTCTGGCGAACATAAATCTCGAAAAGCAAGCTATGATGAGTGTTGGGAGAGGATAAGGAAATACCAAACAGACACATTTTTCATTTACTCAATATTCCTTTTATATGTTCAAATTTGGTAAGTAGATTAATATTATATCCCCACTGCTTAATTTGCATTCAAATTGACATGACGCCGGATAAATAAAAACTGTATTTTGATTCAAGTTAGGTACTGGACCGGGGTACATTGGACCATGTGATCCAAAGTTTTATTCCCAAGTTTTTGGATCAATATGAGTGCAACCTGCGTGAATAGAAACATGAGGAAACACAAATAGAAGAACACTTTGCAGAAGCTTTGTCTTATTTTATATTAAATTAATTTAGTACTAAGGTTAGTACTAAGGTACAAAGTCCTCGTTTAAGGATTTACGGCACATACATTAATAATCTATAGGGTTGGAACCTTCGACACTCACGATAAATCACTAACGTCTTACTACTTTGTCCACACTTTCTTTTAACACAAAGTTTTAATAACACAATTTTTAAAAACGCATTTTTTTGCACCTACATTATCAATTTTGAGTTTTCCGAATAGAACGTGAAATCGATCTGTTTTCCTCATTAGTTCAATGTAAATGAAATTTCCAGAAACGCCATTTGATTCTGAAAGGGTTTCAGAAAACAAAATTCTAGTTGGTTTGCATTTTTCAGTACTTGAACTTGTTTGTTGAAGTTCTCTTTATCGTTGTGGGCCAATACAATTTCCGCACTAGTACATGACAAATTAACTACCACCAAAGTGTGGCTTTTGTATTTAAGATGTGAACAGACTGTTTCTCATTTCATGTTTGCATTCCAGGCAAACCCGAATTTTTCGTGTGTCGAAAAACCATGCCCCGGGATTTAAATTTAATGTTACTTATTGTTATAATTGAACACTGCATTTTTAGAGAGAATTCTACTAACTTTTTAATAAATACTTCATCTGTTATAAAACCATCTTTCCATACTGGTATGAAGGAGCTGTAGGTAGAGTAGACCCAGGTCTACAAGACTTTTATATCAGAGAAAAATATTAGGATTGTTTAACAAGATTATTGGGTTCTTTGTTTTTGTCTTTTCTATTTGAGTATTATTCTGCAAGAGCATGAAGATATGAAACTCACAAAAATAGTCCTATCGGTTGAAAAGAATTTCTAGCCATGCATAATAGAACTCTATGAACTATAGACCATATAAGACGACAATAAATTTACATAGAAATAAGAAATTGCCGTGAAATTAAAAGTGACTCTGTGTACTGTACATTATACTGAGGGTACATTGTCTCCCTCTTTCTCTGTCCCTGAAAATCTTTCGAGGAAACAAGAAAACTTCGAAAAAGTTCAAATGACTCAAGAAACTTTGCAAAACGTGATGCGGTTTCCAAAAGCATTAAGAGTGAGGCTAAAGCTTTACAGACTTTCTGATTGAATCGGAAGGCTTACCATTACAAGTGAAAGACCCTTTACTATAATAATTCTAACATTCTTCTCACAGACATCTATTCTTCGAAATGCCAACATTGTAGCAACATTTGGGTTTTTTGCATCTCGAAGTTCACAAAGCGAAAACAACTAGTTCTAAAAGCTCGATCACACGGTGACACCGATGTCATGACGTCTAATGCCGTGACAGCGGCCAGTGTCACGGTGTCGTATATCAAACCATTTTGAAATGTGAGAAAAAAAATAATAAAATAAAAAAGAAACAAAAGGAACACCCATACAGGGTGTCCTGATAAGTTGGAACTCTAAAACGAAATCATCGATCTCAAAAGATCAAAATATTGTCTAAGAAGCATAGAGAAATTGTTGGGTGTAAGTGGAACTGTTTCAAACTAACTATTGTTATCCTATTTTGCCAAATAGATTAGAAGTACAAATTTAAATGTTAAAGAATTCAAGTAATAATATATTCTGTTTGGACCATCTAGAATAGAATTTCATCACGGTTTAAAAACGTCTGGTTTTAACATCGCCTACTACCAGAGCGCGATTTTGGTCGTCGATTTGTATAGTTAATTCATGTTGAATGCTAGAGTTTTTCTACCATATGTAGAAACTAGCATCAGAAAAGATACGTGGACTTGTTATAAGTGGAAACCTTTTCTGCTTGATTGACAAAAGATGGTAGTACCTTAAATTTGATTTTACTTCATGCAAATGAGAAAGTCAATGTCTAATGCATATTAAACGCAATATGTTGTGTACTGGATCAGGCCTTCAGTGACACGTTCGGTAACGTTTGAGAATCTTGTTTTCGGATTATTAGGCCCTAGTTGATATGAATTTGGTATTATTGATTTGCCAGCACAGTGGCTAGGGTCTTAAAAGGTGCCCTCGCTTTAACTTCGTACATTGGACAGTGGACTGATGCTATCAGTCTGAAAAGCACCAGTTTGTCAGTGTTTTACATTTTCTCTATCCCTTTTTATACATATCTCCGTCCTCAACAATTAGTTGATTATGTTAAGCTGTTAAATTACTAAGTTTTTGTCTTTTGTGTCTAAATAAGACCAAAACAAATTTAAAGCTGATCGAAACATCCATAAGGCAGAGAAGCAAATTATAATATTCGACTATGGGTTTTTTGGGGAAACGTTTTCGGAAACGAGATCTGCTTTCATCTCATTTGTAAAATCTAGAAGGCGCCACTTGCAGTAATTTGAACACATTTACTATTATTATTGACGTTTTCAAAAGCATGCGAGCAAACTGGATGAGACGATTGAGTCTTTTTTCTTTTTCTTACAGTGACAGTAGCAATATCATAGCACAATACATAAACACACCGATCCAAACTTGATTTCAGAAAGCATGATTTTACAAAATATAATGAAGAGTTTATCCCCAGTTATTTTCTGACTTCAGTTCGTTCACTAGTTTATTGGAGGACCGTTAAAAGCATTTATTTTTAATTAACTTTCTGATGCCGATACATAAGTATCCGAAAATATATTGTTTTATCGGAGATAAAAAACAACGTATCCTCAAATCAACTTTTCTATGGTACACCATTTTCGAGTAAAATCGTTTGAGAAGAAACTTGACAAATCAAAAGTCAAAACGACTGTGTGGCTGCATAAAGTTGTTTCGTTATAAATGTGTACAGCAGATGTCGTTTCACTTCAATAAATAATGCAGGTGACAATACCGGAAAATTATTCCATATCTCACGGACAATCAAAGTATATATGGTTTGGCGAAACGTGCATAATATAAAATTATCCAAACTTTACACAAATTTTAGCAACTCATCGTCGATATAGCCTAAAATCAATATAAAGAAAATTATTAAGTCGTCGAATTGTTCTCTATAGAGGCCAATTTGGAAGTGTGAAAGTTATTTTCAGCCATTCCTAGCACATGTCGATAGGTACTAAACTAACTTTATCTGTTTGGTCATTTCTAGCTTTCTGAATTCTTTGAGATAACTCCAAAAATCTATATTATCAGGACACTTTGTATAACTGGAAATATGGGTCAGTGGTGTTCAAGCTCACCCGGATGTTTCAAGCATTGTTGCGGAGTTAAACACTAACAACTGGACCCAAATGCACATGGGAAGTAGAAAGACACGACTACCCATGCAAACTGGAATAAGACAAGGCGATAGCCTAAGCCCCATCCTCTTCAACTTGATTATAGACGAACTTATAGCGGAAGCAAAAAGGTTTGAAAGGGATACTCACTAGGGGACAAAGAACTAAAAGTAATTTCCTACGCGGACGATGCCGTGCTGGTCTCAGAGGGTGAGGACAACCTGCAGAGAATGCTCTATCAGTTCGAAAAAGACAGCTACCAAATACAACATGGAGATATCAGTAGCAAAATCAAAAGTGCTAACCATTTCAAAAGGACCCAGAAGATGTAAATTGGCTATATACAATAAACCAGTAGAACAGGTTATGAGTTTGAAATATCTCGGCGTCAACATCACGAGCAGCAGACACCTCCAAAAAGAAGTAAAGTCTCAAACAACCAAAGCAGATTTAATATTCAGATAGACAGCCATTCCTTAGAGATATAATATGGCGAAACATGCGCATGTACATTACACGCAAAGTTCGCATATATAAGACCTGTGTGAGACCTGATATGACTTACACTGTAGAAACAAGAGCCGAAAACTCCACAACACAAAGGATTATCCGCACAGCAAAGATGAGGTCTCTAAGATCCATAGAAAAGAAACGAAACATCCGATAACTTTGCGATATCCAAGACATAGTTATATGGTCCCGAATGGAGAGATCATGTTGAACGGATGGAAGACAACAGATTGCCGAAGATTGCAAGAGATGGTCTCCCAAGATACAGCAGACCAATTGAACGTCCACCAATACGTTGGCATGAAAGCTGGAATTTATCATCCCAGATACCTAAGAATCTAAGAAAGTAGAGAACAAGGCAGATGCCTGACAAAAAGGATGAAGACGAAGAAGAAGACGAAGAAGCTCCAAAATCACAGATTGTATATTTTTACGGTATGATGAGAAATGCCGATTGAATTTAATTTCCATGCATACATACAGTGTGTCCAGGTGCAACGGTGGTACGTTTTAGTACCACCGTTGTAAAATCGTTATTTTTTACCAATTTCAATTATTCTTTTTTTATGATCCGGGTCTTCAAACTACGAATTCAAGTAGTATGTGATTTCAAAATTCGGCTTTAGTCACTGCCAAATACTTTACTTACACAATAACTTTTTATGTTGGCAAATTTAAAAAAGTACCATTATAAAAAATAAAAAAAAATCGACCTCTCTCATAAAATGGCATAAAATCCATCTCATTCGTTCTCATTTTCATTGTACTGCGATACCAGGTGGACAGAAAAATCAATATAATAATCGTAGAATATTATACAGGGACTATTTGTTTTTGGTAGACAAATGGAAAATAATAAAATTTATCTATAAAATTATGTTTTATTTCAGTTTAATAATGGGTAAAATTCTAATTATTCATTTAACTAGCAGTAGTAATTAAACAAGTTGTGTAAAAGTAATAATTAAACTATGTATGTATCTTTAGAAATGACAATCGGTAAGTACAAATATTTAATGCTTTGAGCGAAGGCTAATGACATAATTAAGTGAATATTTTCTTTAAATATTATACACACCTGATAATGCAGAACAATGAAAATCGGTAGAAATTCATTTTAGTCTATTTCATGTGAGAACAAGTCCATTTTTTCCTAAAAATTGTTTCCAATTGATAAAACACCTGAACAATACAAGTCCTGTCGGCCTTTTATTAGTGTTTTGAGTATTAGTGGTAGTGGAAGCGTTTAATTGGTGCTTATAAATAAAAATGTATTTAAATGAATAGAAAAAGGTGTAAAAATGCTATAGCAGAGATCAATAAGAACTCTATTATCTTCCAGGTAGGAAAAAGTTCTCTAATTCGTAGTGTGATCAATAAATGGCAACGCAAAGTAATTTGTGAGAGGTCAAAACCATCCCAAGCAATTTACCGAGTGAACAGAAGCCCCAAGATTCAATAGAATTAGCCTGATATTAAGAGAAATCGAAGGCGTATATGCAAAGTAATAAGTTTCAAATTGCTATTTATTATGTGTCTGTTTGGTTGACTTTATTGAAACTAAGACATGTTAACTAAACCACACTTACTTTCTGGTGTTACTTTGTCCTTACGAGGACATCCAGAAAGGCTGAGCAAAAATAATGTTAGTAAACGTATGTACGTTTATAATGCTGATTCCTACCTTCGATGATGCGAATAAAGGCCAGTTACGTGACCTTGCCCGGTGCATCCTGGAGTTGGACATTTACTTCCTTCTGAAAAAAAATAAGCAATGCTAATAATAGAGAAATATAGAATATCCTGGTTGGGGGCGGCGGTTGCTACACGTTAGAGTGTCCTACCGATGGCGTGTTTCCACATGATCACATGTAAAAGTAAGTTGCAAAACTTTTTCGAGCAGTCGCAAATGTGCTGAACTTTTAATAGCATTAATGGACCCAAAATGTGGAAAAAATGTTCCTGCAGGGTATTTTGCACTTTAGCGTCGAGATTTCTTCCTCTTTAATAAAAGTTATTAGAGCCACATGTATCCCAACTTGTTTACCACTAAAAGGACTAAAAGTACGCAAAATAAGCAAAAAGGAGGCAAAACCAAGTAGTTTTTTTGTCGTCTGGCGTGGCAAATTAAAAGAGAGAACACACATAAAACTTATGCGCTGTTCTTTGGGGCGGCTCCGCCCTACGGTCGATTAGCCTATCGTATGGCCCGGGTGGAGACTCACAAGAAAAATCTTTTTTGAAAAAAAAGAAACCACAGCCGTGAATGGCGAGTGGTGCGGGTGCGCGCGGATCGGACATCGCACCTGCGGAGTAGCGTCACGACGCTGACGATGCCGTCTGGATCGAGTTGAAGCACTCCGAGCTTCAGAGATCCACACTGAACATATATTTCCCCAGATTACCCCAATTGCCCATTTTACGTCGTAGTAACTGCTCTCGGGTAACTATTTTCACAGGGAGGCAGCAAACGCTTGTAAAAATTTGTTAGGTTTCCCTTGTATTTTTCTATATGTCATTATAATTATTTATAACGGAAATTCTAAACATGGAAGCTTCCAGGTTTATAAGAAAAGGTCAAGACATTCACTTCTTTTTGGTGCTGATAAGGGAGTAATGATTTCCCATAATAAACCTGAATATTTATTTGAGCCTTTTTGATTTCTATATACAGGGTGTACCATACCGTAATGTAACTACTTAGTATGAGTAATAAATCAGTACAAATAAAGTAAGACGCTTTAATGTAAATTTGCCGTCCGTGCTGCATCAGATATTGGCAAGCAAGTATTTCATTCTCGGAACTAAAATATAAATATTGCAGATTTTCCATTCTTTTCTCGGATTTCGGAATCGGAAAATTTATACTTATAATCAAAATTGTGAGATAGTCGTTTTGCAGTGGAAGGAATACCTGTTAATAAATTTCACTGGAGAAGTTGCATTTATAAAACTAATATAAAAAATGAGGCAAATCATTTTCATAATACAGATGCTAAATTGTTGAATTCAAATAATTAAATTGTTGCCAAATCCAAACTTTCATGTGCCATAAAAACTTTATTTATTTAGTTGTCAATCGTCGAAATGCATTTATCTCGGTATTAAAAATGATTAACTATTCATCGCAACAGCATGCCGATCTCCATTACTTTTACGGTTTTGTGATAAAAACTGGGCTGGAATTACATACAAAATAGTTTAGCAAACATCATCCGAACTTGTTGAGTATTTTAAACAGCGCATTGTTGAGGCAGCCGATCTGATTTGAAATTATAACGCTTTCTCAGTTTGTTCATGTAACATATGAATGAATTGACAACATATGTCGTCAGACGAATGATGAGGGTTTTGAGCAATTTTCATTCTGATCTCCAGTTCCATCTTTCAGTTTGAATTCCAACAATATAACCAGCTAACAAAAGCAATTTAGAAGCCCTGTAAACAGGGAAAGAGCTGTGAGAAATCAAAATATGCATTAAGTTGAATAAAATTGTGATAAATTTTTCCAATTTCAATACTGTGAAAACCATTGAAATTAGCCATTGCATATTGCATGTGGTGTTGTGTTGAACCACTAGCCTACTTACATATTTTATAGAATACATAACCCAGTTTACTACAGACTACGCGTTTGCCAAATAAGTGTTTTAATCCTTTGGACATGGCGTGCAAAAGTTTTCCTAATGAATTTTAATCAGCTTGCCAATCTGCTCTAATTGTCAACTTGATATGACCATTATGATATACGCAAGTAAAACGTTGCTTAAATGGCTTGAGCCAATTTTTATTCAATATTTAAGCAAACTGCTGACGTTTTTTACTCATCCAGAGCCCACAGTAAGACTTAAAATGCAGAATAAAATCTCCGCAGTTAAACAGCAAAAAAGGATCATGTTGAATCAGTTTCAAGCATTATTTATAATTTACTTCAGACAAACTGATTAGACAAGAAGCCCTACAACCGATGCAAAAAAGCTAAACGACAAAATGTCAGCTAAAAATTGCCTTTCATTTGAGGTGACACAAGAAACTATTTTCTGTATAACACACTTTTCAGCATTGACATCCAGAGCGTAATAGACCGAACTTAATTCAAAGATGTTGTCCGTAAGTAAGCCAAGATAAAAATCTAGAGAAGTGTTTATAAGTTGTTTTTTGGCTATTTTTTGACTATCGTGATTGCTTTTTTAATTGAACACGTTGATCGATCGTTATTCGATGATATTCACAACATTACGTGCGCTGTTGGGGATATTCGTGAACCTAATTTTCATCCTTGTCACACTAGCAGAAACGAGTTTTAACATGTAAAACGAATCATATCTAACAATTTTGTCATTAAATATACATTTCAATACGAGCATAGTTTAGTTTAAAATGGAACTAAATAATAGAAAAAACTTTTTACTTTACCAACTATTCTCACTTAGCTATAAAGCAATCAGTTATTTTAAACTAATTTCTTATGCCCATTATTCTATCATTTAGTCTAATACCATAAATCCGAGGCGCACACGTTACCTACGGAATTAGCATTCATTGCAAGATCCATTAAAGAGCGATTAAGGAAAGAAAAAGGGTTATAGCTAACGTCTTGTGGGTAGCTCTCTGTTACGTTTCTGTTGGTAAAAAGCCCGTTTTCACGCCAGTCACGTTCTAACGTTGACAAGTCAGCTTATAAGTTGTATCAAGTTTAAGCATAAAGCCGGTAGCTAAATGCCATAGCTAGCAGGTGACAGTTACGTGCTGGTGAAAGGGTGGCATTGGTGATGGTTCAGTCTAAAATCTTCCAAATCAGATTTTTAACCAAAAGTTCAGTTTAGCCACATGCCCAGTTATTTCATTTACTAACCAGAAACTAGTCTGGCAAAAATCAATTTCTAAATTTTACGCAAAAATTTATAGCAAATATTTATATTGAATAGGTGATGCACATTTTATAATTTTTTATTCACTGATATCATCTTCATTGTATGAATTCATTACATTTTTTGAAAGGACTGTGATGTCACTGAAGATTAATTAACTTTAAGAGCTGTTCGTTTTTTTTACTTTACAATTTTTTTACTTAGAAAAATCCATGTAAATTGTGCTTTATATTCAATTATCATATTTTTCTCGACTGTTCATCCGCTATTTATTTTGGCCAACAATATACAAACTACCCACCTAACTGACAGAAAGACAGCTTGCCTGTTTATGGACATTAACAAGGCTTTCCATAGTGTCTGGCATGGAGGCTTACTATACAAACTATACAAACTACACACACCAACATATCTACTACACACCATAAAGAACTTACTAGAAAACAGACAACTACAAGTACGAATTGACAAAACACTGTCATTTTCTTTTTCCCCTGAACAAGGGCTCCCTCAAGGATCCCCGTTCTCACCGTTTCTCTACAATATATACTGCCATGACATATACAATTACAACTTACCAGACAAAAATCAAATCGACAGATCGGCATACATATTACAATACGCAGACGACACGGCACTTATTGTACATGACAAAACTACTGAGAGAGCAGCGCAAAGACTCCAAACACTAACAACCAACACAATAACATGGTTTTATAAATGGAGACTAACACCAAACGCGTCAAAAACCAACTTCTGCTCACAAACCACAGACTCAACGCTGACATCCCCTACAATAACTGAAGACGGGCCAAAACGACGTAAAATACCTTGGAATCACAATTGACCACAAACTTAAATTCACTAAACACTACGAACATCAGGGCAGAAACATAAAGAGAACAAAACACTTCCGATCACTAACCTACAAAGACAGAGGAATTAGCACAAAACACCGGCACCAAAATATATAAAAGCTATTTGTAGACCCTTGCTAGACTTTGGACATATACTCATGACCAACGGAACAGAAAGGACAAAACGTTATACACAAACAACAGAACAAATTGCACTAAGACTAATAACACGAATAAGACACCCCCAAAACCCACTACACAACCCCCCCACCCAACTACTATACGAACGCACAAACATGACAAAGATCTCGGAAAGACTCATACATCTACAGACAAAATGGACAAACAACCCCTACAACTGGACCATACTGAATCCCCTTTGTCTTACAAGACCAACCAGACAATCCCGCTTCCGTTTCCCTACATCAACGCTACTCGAACACTTACAAACGCAACTGACTAGTGGACAATAAAATAATTTTTTCTTGTCATTGGAATTTTATTTAATAATATTGTTAACCTAGAATAAGAGAATTTTCATATTTGTTTTTTATTTAGATTAAGACTACATGTATTAAACAAGGGCAGAAAGACCGATAGGTCGATAGCCTTTTTTAGAAATAAAGATGTTTACTACTACTACTATAACATACCTCTTTGCATAATAATTTATATTAGATTTGATACTTTAATCACCCATTTAAAATTAAGGGAAATCATAAACTTGCAGTACAATAGATCTCGTTATTGCTCAAAAATATTAAAAAGTTAATTGATTACTCACAATCAAATCAATTGAGAGGAATAGAGCAATCCAATTAATAAAGTCAAACATTAACATATATATTATTATTTTCAAACTTCAGGTATTCTAATCAGAATATTCCATGTTTAATGTTCTTAAAATTGTTGTTATCAACAAATATTTGCCTCTTTCCTCGCAATGCATCGTCAAACAACATGAAATCTTTGAAAAGTTACATTTCTTAATCAATATCTCAATACCATCAGTTTCAATTATAAGAACAAATGCACATTTGCAAGAGCTCTTATTGCGTCAATAAATCACGTTAATGTATCTGTTATCCATAGCTGTGCATTCTTGCACCGGTAAAATCTTTAATTTTAAGACACAGAATTGCAACACAAATCATTTTTCGTGACTTGAGGTGCGCGGTCATAATTCTAAATATTATGGCTTGGCGAGGGTGCATGAATTTACAACCCCTTACTGCTAATAATACCAAAATTAAACTTCCTCCCTTCATTTCTTCAAACCAAACATCCCGTTTCCTACGACGGCTATCAATTCCCCTCCTGAAAACTTAATCGTATTTTACCTTGTGGATCTCTGTAAGATTCAGACTGACTCTTTCTACTTTCATTACTTTCATGGCATGTAAATATTTCAATTCACTAATCATTCTGTGCCAGATCTTAATAGATTTTGCATGTGTTACGGAATGTTCTTTATATTTTTTAAGAAGCATTACCCACATAAGTCCTGTGGCGGTTTGACAATCTCTATTATGTATAGGGTGGGCCAAATTGGACATTTTTGAATGGAATCTCCTATTTCTATAGCAGATGCACGAAAACGGATGACCGGCATCAGTCTGAACCTCGATTTTTATGACAAAATTAAGGACGAAAACCATATGTCAATATATCTAGCCGTCTCAGCGATATAGGGTTTATTCCAGAAATCTGCACTTTCGGTAAGGCTCTCTAACCCTTTTCCTGGATTATTTTCAACTTTCTACGGAAACAATTCCAAAACAGTTTTTCACGTAGTATCCAGTAATGTAAGTCTCATTTGCGATAAGTAAATTCTTTCCGAGTTATTAACAAAAAACATATATTTTAATATGGGACACTATATTTTATCATATTTAACTTGAGCTTGAAATAACCTTTCCAAAAATATAGCACATTCCTTCCTTTGCTCAACCATTCAATGAACAATAGAGGTATAATTATTAATTTTTTCAGTTCTAGACTGCTAGAAGCTGCTTTCTCTAAATGCTGTTTATATATTCTGCTTTCTGAGTTTTAGTGGGAATTATGGAAATTAATCTGAAAAATGTATCTCACACCGAGGAGAATGCAGAGGCGGCACGCAACTTGTACCAGGAACGGTATCCAGAGAGAAAACAACCATTCAGGGACATTTTCGCAAGATTGAAATATAATCTAAAAAAAAATTATGGTCAATTTGAGATGAAAAACCAAAACGATATAAATCAAATAGGGATAGAGAGTTAGAAGAAATAACATTATTAGGAAACGTTGAAAATAATTTCAAAGCATCAATGCGAAATTTAACGGTATCAACAGGTCTGCCTTCTGTATGTGTGTATGTATTCTGGAAAAGACCATGTATCTCTAAAACTGTTAGAGATATTGACATACCGTTCTCATCATTAATTTTGTCATAAAAATCGAGGCTCAGACACCGACATCAGTTTTTGTCCATCTGGTATAGAAATAGGCGTTTCCATTTAAAAGTGTCCAATTTGGCCCACCCTGTACAAAATCAGCAGGAGCAAAGCACCTGCGCGTTCAGTACCAGTTATATAAATATAAATTATTAAAATATTATTATATTTATATAAATATAAATTGATTAAAATTTGATAACAAAACGACCTCCTAGAATAAAGCTTTTTGCACTGTTTTGCTTGTTTTTTGTGGGGTGTGCTTTATGCACGTTCTATTGAAATGATCAGTTATTTAATGAAAAACAACTATGTACTTAAAGAAAATTTTCATAATAAATAAGAAAAACATTATGTTTTGAGTCATAATTTTAAGAAAGATGTGAATTATTGTTTGATTGCTTAATAATAATTCAGCAACATTCGTAAATTTCTGATTTGTGAACATACCGTAAAATCTGAAATTTGAGTGAATACTACTGTCTTACACTGTTTATGAGTATTTATAATTGAGGAAATATTTTCAGAAATGTATCTTTATAAAATAGGATACTTTTGTATTATCCTTTAGTGTACGTAATTAACAACGAGCAAATTAAATAAAAATGAGCAAAAAGTATTTACGTTTTAGACGTAAAGTTATAATAAGAACAGGAAAGAAAATGATAGGCTAAAACTTGTAAAATATATAAGCTCATATACTAGCGAAACATTTGATGCATAAAACTATTTTTAAGGTGATATTAATGCAGTAATTCTGTTTTAAAAAGATGTGATTGAAACTGAGCTTAATTTGAAACAGCCGTTATATTGCCTAATGAGCTGTTACAAAACTGCATTTACTGCATATAAATAGTTATCTATTAATCTATAACTCCTTAAGCATATCCTGATTACAATTCATTTATAACGTTTCCATCCCGATGAAATATGTCGCTCGGGTGCATGCCTTATCCACCAAAACATACCCACTAAGTGTACGGTGGTAATAAATATAATTTTCCTGTATGAAGGAGCAGCGAACTATAATTACGTAATGAGGGAAGCTCCCGCTATTTCCTTTCGTCAAAAGGGAGACGGAATGTCGTGTCGCACCAGTTGGCACAAACGTATAAATATTATAAACTGGCCTCAGAAAGTCGTTCGCATAACAGTTTTATAAAATTAACAAAAGGAAAAACGAATTTTACGAAATGACTATGAAATTTATCAGATTCATATATCTGAAAAATTGCAACTATTTAATGAAAACTCGTTACCTGGTACTATTACAATATTTTCTAAATATTCCAAAGCAATCAAATAAAAACTCATGCAACTATAGCAAAATATTTAAGTTAACACGATACGAACCATCATTAAATCAACACTCGCTATAGAGGGATTGTAAGGATTTAAGCATATTTCATTTATTTCAAAGTTTTGTACTTAACATCAGATAAAATAACGAAGGAAAGCATACAAGAGTTTAAGAGTATTTAACAGAAAATTGGTAAAACTTTCAGAACGTAGGACAGAAAGTAGTACTTCCGATATATTTAATAACTAATAAAACTGTTAGTCTCATAGCACTTAAAAACCAAAGTGAGTAAAATAACAAAAACGAAAACGCGAAAGTGACGATGTTTTTCAAATTTCCATTTTATAAGTGTTATGTTCACACTTCAGCTGTGATGACAAGTGTATCGGAGAAAAGATAGCAAATTTGTTGAAACAAGTGGGTTTTTCGGGTTTTTAGGCCGTCGTTCGGTAGAATTTCTTCTTGACGTTTCGCAAGCACGTGCGGCTTGCATCTTCACAAGTGGTTTGCTTGAACGCTTACACTGTTCTGATGCGATTCCTCGGGCGCAGTCCGTATTTATGCACCGGTCGCGATGACGTGGTTTGTGATGACGTGGCCTGTGTAATCGGAGCCTGAGCATTCTGTTGGCTGTTGCTATCCTCCGGTGTACTGGATTCTCTCTCCTGTCCTGAGCTGTTGCTTTTTCTTGCTGTTTTTGCGTTGGTGAGTGCCGGAAACCATATCCTGTTCAGCGCCATTGTCTCTTGCGCTGAACAGGATATGGTTTCCAGCACACGTCAAGAAGAAATTCTACCGAACGACGGCCTAAAAACCCGAAAAACCCACTTGTTTTAAGGAATGGCCTCGAAAGTTTATCTCTTTTGATACAAGAATTTGTTGTTATTCGAAGGCAGGAATAACAAATAAGTAATGATAAACAGACGCAAAACTATGTAGAATGATTTTAGACAAACATGGATGGCATCGGGTCTAATAACGTATTGGCCTCAAGCTTTTACAATCAGGATGAAAAATAGAAAAAAAACGTATTTTTACTTTCGGCTAATGCACTTTATAATGCCATAAAAATCAGTTAAAAGCCTCTGTTTTTCACTTCATAAATATATTTTATCATGGATAAAGGTATTTTAAAAAAGAAAAATATGTTTGATTTTCAGTTCGTGCAACATTAGCGTTGGAGTGATGGTGATCGCGACAAAAAATGTTCAGTGCCACGACTATTTCTAGTAAAAAAAATTAAATACATCAATTAATTCTCATTAAATGAAAGACAAAAGAGACTGTAATGAAGAACGAATATGGTGACGTTATGATCAGCTAGAAGCAGACCCTGCACTCGGATAACTGTTGAGTCGCATTAATAGTTAATTGGAAAGTAACTTGCAAGGTTTGTTTGCAATTTATTGGTGCACTTTAATACGAAATTACTTATAATTTTAAAAACACAATCCACTGTTTTATGAAATTACCGCATAAGCGTAAGACATCAAAAAAGTTTAAATGCAATACGTACTTATTCCTCAAAGTGACTTTTTCTTGATCCCCTGGTGGAAAGTACGTACTTTAGCCACTGTTTTCGATGGCGAAAGCATCACTTTTACCCATTACAATAGCTTTCGCCACGCACCTTTGTGACTCGGTACCTAGCGGCGACGGGCATCAAAATCAACGCGCCGAGCAAAATTTTCTTCATCCCGTGTGGAAAATAATAACTTTCGCCACGCACGCTGACAGCTCGACTGTTTGTCACTGACTGTCAGCTGACTGTTTTCACAAAATTTTCAATGCCGTTTGTTTCAAAACCTTATACTTTTCTCGGTTAGTTTCCACCGAGGATCAAGAAAAATAGTATACGGTACAAGAGACGAAAGTCGAAGTTCCTCCACTGCTTGAAGTTGCTCATTATCATGTCATGCTCGTCATACTATTATTTTCAAGTTGTCTCTCCAAATACCGGACACTCTCTTAAAACGGACATATTTAATTTCCCCGAGGGTGTCGGCTATGAAGTGGTATTACTGTATATAAAACTTGGGTCAGCGCAACATTGACAGTCAATAATGCAAAACTGGACACAGAAGTGAAATAAATCCTCAGAGCCATATCGATGCAAACTTTGCGAAAAGTTGAGACAACAAACAAAATACATGCAGGCTATACAGGGTGATTCAAAATTGGCGTTATTTCTTTGGGGGTGTTTCGGGAGTACAGAAAAAATATTTAAAAACGTAATTTTTATCAAAAACTGAGATATTTGCAAAAAACCAGATCAGAAAGTCGGCAACAATGTTTTTCAAGGTAATGTGCCTGATTAACTTTAAGTAAATACCTGTTGCATCTTAAACATCAAAAACTCAGGTGAAAATGGAATAGTTTAGGGTTACAATGTCCATGATTCGTCCTATAAAAAGTTGGGTTTAACATTGTGGTAATTGGCAGTGAAACAAAATTCTTAAATATGAATCTGTGGGTTTGAAAAGAACCGCTTTCAAATGTGAACACCTCACAAGAGTTGTTCGAAGTTCTGCCCGCGTAACTCCAAACATGTTTGTGCCCGTGTATTCACTTTATTGTGCACTCTTTGCAGCATTACTGGGATCACATTTTAAGCAGCTTCTTTTATTCGGTTAATTCACTCGTGCCCAATTTGTACCGGTGTTCGGAAGACCAGAGATTTAATGTGTCCTTGTGTATCTAACATACATGGTAGGGATGTAGCCCTTTCGCGGTAATTTTCCGGTGCAGGGTTGCCTGGGAAAGTGTCTGTTGTTGTGGAATGCTCCGAGTACTCCTGGAAGGCTCTCCTATAATTATCTCCAATACCTTTTGTTCTATGCCTGGAACCCTAACAATTTTTGGTCGTCCACTATCTGCATCAATTTCTGAAGCCAACTGTTCAGTGTCACTAGCCCTTTGTTGGCGTAAGTTATTATTAGCTCTGTTATGTTACTGTAGCATTCCCTCAGATCTAATAGCATATCTGCATATTC
Organism: Dendroctonus valens; assembly: GCA_024550625.1. Taxonomy (NCBI): domain Eukaryota; kingdom Metazoa; phylum Arthropoda; class Insecta; order Coleoptera; family Curculionidae; genus Dendroctonus; species Dendroctonus valens. The sequence goes on from JAJTJO010000463.1 coordinate 635,047, forward strand.
CATATTAGTGTACATTTTGTGAAAGAAGCTTCAAACTAAGTAACAATTCGACAAAGGGATAAGTCGCAGGGGATAAGTCAATCTTCAGTGTCAAAATATCAAAAGCAGACCAAAAGACATGCATTCAAAGATCATTTGGTACAAGAACTTATTGATGACGATTTTGACTGAAGTTTTTTTGAAACGTTTGGGAATAAGTTCTCTCAATCGTCCATTGGTTTTTATTGAAAGTATTTTAAATCTCGCTAATTACTTACCATTACTTAAAGAAAATATTATATTGGAAATTTTCAAAATCAATCTAAATAAATGTCATTTTATCAACCTAATAGTTAAGTAGGCGTAGAACACATCAAATGGCCTGCCAGATCTCCCGACCTAGCCCCATTCGATTTGTTTTTTGTAAGACAACCTAAATTCTAAAGCGTCCTTCAACCGCACAAATAACATTGAAGAAAGGAATATTACAATAACGCACGAAGTCGGGTTAATCTGTGCTCAAACGTTCGAAAATGTTACTAAAAAGTTGAAAATGTTTGTTGAAAAGTTGCTTAACTCTTACTTTAATTGAATCCTTTGTTGGTAACAGTTCACATTTTGGTTGTTTTTAAACTTATTTGAAATTTAATTGTCCTACATGCAGAATTACTCGATCTTAAAAATGAACAAATTATGTTAGAAATATTTTCGCAGTTCGGAAATAGTTTGCGCCCCTTCCAGTATAAACGATTTATGTTTGGGATGCTTATACCAAATCTGCGTTCAATGTCCGAAAAATGTGTTTTCCAGATATGGTTTTGTTAACTAGATTAAAGCCATTGTCCGCCTATTGAAAAAATTAAAAAGAAATTTATTTAATTGCGATAACTATTGCATCAAGGAGGACTAAAATCTACCACTAGAGGAACCACTGTACTTTAAGTATTTTACCTTAAGGCTTGTATCTCTGCCACGTCATCTAACTGGCAAAGATTCTATCAATTTTCTGTAAATTGGATTATCAATGTTACTTGATAAAATTAACTCGGGTTGATGTATGGAGCTGAATTATTCAGTTTTTGAAAATCGTTGTATAAGGCAGTTATATACTCTATTCACCACGATGTGCTGATTTAAGTCACCCCGAGTTTTATACCGCTGAGATAAAAATCCTATTTACGGTTACGGGTACTTTACGAGTATTTATCATACATTTCCGGCATGTGTAGAGTTACAACCAAAACAAGAGTAAAAATAATATATCTGTTTATGTTATAGTATTAATATGAACGTTGCTTACCTCTACCCATGCTATTCGGGGACAATGTTCCTGTTGCAGTAGTGATTGGTCCTTTACTACCTTCCGAATCCGATGTAATATTGGACGAATTATCCCTGGAAGTTTCTTGTAGCACATTCGCAGCTCTGGATCTCATGCTGGCAGGTTGCAGAATGGTATATTGTTTATTAGCAGCTTCCGGGGATTTTACGGGAACAGATTCTGAGGCTGCCTCCACTGGTTTCAGAATATTTTTCGGTTTGTCCTCTGAAGAAACGGTTTGATCGATATTGGGATAGCCTACGAAAGTCGCTTCTGCAGGGAACGGACCTGACATTTAAAAACCGAATTTGTTTAATATGGGCTATGAGCTAAGGGAGCGTAACTGCTTCAAATCGAGTATTGCTAACCACCAGTTAAGTTATTTATTTTGCATTTGTGAAAGACGAAAGAAGTTGATTCTTTTAAAATTTAGATTTAAAATATAGATTTAAATAGCCATTCGTGTTTGCTTGTTTATTGTAAACATAACCATCAACAACATAAACTTAACCAACGAACTTGGAACGAACTTTTTTTTTTTTTAGAAATAAAGATGTTTACTACTACTACTGTAAACATAATTATTTATTTGTTTTTATATGTCATTCATAATAGCTGCAGCAAGTCCAACATGCATGATAAAGTTAAGTCGATTCTAGAATAGAAAGACAACTTTGCCACATTGAATTTGACGATTTTTAAGTCTACATTTTTAGCTTGTTAGAGCTGTTTATATGTATAAAATAAGCTTGTTAATAATTCGCATGCATTGTCTGCTTGATTCAGTAATATTTTAGTACACCAATTAAGTGACAAACATTTTTAATATGCAAATATATGTCCAACGGCATTAATTGGAGAATTATAATATTAATACCATTTAATTAACTGTATATTATTTATACATAATGGATTGACTATTCCAATTGAAATGTAACTCTAATTGTTCTCCCATACTATTCAATGCATATCCAAGGTGCTTCAAGTAGTTAGCACAACTTTAAGATTTTGTTTTCAGGTTTTGTCTATAGGTTACATTATTTTTTTATATTTTTACGCTGATACTCACAATTACACAAACTTTAGAAATATATGTTTGCACATTTTTGAATTCATGATGTTTCATCCAATTCTGCTAATTCAACAATTCAATTTCTACTAAAATTTCGTATATATCATGATTAGTGTAAAAATTGCTTTTTTAAAGGAAATATTGCGTTTAAAATTAACAAGTTAATGAGATTAACTGTTGAAATAGGAGTTCCCATAACGTTTAATTTTTGGTTAAAAATAATAAGGAAAGGAAATTTCATAGACATGATGAGACTTATGAGATACTCTCGGAATTTATAGTAAGGAAAATATGAATTGTTTGATTTAAGATAATATAACTTTTTCTGTGTCGTGTCTATAAATAAAAGGAGGTTTAACTGATGTGACATGCATACATATGTAAACGTATCCTATGATGTTTAGCAAAAGAAATCTAATCTGAAACATTTCAAAGGAATTCGGTAAATTTTAAAAGTCTACGTACAGACTGTATCAATATAGACGAGATTCTTATTTACACTGCTGATGTAAAGTATTTGAAGCAAATGTTTGAACTTAACATTTGTTTTTTAACTCTATAATGTTTTTTCTATAAAATTTTAATTCTATAAAATAAAATTGTGCATTTTTAGTAACATTTTTATTTTGGTACTGGAATTTAATGACAAAAAGAGCCTGAACTACACATCAATTAAGTTATTGGATTCCAGCAACAATATTTGCAGAACTGTCGGCATCCAAGTAGTGTTGTATAGGTTATTTTTGAGACACCAAATGAGGTGCTTCCAAAATTCGGATGAGAAAAGCATATAAAATCAAATAGTGATGTATAAAATCCATAAAGTATTATAAAGCTGAGAAGAGACACTCTTGCTACCTGCAAGCATTGGAAGTAACATTGTTTCATTATAGCAATTTTAAGGCAAATAGTACGTTTTCGAGCAGAAAGACCGATATGGGTTGATAGCCCTTTTATATTACAAATAAATATTTTTTTATTTTTGTTAATATAATAAAAATAGAGAAACCTGTAATTTGATTCTGTAAATGATCGATTTTTGTCACGCTTTCTTTAACAAATATGGAACGTATATTTAACTCAATTTTATCTAATTCCCAATTTAAATCAGTATAAATTTCACCAAACATAAGGAATACTCCATTTAGGGGGCCTCTATTATATTAAGTCATTTTTTGAAGTAGGTAATTAGGTTTTTTATCTTAGGATTTGGAATCTTCTTGTTGACATTATACGTAAAATTTCATATGGTTCATATCATTGCTACTCAGACATGTTTTTATGTATGTTGTCTTCTGGTTATTTAAGCCAAAGTTTGAAATGAGAAAATTTAATAATATACATATAATATATAATAAGGGAAACCGCTTGCATTATATGTTCGTTTTTACACTTTTAACTACGAAGCAGCAAATTGGTACTTTAGCGTGGTTTGAATACATATGTATTATTGTTAATATTTTGTCATTATTATATTCTTTTAAATAAGTTATATATTCGATGAATAGAATCAACACGTTCTTGCTAACATTCTTTTAATTATGTCTTTGAAATAATATAAACTCTATCGTTTTTTGTTAGAAAAACTTCCCGATATTCTGCTCTGGGGAGACAATTTTACTTAAATCAGGTTAGCAATACTCGTTATGCTGTGGGAATATACTTCATTGCAACGAAATTTAGGGGCATGCCTTATGTAGCTATACACAAAGAATCATATTGTGTATGTTAATGTTGGCTTGATTGAAATAGTGATGTTTTTTTGGGTTCTTATATAATTATATAACTGACCTAGATTTGTAAGATTTTTGTTACTAGGCTGTGGTGGGCGAAAAGCGGATGTTGTGGAGAAGGGCGACGTCAAGGATCTGGTCGCATTGTGACGAGAAAACGGAGAAAATGCCTGTCGCTCAGAAAACTTCATGTCTTCTCGTTTCTTTTCTTTTCCGTTATCTGATTGGTCACTAGATTCATTTTTCTCTGAGGCTACTTCAGACATATCAATTTCCAGCTCATTTGACGAATCGTCTGCCAGTTCGTTAAAATCCGGAGAGCGATAGACGGATTTACATTTCTCTTTGCAATCGTCAATGACTTCTTGCTTTATTGTTATTACTTTACTTTTACATGTGTCTGACTTTTCGTCTTCCCTTAAAGTTATTACGTCTTTCAATGAACATGGATTATCGGTGCTAGAATTCGAGGCTGAAGAAGGCGACATTTTAACAGCAGATTTTTTTTCATCGAATAAATTTTCAAACGCCGGTGATTCTTCATTTTGCGTACAGTAAGATCCTCTTGTTCCGGGCCAACTACCCAAATTTTTTAAAGCAGCTTCAGTTTCGCGTATCAGCGTTTCATCCGCAGCATTTTCCTCTACGGAACTGGAACTGGTAGAAAGTCTTTGACTTTTCTTAACTGGACTGCTGGATGGATTTGGAGGTAACACTCTCTTCTTTTGGGGCAAAACTAGAGGTTTAGGTGTTGGTAATTGTTCGTCGGTAGATTTTTTTCGTCGCTTCTCTTCGAGTGATTCCAATTTTGTGAACGTTTTGGCAACTGCTGCCATACTATGAGTACTCGTATCGGATTTTCGTTTCTTGAGGTGCGAGAAACCAAATGGACGATTCGATCTGAAAAGACAGGAAACGACTTAAATGTCTAATAAAAACAAACTTATAATTTATGACCTTAATATTTCTTTGGTTAATATGAAATTTTATTGAAAAAATTATATATTGTTTATATTTCTTTTTAAACTGAATTATTTATATTTTATTATTTTTGATGGTAACCGTGTTCTGCTATTAAATAATTTCAATCTCAATGGTTTTTCCATTATAATTTTGCGTAAAAAAAAGCTGAAAAGTAGCTTTTACAAATTTGTCATATTCAAAATATCAAATATGCATTTAAAAATTGTTGTTTTGACGGGTTTTTCAATTGTCGTTTACACAGTTTTCATTCCCACTCGAGAAATGGCCCATGTCTTGGTTATTATTGCTTTTGCAGGCGCCAATTGCTTGCTACTTCAAATCGTGCCTTATAGATAATATGCTTTAAAAGGCAAATTCAGCTCAAAACCCAACAAGTTTTTGGATGTCTTTGCGATTATATTCACTTACAAAATAGCTTCTTTAAGTAGGTGACAGTCTTTTGAAAGTTGCTAAGTACCTACTTTGGTTTAAAATGGTTAAATCAAGCAGCTATGATTTTCTAAAACAGCTGGGTTCAGTTTTAATTCTATAATATCAAACGGCTTTTTGGAGGCTTTAAGAATCGTTAGTAATACATTTTCAACTTAGATCAAATAATTTTGTTGAATGTACTTTATTTCACTAAAAGAATAGAATCAGCAATTAATAACTACAAAAGTGATAAAATTAAAGTTATTTTACATATCTATTTTTATTAAGAATAATTGCATACGTAAAAACATTAAATTTTACTGTTTTTGCTTTCAATGCTGGTAATGGTAATATGGCTTAATAACCTATTAAATGTAGGTTTAGTAAGAGTTAGAGCTGTTATTACTAGTTTCCCAGTTTTTTTTTATGAGTGCCAGATTGGTCGGTCTCTTCTTCTCGGCAAATATATTTGTAGATATGACTTTTGAATAGATGCCTAGGATTAGAACGACCAATTAATTCGCAAAACTGACGTGAGTATAAAACACTGCTATTTCTATAGCTTAACCACAGATACCCCAAGCAAACACTAAAGTTGAAAATGATGATTCTAAGAATTTCGCAGACCGTTGAATACATAACGTTGACTAAATTATACACTCTCTAATAGAAAAATTCTCTTGATACAGGTCATCTTAAAGACGCCTAAAATCTTTTTTATTCACATAAAATATGTTCGTTTCCATAAGAAAGATAAAAAATTCACGTTTATCATCGAACACAGAAACAATCCATCTAACTAGGGACTAACTAGAGCAGCAAAAGAGCAGTTAGCACTTGATCACCGCCGTATTAATATCTCAAATCCTTTCGGAACATGAACATTGACAAAATATTTTACAAGAGATTGGAAACGCAAGAAGAAGCTAGTTGGATGTCTTGAGTTAAATTTTTGTAATGTTAGATGTACGTTTTAACCACCTATAATGAATAAAAGTTGCTGGAACAAAATATGTCGGATTGTGAAACCGGTAGGACGACGAAAGATATTTTGAATGGTCGACATCCGTGACTTGTTTTCCAAAACCAGTTGGGGAGTGCAAATTTTACCAGAAATTCATTTTATATCAGAAGGTAGAAAAGTTATATCCCTTTAATGGGATTTGACTTGGCGCCAAGTATGCCCTCTTCGGTCATAAAAATTTGGCCAATAGGAAGTTTTTATAGTATTCTTGTATTACCTAAGAAACAATAGCACAATAATGATTTCTAAATCTATGATTTTGACATCGTGTATTTCAGAACTCAGAAACTTTTGAATGAAAATAAAGTTTTGTTAGATTTTCGAATTACAAACTTACTTAGAATATGGTATCGAGCTATTTAGATTGTCCGGTGTTCTCCATCCTTAAGAATGTCAATACATGAGAAGTGTCTCAAATCACTAGCGTCGTCGCTTCGCTTTTTCGTGGGCTTTACATTTTCCAATGCAGTGAAGTAATAGATACATAAAACGAATCTCCTTCATGAGTAAACATCTTGCATATGTAACGGGATTTACGATGATATGACTGATATATTACTATGCGCTACTATTATAACGATAATGGAGCCTTGTTAAATAATAATTTGAAAACCTTAATCACATCATATATCGTTTAATGTCGACGTTTAATAGCGGTCTCTGTATCTTTTATTGCAAATTTCGCCATCAGTTCATGATTATCCGGACTTAATCAGCTCTTGACTGGACTGCTTTCTTTTTGATTTTTTCTTCTACTTTTTGCTGGTTCTTAATTTTATATTCCTTACTTACACTAAAGTCAAATCATCAAGCAGCCAACTTTTTATATTCAGATCACATAGTGAAATTTTTTTATGTTATATTATATACAGGGTGATTCAAAATTAACGTCATTCCTTTTAAGGGGTTATAGGCGCTCACTTGGAGAGTACGAAAAAAATATTTAAAACGTTTATTAACAGGTGAAAATCGAATTTGATCTTTGTTTTTAAGCATTATTTTGAAATGGTCCCATGTTCCGATTGGAATACTTAAGCATTCGAAAAGAAAAATTACGATCTTTGCTTCAATTTAAGAAATTTTTTTATATTAAAATGGTTTTCTTTTACAATTTTTTTGATGAAGATTGAAAGCGGCAATGATGTTTTTTGTCATTATCATGTAGTTACAGGTAGATAGCTTTTGTCAAGAATAACAAGCATTTGTCAAATTGTGATTTAGTTTGAAGCTTTTCTCACCAAATATGCACCAATATCGAATATGCAAATATGCTATTAGTTATGGGAAAATGCCACAATAACATAGCAGAAGGTCTAAGACCTTACACCAGCAAAGGGCTAGAGACACTGGACGATTGGCTCCAGTAATTGACGCAGATTGTGGACGATCTAGAGGTGCTTCGGTTCCAGAGACAGAGGCACAGGTATTGGAGATAATTGCAGCAGAGCCTTCCAGGAGTGCTCGGGGCATTGCACAACCACTGACACTTTCCCAGGAACCGGATAATTGTCCCTATAACTCCCCAGACGAAGGGCCACATTCCTACCACGTATGTAATAATGGTATTTCCAAGAATACCAGCCCAAACATTAACTTTTTTATGATATTGTGTATCTCCTTCTCGATTCATTTTACATTTCTATTTAGAAAAAATGAATATTCATCGCTGAAACAGATATTCGACAGAATATTGGGGATGGCGTTGACTTGATGACTCGTAAATTCACAGAACTCTATTTTTCTATCAAAATCATCGTCATAAAGTTCTTGAAGTATCTGCATTTTGCATGGATGGAGTTTATGCATTTTAAGTGCATAAGCTTCATTCATCATTGGTAGGTTGTTTCTTTTTCTATTACTCACCGAACCAGTTTCGGAGGACTTTTTTACCAAATCCAGCATATATCTGTGACTTACTTCATGATTCCAATTTCTTTTATTGGAAACCAATGCAGTCTTTCGTGCGCACTTTCTAACCTCTTCATAAATGAAAATAATTTCAGTTCATTCTTGATGAAATTTGACAATAATATTCCTATTTTGGCTACATCTTTTAAATGTTTTGACCATGATTTTTGGTTAAAAAAACAACGAATTTTTTAAATTTCTTGTTAGAATTTAAAGGCTTTTGTGGAATTTCAGTGATAAGACATCGAATCAATAGAATTAATTATTTTGAAATAAAGTTTGAAACGGTACCACCCATGAGTGCCGCGAGGAAGAGGGGAGGATCATGCCACTGAAAAGAGATTCGTACGCCCTTTAAAACGATGTGCAACTTGACCCCCATTCCCATTTAAGATTCTAAGGGTGACATCTATCTCTCCTAGGCGGTTGAAACAAGAAGGCTAAAATATTAATTTAACGTGTCTCCTTTACAAATAAAATTGATGTGTCTCCGATTTTTCATATTTTTAACTGTTAAAGCTCGTTTACACGATTCTTCGGTCTAATGTCGTCCACAACAGTGTCTTTGTCTGAACAGTTGAAGGTCACAATGTCGCGACGTTAGTGTCACATATCAAAATGGTTTGATGTACGACACCGTGACACTGGCTACTTTCACGGCATTACTTATCACGACATTAATATCACCGTGTGAACGAGCTTTAAGAGAGATATTACGGGGGGGGGGGGAGTTTTTAAGTTGACGTATGGTAAAAATCTTAAAATATTCATAGACATTAGCTGAAGTGAAAAATATATAAAAGTTAGGATTTTACACCTGAGCTATGAAATTTAAGACAAAGTAAAAATACGGGTTTTAACTCAAGTCATTTAACTTAAATATTACTTAAAAAAACACGTAATATACAAGATTGACTGTGACTTTGAACTGTGACAACACATACATAGGTCAAACAGGGCAATATTTAAAGAAAATAATATACGAACATAAATATAGCTTAAGAAAGGTTAACGAAAATGGAACAGCATTAGCACAACATGCACAACAAAAGTTACATAGTTTTGATTTCGATAACACAAAAATATTAATCAATGAAAACAACTATAATAAGAGAAGAATACATGAAATGATACAGATTAAAAAACATCAAAATGCAATGAATTTCAGATCAGACACAGAGAATCTTAGCTCTGTGTATCATACACTAATTAAATGATCGCATGCATGAACTGATTGGACCAAGTAAATGAAATACAAACACCTGATATTGAGGAATTACAAAGCAATTCCTAGAATGCAAAGAAAAGGCGAAAGATAAACAGTTTTTTTTGTTTCCCTCGCTCGATATCGAATAAAATAGGGATTTCAATGTCCAATCAAATGTGAAGGTAGAAACATCTAGACATGTAAGTTAAATTTAGATCTCTAAACAATAGATTCTAGTTTTTTCCCAGACATGTTTGTCCTGACTCATCACCTGATAACCAATGTTCTTGATGTACTTTTTAATATGTGTGTGATTTGTATTTTAATATGTGAATTTTGGTGAAAGTTTTCTATTTAAATTGATGATAACTGTAAATATATATTTTAGACAAACTGATGATGGTGGAGAAAGACACCGAAACGTATTTGTGACATTGTAAATAATAAACAATAAAATTGACTGAAACCCAGGAGAAATTTTTTTAAATAAATTGAAGTACAGTCAGGAAAATATACATAACAATTAAATATTACTAAAAAGGAGTCTCGACTTACGCATGCCATAACATGCAAGTATAACTTAATTTTATTTTCGCACTCATCAATTCGTCTTCAAAACACTTATGACCTTCTGCTATTCTGCTCTGACCAATGTGCACCATACCGAGTAATTCAATATGAAAGATTTTTTGTTTCCATTTTAGGCAGGCTTATTCCAGTTAGGCAATACATGTCAGAAAACTCAAACTAAGTTTTCATATGCAGTAATAAAATTCTAATTTCAAGAATCTAGTTAGAGTAGGAACAATAATTCCGTGATATATTGTGCAGGAACATTGGATAAAGTTATGTTAGTGCGTACAAAAATTTAGAAATCATCAAATTGTATTAATTTAAAATTGTATTGTATTTAAATTGTATAAATTTGTATTAATTTAAAATAATCAAAACAAAAGCTTGGTTCGAAACTGAACCTGCTGATTACACCGTCAAACTTTTAAAATGGCAAGATACAATTGATTTTCTATAGCCCATTATCATTTAAACTTGTCCAAAATGTGACATTGTCCTACAGACACTTTTACCTATTTGTGAGATCATTTTGTCCTTCAAAATGATGCGTTAATAACTCGTGATCAAATTCGGACACTGTTGACTTCAGTAGCCCAGTTTAGAGATAGAATATTCAATTATATCATCTGCATCTGCATCAATGCTGTCGATTTTATTAAGACTCTCTTTTTTTTACATATTTCCTATTGGAAATGGGGATGATTGGCGATCTGAGTCATGGTTCTGAGAAAAGTTTTCCAAATACGGTGACAAAACCTAAGAATGCATGAAATCCAAAGGTTTTAGAAAGTAAATGTTTTGAACGTAAAAAATGAACGTATTCCAAGAGCTCAGTAAATGTAACTGACAGCCATCGACAAGTTATCGGAAGAATTGGACGAGACTCACTCCTATATTCGTTGCAAAGACAAAATCACTATTTAAAAAAACATCAGTATAATTGAAATAATTTTTCCGAAAATTCGAGAAATGACTTCACGCATTAAAAAATAAGCGATACTTTTTAGCACACGTTAGTTAGTATTGATGAGATTTGTGAATGATTACAAGTCTATTAAACAACTTTACATACGTAAACATGACCACACATTCGTGTGATAATCAGCATGTTTCCATAGAAGAACTGGAGGTTTCTAATGCTTTTTCTTAAACTAAAATAAATCTGCACAAAACAATATTATGCTGTTAGCTCCTCGATAATATCTTAAAGAGCTAAAAGTAAACTGTAATGTTTTACAACTGCGCTTTGATTGGACCATTAAGTTACACGGCTTTATTGCCAGCACGAAGTGATTTTCCCCGCTCGTCATTTATACATTTCAGGCAATTTCTTAACGATTTAGATCAAATCTATACCGTGAAAGTATTATTAAAATAAAACTAGGCAAGGTAAATCGCGGCGAAAACAAAACGATAACAAAATTTATTTTAAATTGAATTGTAACTAATTCTAGCTCGAATCTAGTTGGAAAATCTAAACTTTAATGGCTCAAACTTTAACCAATTAACCTAATTGAACAGCTAGATTTGGCAAGTTCTTTCTAAGAAATTGTTTTACAAAATTTAATACATTTTTTTGAAAACATCTACTGCATATGCAAAATTGCTGATTTGAAAAAAATTAATGGAAATGTTACAACAACTTAGATACAACCATACTTATTCCGAACGTCCTTTAATCAAATTTCTCAAAGCTGATAGATATTCATTTGGGATTCTAGAGGCTAGGAATTTAATAAGGGATCTGGCTGATTACCAGCTTATCAGGTGTTGTCTATCTACTCATTAGGTCTCTGCCCTGTGGATTTGTCGAAAGATAATTTTAGGGATTCAGGGCAAGAGGGAACGGGTAGATATTTAAACACTCGTGGCGGATCAATTTGATTTGGGTTTGCGGTTACATTATTTCAACAAGAACAGGAGCTACTGCGATTGATTGATAAGTTATTCAGTTATCTGCTGTTCGACTGCTATGCATTTCCATTGAAGATCTATTTCAATTTAATGAAACTCTTAAAAGTTTATAACTCTAAAAAGATAATTCAGAACTATTAAATCAAACCTCTCGGCATTGTTCAGTGCAACATGAGAAGGCATTTGACTAAAAGAACTCCTAACCGAAAATGTCTGCGAAAGGCATGGAATGGACCCTTTGAGGGTAAACACTAAACTAGCCAGTATTTTTTTCTCCATGTTAACTTACACAATGCCGGTAATTTGTACAGTACTGGTGCAGACGAAACTGAAGAGTTAATTTGGCAGGTGTCACATTAGCAACTTTATCTCCATACCAGTTCCAAGCAGTTCAAGGCATGACTCCACCCGAAAGTGCAATTTTGTCAGTGACTGCATGATCAGATTGTTGAGCTGACCAATTTGATACGTTTTGTTTTATGGGTGGATAAACCCAGTTTAATAAGATACGACAGTTTCACCAGTAGGAATATGTAACCATGTGTGAGCCGACGAAAATCCACGCGCTTAACTAGTTCGAAGTCAACAGCAACTTTGGTTTGTTAATAAACATGTGGACTTTTACAGTTATTGGCGGCCATATTTGCTGCCTTAATGTTCAACAGGGATTATCTTAGCGTCCTGCCAGAAAGGCTTAAAACTGCCCTAGTAAACGTCCGGCAGCAAATGTGACCGAAATGCGATGCAAATGGACAGCACGATTGTGCGCATGAACACTTTAACATACACATAGTATTTGCACCGTCACTTTGGAACAGCATCGGATGGTCGGAAGCGCTCCAGTGTCATGGCCTCTTAGATCACCCGATCTAACAGTTTGAGATCTTTTTTAGTGCTGACATGTGTGTCTGGTTTGCTAAAATCTAATGCAAACAAAGCAGGACTTGTGTCGTCGTGTGTCGACACAAGTCGTTGTGTACAAACAAATTAACACGAAAATCATTAAAACTCTCAAAATACAGATTTGCATGTAACGGCTTTAAAGCCTCATAAGGCCGTCGCGGCTCAGGGACATATTTCTAGACATGAGTTTTTGTATTCAACTGCTTTTTAGTGTTGCACTGAACAATCGCTCGAAGCTCAAGCCTTCAGTATTAAATCACCTATACAGCTTTCGGCAGTAAGTACTATTTCATTGACTAGAGCAATCTTTTGGTTCTCAAATCCAGCAGAGAAAAGATGTGTCAAATTTAGAAATGGTTCAAAGCAGATGAATGGTAATAAGGATCATTTTCGAAAAGAAAATTGTTAACAATATTTAAGACTTTGCTGCTTATTAGCAAATACAATTTTGTGTCAAAAATGCTTAAAAGCTTTAAGCACATATAATGGAATAATACCAATATTAGGTGCGTGCAGTGCTTTAACCATAGGCCCATTATCAAAACATAAGCCACTGACAAGATCTCGAAAACGATGAAAAAACCCAAATAGCCATGAAAATAAATTTGAACTAAAAACAAAAATTTTATTAAAAAATGCAGATATTTGACCCTTGAAAATAATCACAAATTTTAAATAATTCACTTTTCCAAACATTGTCTCGACCACAATCTCTGTCAATCGTTAAAATTATCACTTTACATATATGTCGATTGTTTAGTTGAAAGTGAGTACAGCTTGATTTTTCATTGTTATGTTAAGCATTCCAAATTTTCTTTTAACTTGCCCAGAATGATAGGTGATCGCTAATCCATGCCCGAAATATTAACAATAGTCAGATATGGAACACACATCGCAGCTATGCCACTAATAGTGCCGCCGTTAAATCGACATCTGCATTTGGGCATTTTATTTTTAGGAAAGCGTACCACTAATAAGGTTTGTGCCTGCCCTTATTTGTGCGGTCTTTACTCTTAGCACATAGAGACACTCTTAGCACATAGACTTAGCAAAATTAGACTGACACAAGAAAACTGATCTCATAAAATTTACTCGAACTGTTCGTTCAATGAAGATTTTAAAGGGGAAAATAGACTAGCACATGCGGTCAATCTTATGTATTGGAATGTTGATATGGGTGCTTTACTGAAACCTTATCTGCAAGATCCTCCTAACAACTTCCCTTTTGCAACGCTTAAAATTATTCCTGACTAAAGAACATCCTCTTGCACGTTACTTCATGAAAATATTCAACGGCCAAAAATTTTGAGAAATCGACGTAGGAGAGCATAATAGAACTCGTTGAAAAATCGCACTTCTTCATCGAAACAACATTTCTCTCAAAATCCACCGTCGGGTAGAAATTAAAAATTGGTTAAACTTATTGGTCAAAAACCAAATAGGACAAATCAAAGCAAATGTTAACTTTACTATCTGCCTGGCCTCTAACAAAGTTTTAAGAAACATGCGATCGATCGTACCGAAAAGTACCGATGGTCGGTTTGAAGCAGCAGAATGATTATTTTAATAGCGCCCGCTGTAAACTAACTTTTCCTCTGGAAAACGCAGACACATACTTTGCGTTTAAATATTTGGGTTAGTTTAGGTTAGTAACGTTTGAGCAATGTTAAGGAAACGTTATAAGAAGAGGAACAAAAAAAAGTAGAAAATTTATTAAAAATAAAATAAAATATACTTAATAAAATGTAAGAAATAGTAGTCCAGAACGCAAACAACTGACTGAGGACCTCGACCTCGACTGACGAAAACGAAATGAAAGAAATGATGTGGCTTCTAATTCAAATATCTAATGAGTTTAAACCTTTCGAAATAATATTGCATGATTATTACGCAAGAAACATAAAGAACCCTTGTATTGTTATTAGACCCATGAGTTCCCTGAATGCTTCGCTATAAACATTAGCGTTATTTTGGGGATACGGTGTAAAGTAACTAGAAAGCCGCTTGTAATTTCCAAAACCTTTCAATTTTTAGCTCAGTAGTAGTAAACATCTTTATTTCTAAAAAAGGCTATCGACTTTAGCTCATTTTAGTCTCGATTGTATAATTTAACCAATGGTCAGACTAAAAGCCGACTCCTTCCTGTTAATTCAGTACATTTGCTATCTTGTAGGAAGCAAAGCGAATCTAATGTGTCAAAAGAATGTCAACGAGCCTGAATTTCAAAACGGGACACAATATATTTATAGACTTTAAATCACAGACTCTTAATTTGTAAACTATGTTTCAAATGTCGTTCAGCCCTACCTTACGCCGCTTTGCACAGATATATCACTAATACATTTCTTTCGGCTCCCTTTAAGTAAGCAGGCACGCATGCAGTAGGGCAAGGGTGCGTTTTTGTGTTTCAGCCCTTAAAGGGAGACCCAACATTTTAGGCGCAGGGGATATTAATATTTTCCCTTTAAGTGGGACAAAGATCGGGGGATGGAAATGTTGAAGGGAACATTGTATTGTTTTGGGTTAATTACTCCGAATATCGAATATTGGGGGAGTTGAGGAATTGCATTAGTCTAACAGCTTCTTCCAAAAGCTCTGTAGTGTAGGTGATGAAGATAAGATATGCAATTTAAATCTGATCCCGCCCTCCACACTCACAGGTTCGTTTTTCAGGAAGAAAAGTAAACTTATAAATCTCAAGGTTCTTGCAACTCACATTTCTATTGTCGGAAGACATTAAATATATAAAAAAATTTCGATCTTTTGATAAATTCTAATTGGTTGACCGCGTAATCAAGATTCCGTCTTCCATTAGCCGCAACTAACAGTAACTTTAGAAAATCCCCGAGCTCCTGTTAAATACAGATAGCTAAAGTAAGGACTATCCAACAGGATAAACTGGTTAATCCTGGAAGGCGCTCTAAGGCGGGTTAGTTTAGAAGATGGAAACTTTGAATTGAAAGTCGACTGCAGAGCCAGTTTGGATTAGGGGGTTTTACTAAGGGGGGAAGAGTCGCATTTAAACTCGAAAACGATTTTAAAACATGTGTTTCCTTGCCCATTCGATTTTGCAGTAGGAGATTGCAAGGCTTCAAGGTATGCATTAATGCATTCAATCTTTTGTGAAATGTATTCAGAGATTCGGCGTTTATCAAGGATATCAGTTAAAATAACGTATAAAATATTTTCTACTCACTGAGAATAAAATTGCTCTCCATATGTAAGTGATGTGAAAAATATACAACTTAGAAAGTAATATATGTTTGGCCAAGTCAATGATTTACACAAGTCACGAAGAGACATCAGGCTAGTTCTTTTTGCGCCTAAACTCAAAAATTTAATCAAAAATGTTTATGATTTGTTAATTTATTGAACGCGAATGATCGATCAAATTATTAGGCCCCTATATTGTAGTTTTCCGTCAAACATATATTAATTATAGGTGACATTTAGCTTAAATTATCAGAGACGAGTTTACACGTAGAAGGGACGAGAAGGAACTGAAAATTGAACGATGAGAAATGGGATTTATTTGAATAGTAAACACGGAAAGTTTTTAAAACAGGAAAACTTTAGTTGTAGAGAAAGAAGATGTTTCTATGTTGAGTCTACCTGAAAAGTGAATTAAATTGAATTAATAATCAAGTTACAAACTGAAACTATTTTGATATGCTTTATATTCTGGATTTTTTCCAAATCACCAATAAGGCACAAAAGTATTAGAGATAGATAATTTTAATAATATATTCTTTCAGATCAGCTCCTGTTTTATATGTTTGTCTAGTAAATGAATTGACCATTAATTAACATTTAATTTTGAACCGGAACTTAAAGGTACTGACTACGAAGTAATTTTTACATGTTGCACCAAATTGTAACTGAAAAATATGAATTTCGTTCTCCAGACGAAATGAAGAAAATACAAATAAAAATTGATTTAAAAAATATTTACAAAAAATACGGCGCAATCACAAGTATTCTCAATAGCAAATATCTCAGTGTTCGAAATAGTCATCCGACCAGACCGGGATTTTGTTTATATCCGTTATCGACAAAACATCTAAATTATGTCATCAGATTTCAACCACCCTGTCGTCGCTAATAATTTGCCTCTAGTATGCTGTCACGCAAGAAGGGCTGACAAATTTTACGCAGCATAATGGGTTTTTCGGCTCGTTTATATATCTTGCCTGCACGCAGAGAACACAAATCTCATTCGATTTATTTTGGCTTACCCAGTGTTTAATTTATACAACTTCTCAAAAATTTGTCCATTCTAACTTTAGTTGTAAAACTATTAGGTTTTAAAGTTAAATTGCTAAATTGGAGTATACTTAGAACTCCTACATGCAACTATTGTAAATTTGGTTTGCCCTTTCCTAGTTATTAGTTGATATTTATAGATGCTATACTTTATTAAGATTCTTTCAAGAAGTTTAAGTATGGAATGCTATTAAAATGTTTCAATTCTACTGGTGCATTGAAAAAAGTAAATTCGTGGTTGTATTTCATGTACCGCCTGTCCTACTCCAATACTAATTTTAGTTTTATGAAAAAAACAAATCCGAAATATTAATAAATGTTTTACATAACTTACGAAGCTATGACATGCATTTTATTTTCCTCGGAATTAGTACGATGGTAAAATTTGTACTAAAAGATAAGATACTGATACTATTGATGAAATTTTTGAAATGCCTTTAAGTGTTTACAGAGAACTCAATTAATTTAAGATTTATAAAGAAACTTAACATCAATTCTAAAATTTTTCTTTTTCCAATAAACATTAACTGTATGTTTTCTTTTCGCAGCTTATTCATAACTTAGCCAGTATGTAATTTATCGCTTAAAATTTTCAATTGTTGATCAACGATTATAGATCCGTTTACCGGTTAATTAGCGCCTACAGTGCGACAAACTGCTTACATTTGTTCACTTTTTCAAACTGTGTTGGAATGTTGTTGCTCCAGAAAAGATGTTCTTTTATTCGTGTATTCGTTAAAAATATTTTGGTCACAGAAAGTTGATCCGCTAGAAGTAATTTTTTTATACCGGGTACAAATCCTAGCTAAATTTTACGATGGAAAACGTTAACATGCTTCACATATTTTACGAAGTTATATAATACGGTACTCCTAAAATGCTGAGTTAATTTTATTTAAAAGATTACCGCCAGTATTTTACGTCCCGTTTTCCAAACTGAAAAATATTGTTCTAATACAATTTAAGTTGTCGATCCTTCGCTGTATACTTTATTTCTGTCCTGATTTTTATTAGGCCAAATTATTGTATCTTTCAAATACGACATAAATTAGCACTCCTATAAAAACAAATATTTTTGCATAACTTCCGAGGATATGACACACACTCTGATTCAGTATATTCTACTTCTTTAGAAATTATTTAAGATTAATTTCTTAATTAATGGATATATTTATAAAATAGTTGACGACAATAGTCAAATTCGCAGAAATAGGCGGTAATTTGATTTATTGCAAATTTTTATATAAGTCACTATGAAGAAGTTGGAATATTTCAGACTTTTGCTTTACGATTTCCGTGTTTGTCGCCTATTACATTTTTAAAAAAGTAGTGGCGGTCCTTATAGAAAATAATTTCACATGGTAATTTATATTTTACTCAACAATAATTTTATTATTTTATAAATTTTATTATTAGATGAACTAAAATTTATTGTGTAAAGGCCAGATACTCAATTAAGCAATGCAGCCATTTGACTCATATTTAATATAAAAAAAATGCAGAATTCAATAAAAAAAGTTACCGTTATTTGTTTGGATTATTTGCATAAAGCGTAAAATGGAATTCAAAGTTTAATTAAAATCTAGCTCAATATACCCATGTATGACACACACGTTTTTTTTGTGTTGCACAAGTTGCAGCCTATTTATAAAAAAATTTAACGATGAAATTTATATTTAAAATGCATTACTTGTTCGTAAAGCTAAAGCTTTTGTTAAATTCGCGCGTATTTTAAGAGCAAAACTTTTCCTGTCGGTTTTTCTGAGACTTATTGACTGATGATTGAGACCTACGTTCTATAACATCTGTATCTGCGTGCGAAGCACGTTCCGATAAATTAGTATAACTAATATAAAAAATATATAAATACCTGGATGAAGCACAAACAGATTCAATCATTTTTACCACCAAACTTTATTAGTCACATTTCGAACTATCCATATTGTCACTGTAATCGACCTTTTCCACATTCACAAGCAAAAAAGTTAAGTTGAGCGAAAGTTCCGAAATTTTCGGAAGTTTGAAAGTTTGCCAAAGTTATACGCACATTGAACTGCGTGTTGTTACGCACCTGAATTTAACAGCCACGTCGGTTGCACGTTGCGCGTTAGGTAGCGAGTCGAAGCTGAAACTGAGCGCTCGAATAGGAAACTCTTGTCCGACGGACTACACACGGGATTTTAAAAGCGCGCGCAAGATGCAACCCTCTCTACTTACATAATCTTTCCGCCCTGCCATATCTGCCCACCCTAATGTATGAGGCCCGGTCGAATACATGAGGTAAGTTTTTAAGCAAAACCCCGAAATGAAGATCATGTAAATGCTTCTAATTATGGGGCCAATTTCTATATGGTCATTAGTGTAGCACATCTTAGACCTTACGTCCTTGAAAACCAAATTACCACCGTTTAGGCAGTGTTGAATTGAATCACGCTAATTGTTAATACCTGGTCTAGGCCATCACTTAGCCTTAAATTATCATCGTTTGCAACTGGGAGAAACCGAGGTATAGTGAAACCACAATTATAGTTAATAATTTTTTTCATAATAGCCTATTTTGCACCATGAAAAATTTTATTACAATGCTAGTCTATTTTTAAACTGTTGGGCAAAAACATTTCTATGATATTTGTATCTATCATATTTGATTGTTCGTTGCGCTAACGGAAACGATTTTTGGAACTAGTTAGGGCTTTCGGGCAGGTTATTCGGCCATCATCTGTAAGAAATTGGTCCCAACGGTTTGCTAGCACGCATGACGAGCATCTTCGGATAAGTGTTTTCATCGCTTATGATTAATGAATTTTAAGCACTTGAAATGAACATTTTTCTGTAGGCGCTAAGCACTAGCAAATTAGCAGATTTTCAGAAAATCTTTTTTCAAAGATTACTTGGTGGAGACGAAATATCCGTTTTTTTAATTCAGGTTTCACTGTAAAGTCTGCTACAGTTTCCAATACAACTGTAATATATTTGTAGTTGGTATTAATACCTGCATTTTGTTGCTTACCGATAGAGTTTACATTAAAAATTTTCTGTTTTCTTCTGCCGCTAGTGCCAGTGAAGTACTCTGGTGTGATTTTTTCGAGTTAATTTTATTTCTTTTCTTCTCTGCTAATCGTGGGCGGCAAATCTAATATTCGCCGATTGAAAAAACGTGACAAATCGGGCGATTTTGGAAAACAGCTATAGCAGAAGCTTTTACTACTAAATGCTGTTATAGCTTAAAAAGTTATAGGCGTTTGAAGTTGCATTTCCAAGTAAGAGTTTAAGTTCTATCTTATTACTCTTGTTCTCCACAATTCGTTATTTGTTATAGCAAATATGTATTCAAATGTTAAAACTTCTTGGACATCGAGGCACATAAAAACAACATTTCACTTACAAGAAATAAATGGGGTGAATTGAGTTTCACTGCAATATTGGGGCAAAAACAAACATATTTGACTTTATATCTTGCGCCTGATCAAATCCGACCTACACGTTTGATTACTCAATCATAGATTTAGCTTATTTTTGCAACTGGCACCTGTATGTTTTTTGAATAAATTTACTTGGTTTAAGTTTAAGTGTACTTACTACTACTAGAAAATTTACTAAGGGACAGTTAATATTAACGAGGCTTTTTATCTAGCATTCAAAATAACTTAAAATATAAGCATTATATTGCCTAGTCATTTTAGTTCCCTCGTGGAAGACGTTACCATTCCAGACCCTAAGAGGCTGCATATATTTTGGTGTTATAAAATAATTTTTTTTATGTTTGAAGTTAATATTTTGAAATGCCAGGCATTATTACTATATCTGTTAATGTTTCAAGAGCTTCAGCTTCAATATATTTAAAGAACCAAATTAGGACGACTAATATAAGAAAACTAACATCGTCCATTGTGTAATGTATTTTTGTGTTAGTAACTTCTGACTGAACAGTCTGATTCGTTACTAAACTAATGACGAGCCGTCTTTATAAGAATTTAAAAAGTGGGCATGCATAAAATTGGTACAGTTTTGGAATGCAGCAAACTTTTTTCATTACTGAGCCATCTGAAATTCTTTCATAAATACCTACTAAAGTCTGGCTCATTCCACATCAAGTTCAACTCTTTACTCTCGCCTGCACGGTTTCGCGAAAAATAGTTTCTATACAGAACAACGAAAAACTTTTTTTAAAGTTTCGAATCATCACATAGTTGACTGCTGTAATGAGATAAAAAAATATATTTTATTACAAAATGTTGCATGCTAAGCTCGAGCAAAAAAAAGAACATTTAATTCTGGCTTGATCGGATTTCCGCACTGGCTGAAAGGGGAAAGGTAAAGTAGAGAAAATCAGCGATAGATGGGGCTGCCGGTTTCCAGCTAAAGAAAATTGAGACTCTGAAACAGCTAATGATAGCTAGAAAAGCGTAAAGAAAATGCATTGGAGGAAAAGATCAAGAATTATTATTCACGTTGAAGAATGCTAATATTTGAAAGCACTAATTGATGGTACAAGTAGAATAATTTGTCTTGTTTCTGCAGCTTGATTGATTTCCATTAGAATGCAATATTTACCTGTTACCGATTATTTTATAGTTGTTGAATAATATTATTAAATTGGCTCTAACTCATCAACACTGGCTGTTTAAAAATTGTTCAAACACTAATAAATATTGTTGGACTTGTCATAAACTCTTTGCCTTCCCGTAAAACCGAACCTGTAGTTAGTTAACCAACTTCTATTGAGACTAATACGCAGGTTTAATAAAAATATAATTAACAAATACTTAAACAGCTTCGTTTCTGCTGTTAAATTATGATTTTTTTGCCTTTGCAGTTTTTTTCAATTTGTCTAGAAAGAACCATTTTTAAAACGAATTTCAAATTTATCTTGAAACGCAATGCAAATGGGTATTTGTTGACTTAGCCAAAATGCTTTAAAAAGTTTAAATAAAAGTTTATTTGCAATCACTTTTTCAATATTTGAATATCCGGATATTTTTAATAAATTAATATTGAAAAATATACAGGTTCGCTTTTATGCAACGTCGAAACGGTGAATTATTTCCTAAACTAATATAGATAGAATAAAACAATCTTTTATATCGTTTTCTATGAATTTGAGTGAAATTGGGCGTATTGAAATATTAATTATGAAAAGATATGAGATTTTGCACGCGAAGTACGAGCATATCTCCGTGATACATTTTCTGAGATATCGATTGGGCGCAGGGGATAATTGAATGACCAGGTCGGTCTCCCGGTTTGACCCTACTTGACTTTTTTGTCTGTGCGGTCATAATTTAAATGGAGTTTACAAAAATAAGTCACAAAATATTGAAGAGTTTGAATTGAATAAGACACGAAATTGCTGGTATTTTGTTGCTGTATGTTTTTGTTGAAAATTTTGTTCAGCGACTAGTGCAAAAGCTATTTGTGCAAAATTTAAAATACTAAATCTAATTTAGTATTTTAATTCGATTTACTAATTTCGATTAATAAATTCGATAATTTATCGAATTACAGCAACAATAATTTTAGTAACTCGATATCTTCAAAACGGTTAAATTTTAGCATGTAAAGTCTTTTAGTAAAATGATTTTTGTTTGGAATGTTGAGAATAATTCAAGTATTGACTAACGTACAGGGCATTCCACTTAAGAAAAAGAATATTCGCTTTGCCGTAGCTTTTTGACTGATTTTGTATACTAAATTTTTCTTTATGTAAATAGACTGGAGAGAGCCTTTCAATTTTTATATTAATGGTTTTGTACCAGCTGTCTTAGTTTAGGAAATAATCCACCGTTTTCATACGTAAAAGCGACCCTGTCTTTTCTTATGGTTTCATAAAATATCTGAAAATACAGACATTGAGCAGAAATTAGCAATGAATAGCCAAAAACGCAAAAAAACATATGTTTTGGTAAATGTGCGTTTGCACTGCAAAACTTGTTTTGTTTTAATATGAAGTATATACAATATAGATATCCAGAACTTGCAATCAGCGATAATATGATTGCGTTTTTCAAAGATTTTTCTAAGGCGAATGCCCAACCTTCTGAACTATTATTATTTTGCTTCTATGCTTCCTTTTAGAACTAAATGAAATTTTACTATAAGTCACCATACGGATTACGTTACACGGAAAAAAATTCAATCAGTTATTCCAAAATAATTTGAAGTAAATAGAATTTTATTAAAACCTAACCGCAAGGTTAAAGAACTTTAAAGTTCAAGGAAGGACATTATGCAGTTGCAAAGAAATGGAAACAAACGAGACACTTCTCCAAGGTAATAACTTTTGGACATTTTTTAATCCCAAGTCTAAGAAGTTACCTAGTTTTGACAAAAGTAATCTCCATCGGTCCAGAACTTCGGTCCCGTCTAATATAATTCTGCAAAAAGTTCAACACAAAGAAGTTTCCCTAATTCAAGTCAGTTTCGGAGTCAAAATTCGACCTACCCCACCAACTTCTGCTAACTAGTTCACACAAGTCAGAAAGAGAAAGTACAAAGAACGTAAGTCTAATTTGTGTCGGCAAAGTTTCGTACTAAGTTAGCGCCAGTTTGAAATTAAAGTGAACTTTTTATGGACCCTGGCATGAATTTTGTGAAATCGATGGTGTTTACATTTGAAGTTACTCCGGAAAATCGATAGACCACTCTGGGGTGTTCCATTTTTTCCTAGAAGTGATTCAATAATGGTTGTTTTCATATTTCATGCAAGCTAAACGGACATTTTCGTCGTTTTTGGGATAATAGTTATTAATTAATGAGTCGTTATGTATAGTTGTCGAGGTTTCGCCTCTGGCAAAGCTTCTACAGGACATTTTACCACGATTTAAAATGGAAACAGTACAATCTAGTCCACACAAAAAAAAGCCGTAATCACACAATTAGATTCTTACAATATTAAGCTGATATTTGTACTTCATTTAAAAATAAAATTAGAAGTAAAATTATAGGGGACATTAAAAAGACACTAAAACTTTGGGAACTTTAAAAGACTGTCAAAAAGGGCTGATATAAGAATGAGCTGATGAGCTGAGAATGGGTATAACAACCAATAAACGAAAATGGTCGAAATAAAGTACAAGTTTTGGGAGTGTTGTTTTCATCGCCCGGCTGATGAGAGCTAGTAGACTTCAAAACGGTCCTGGGGGTACCAGATAAACACATCTCGAGATATGTACAAGCTCATATCATCCTTGATGAGACTGTTGTTTGATCATGGAGCAAAAGAAATAAAATATTAATAAGCGTCTACTATTATGGATTACCATATACGAGTTTCGATTTTGACCTCTTCTCTTACATTAGTGTGATGATAGTATCTTACTTTTCCAATCAGTAGGTATATGACTTACATGTCAAATATGCTATAAGAAAATCATCAGTTCAGTTAATTAATACTTTATTTAAATTGCTTTTGTGCCTTGAAAGGTTTTGCTGATATTGAAGGAATCAGACGTTTGATTTGCGTGGATTGCCAGACATATTTTTTTAAATTTATCTGTTTTTTGTTCATTGAAATAATGCGAATTTATTTAATAAAATTATGTTAACATTTTGTTAAAATTTAACTTAAAAAATAATTGTCTCTCATATTTTACATGTGTTATATAGAAAATGCATCCAAAAACTCATGAGTTAAGAGTTGAAAACTTCGGTGTGATTGTCAAAATAATTGCTTTAAAATTTTAAATCATACTTTTATAGTTTTCTTAGTTCCAGACATAAACGATGACTTTTACTAAATTAACTACTTACGTAAATAATTTGTGTTATTTATGTTAATTACAAATTCGGTTGTAGGTTTGCATGCAAGATCCAGATGATATTCCAGTGAATAAAATAACAGATTATAAATATAGCCTTCAGAAAATAAATGTAGCTGTTTGTAAAATTTGTTATTAAGAACTTCCACAGCCGCACTTTGTTAAAATCAAGATCATATGAAGAAACAGTAAGTCATCTATGCAACTTTCAGCAAGTCGTGTATTGATTGTGAATGCTATTTCTATTGCAATTTTAAGGGCCGTTTCAATTTGAAATTGTAACTAATAGAAAACATAAAAAATCTCATCTCTGTTTAAAGATCTAAATAGAAAGTATGAATGATGTATGAAAAATGAGAGTGTTTGGATAGCGGGTTTGGGGACTGGATAAAAAAGTTGAAAATAACTTTAAGAAACTAATTCTAAAGTTACATACTACTTTTTTCGTGTTTCTATTGACAAAAAATATTCAAAGTGCACAGTTCTTGATAGATGTACGTTTAAGTACCTTTCCTCACACTTCACATAGCTTTTAATATCTGACCTTCATCCAAATCAACAATAAAATTTCTGAAATAACCGAGTTCGATTACTGTGGCGACACTTGATTTCTTTACCAGATGCGTGTTTCAATTTTTAATTTTCGGAGAAAAAAAAAGATTAAAAAAAGTCAAAATAAATAAATTAATTGTTGGACGATCCAGATAATAAGTTGGCGATTTAATGGGATCTTCAGTAGCTACGACTGTATGTGTAATTTACTTTTGATATAATATAAAATAATATGATAAACAATTATCTTACTTTCAACCAGGACATGGATTTTGTTGGTATTCGATGTATCAAATTTTCCTAATAACAAAACAGTCTAGAACATTCAGCAAAACTTGTGTATATCGTAAACCAGCTGATGTTTTTTAAAAAAGCGGTGACACCACGCTATTCTTTTCATCCGCTTCTAAGAATTATAGTAATGTGTCGATAAATGTATTTTTTCAGCATTAATAGAACTGGTTCTAAAAAACTAAACTTTTCTATTGTTCAAAAAACTACTATGGTTCAGAAGTCTCCCGGATGAAGTTTTTGGACAGACTTTTTTTTTGCAATAAAAACATTTTTAACAGGCTCAAAATTGTCTGCGTCAAAAATCCAATTTTCTTATGCAAATAGTTAAGTGATTTATTAAAAAGCCCTTCGAAATATGGTAAAATGTCAAATCAGTCTGTTCGTTGATGATGTTAATTTTCTTTCATGCCTCTTGCAAAAAACGAATTCATTCATGCTTAGATCGCTGATATAATTCTAATCCACATCGGTGGTTGGAAACATGTGTTGTACTACAGAAGATTACACTCTAACTTGCTGAATTGTTCTTAGTATAAAAATGCTAGACGATTACGAAACAATAATTATTGTCTGGTAATTACAATGCACTTTTCTTTTTATAATCGCAATTAGTATAAAAATATAATTTGTTCTCATTTTAACACGTATGTAATTTCGCTAATAAGAAAATTGCAATCTGTTAGTTACAAATTTTCTTATTAGCAATTACTGGGGCTTATTAAGAAAGTGCGAGAATAATATTTAAAACATTATATCTGAAAGATATAAGCTATTGAAGTTCCACATAAAATTTTTCCAAATATTCAATGATCATTGAACAAACTATTAGTAAATCTAAACATCTACTTAATTAATGTTGGTGTGAAAAACGTGTTATATAGTTGCGTTATATTTTGTTTATAGCGATACTATTCTAGCGATACTATTCTGTAGTAAACATCTTTATTTCTAAAAAAAGGCTATCGACCTATCGGTCTTTCTGCCCTCTTTTAATACATGTAGTCTTAATCTAAATAAAAAACAAATATGAAAATTCTCTTATTCTAAGTTAACAATCTTATTAAATAAACTTTCCAATTCTTAGCACAAACACAGCCACCAAAATATATAAAGCTATTTGTAGACCCTTGCTAGACTTTGGACATGTACTCATGACCAACGGAACAGAAAGGACAAAACGTTATACACAAACCACAGAGCAAATTGCACTAAGACTAATAACACGAATAAGACACCCCCAAAACCCACTACACAACCCCCCCACCCAACTACTATACGAACGCACAAACATGACAAAGATCTCGGAAAGACTCATACAGCTACAGACAAAATGGACAAACAACCCCTACAACTGGACCATACTGAATCCCCTTTGTCTTACAAGACCAACCAGACAATCCCGCTTCCGTTTCCCTACATTAACGCTACTCGAACACTTACAAACGCAACGGACTAGTGGACAATAAAATAATTTCTTCTTGCCACTGAAATCTTATTTATTTAATAACATTGTTAACCTAGAATGGGAGAATTTTCATATTTGTTTTTTATCTGGATTGGGACTGCATGTATTAAACAAGAAAAATTATTTTTATTGTCCAGTAGTCAGTTGTCGTTTGTAAGTGTTCGAGTAGCGTTGATGTAGGGGAAACGGAAGCGGGGATTGCCTGGTTGGTCTTGTAAGACAAAGGGGATCAGTATGGTCCAGTTTGTAGGGGGTTGTTTCCATTTGTCTGTAGATCGTTGGTCATGAGTATATGTCCATAGTCTAGCAAGGGTCTACAAATAGCTTTATATATTTTGGTGGCGGTATTTGTGCTAATTCCTCCGTCTTTGTAGGTTAGTGATCGGAAGTGTTTTGTTCTCTTTATTGTTTCTGCCCTGATGTTTCGTATGTGTTTAGTGAATTTAAGTTTGTGGACAATTGTGATTCCAATGTATTTTACGTCGTTTTTTGGTTGTGTCGTTTGGCCGTCTGCAGTTTTTGTAGGGGAGTCAGCGTTGAGTCTGTGGTTTGTGAGCAGAAGTTGGTTTTGTGACGCGTTTGGTGTTAGTATAGCGAATATTTTCGCGTGAATTTTATTTTTGTACTCTCGCATTACACTCAGACCAAACCTCCTGAGGACTGACAAGAATTTTGCTGTGAATTGACCGCTAATTCTTTCCTGGCTTGATGTTGGTTTCAGATTTGTGCTTTCCAAATATCAGCTACTTTTTGTTCTCGACCAAGTTTACTAAAATATTCTAAATCGTGTAAGAAGTCACTTCGGGCAGTTAAATCATACAGAGAATGTGCGTCGATGAGTATGAGAAAAAATATTTGGTTCTACATATTATTTTTTGGTGAAAATTAGTTCTTGAATCGGATTATGCTAGCTAGAATATTTTTTATTGTTTCATAATAGTAGTTTTATTAATAAAACGGTTCTCGGTAAAGTTTTATGCTCATTAGTCTTCGCGCGGCCGTTGACCACAATTATTCGTCAACTTTAGTAGTTGATTTAATGGTGGAATACATGACCATTTTCTATCATTTTTCGAAATACTTAAAATGCGAAAAAGTAAAAAATACTATCAAGATATTTATTACTTATTTATCAACAGCGTCATGCGGCAAGAATTGTGCGTCTCATTGTCAAATGGAAAAATTATAATAGAAATATTATGAGATATCTACATTAAATTTTAAAGTATAATATGACCTGGTCCTTTGTATGATATTGTCTACCAGCTCTTAGTCAATGCGATCAAACTGAGAGAAAATTATGAAATGTCTATTTCATATGAAATATGAAAATAAGTTGGAAATAGTTAGTATCAGTTACATCTAAATTCAAACCCATTTCCAATGATGCAAAATTATTGCTATATAACTAATAATAACGAATAATAATTTTCTCGAAACTCGAATAAAAATCGCAGAAAAGACTGGATAACAACAGCAATATTGAACTCTTGAAACACAAAACATAAACTATAGAACGAATTAAAGCAAAATCCAGATAAAGAAGAACTAAAAGCCAATTATAAACAATTTGTAAAAATCTTGGATAAGGTGATAAAGGAAGCTAAAATCAACCATGATTAAAAAAATTATAGAAAAAAATAGCAATGATCCCAAAAATCTCTGGACATGCATTAACAAGAAAATTGGTAAAACTAAAAGGAGAACAGATAGTAATATTTCTCAATTGAAAATTGATGATAATATTATAAAAGATTAAAAAGAAATTCCTAACAAAATTAATGAGTGCTTTTGCAAAATTGGACAAACATTGAGTAATAAAATAACTAGAGAAACACAGAAACAAAACAGAAATTTACAACTACCTGAAAGTAATCCTTAAACAATATTCATGAATCCCACAAACGAAAGTGAAATTATAAAAATAATAAACAACTTAAAACTTGAAAAAAAAAATATCATCTATGCCGATAGATGATATTAGTTCAATGATATTGAAAATTATAGCTCCAATTATAGCAGCCACTTTGGCTTATACTATTAATCACTATTAATCACTGTATTGAAATTTCAATTTGGCCTAATATGCTAAAGGCGGCTGAAGTTATTCCAATCTATAAAGCAGGAAAAAAAATGATATGCAAAACTATAGACCAATATCGCTAACATCAAACATAGCAAACATTTTTGAAAAAATTATACACATCAGAATTGTTAACTTTATAAATCACAGTAAAATATTAAGTGAAAAACAATATGGTTTTACTAAGAATATTGGAACTAAGGATCCATTAAGCCTTTTGTCTAGGAACTATGTCAAGAACTATATATGAAAATTTGGACCAAAGTGGACCTATTGCTGTTGCATTTCTGGATCCAGCAAATACTTTTGACACAGTTAACCATAAAATACTGCTTGATAAACTGAATTCATACGGTATAAGAGGAAAGGGGCATAAATTGATTATAAGCTACCTAACCAATAGTAAGTAAAAATATACATAAAAACATATAACACAAAAAGTAAAAATAGATTCACATGCAAGTGACTTTGTAAAAGTAAATACTGGTGTTTCTCAAGGAACTTTACTCGGTCCATTGCTCTGTGTACTCTATGTTAACGACTTGCAGACAAGCATACCTGAAAACTCTGTCCTGTACTATGCTGACGATACTGCTGTTTTGGCAAGTGGGGAGAATTGGTCAGAGGTTGAGAGCAAAATGAATGAATACTTGGAAGATGTCTCAATATGGCTTACGCTAAATCAATTAACTCTAAATATACAAAAAACAGTGTATATAACTTTTGGAAACTATAGTGAAAGTTTACCAAAGAAGTTTGATATTGAAATACATAATAAAACACTAAAATATTGAATTAAGCAAAATATTTGGGAATAAGTTTCGATACGAATATGAGACGGGATCGACATGTCTAGAATCTCATAAGTAGGACTAAATACCTGATTTTTATTTTTAGTAAAATCTCGAAATTTATGGAAAATAGCACATTAAAAACCTTATACAAGGCTTTATTTCACAGTCTGATTAATTATGGCATAATTGCATGAGAGGGTGCGTATTAAAACAAACTACAACTGCTGCAAAAGGTTCAAACAAGTATTGTAAAAATTATAAATAAAAACGCCTCTCAAATAATATTTCCGCTGAACCTGAAGCAATCCTTCGCAAGTGGAAGTCTTCGATTGTACTATCACAGTCTTCAATGGCGTCAGTTCTCTGCGAGTAAAACTAGACACAAAATGATACCACCAAAATATAACAAAACTATAAGTACTAAGAATAGCTATATCAAAGCAATTGATATTTTCAATAAATTGCTAAATGAACTCAAGACCCTTGATATACAAAAAAGAACAAGTATAAAAAAATACAAGATTGGCTTAGGAAAAATCAATAATACAAGCGCAACAAATGAAAAAGGTTGCTGTGATGAGGTTAATGAATAGCTGTCCCTAATTGAGAATGTTTAGAATAGTTTTAATTTTGATTTGTGAGTTTTAATATTTTTCTCATTTTCGAATGTTCTTTTTCATTTCGACCAGACCTACGAACAGATGCTACAAGCATCTCTGTAGGATGTCAGTTTGCGTCGAGTGTATATTGATGTAACGACATATTTTTCTGGTAAATAAATAACAAACTCTAGATTACAGCTTATTATGTTACCAAAAAATTAAAATTTGAAGTGCAGAGTCACTTAAAAGAAAATTTGTATATTGAATTAGATATTAAACATTGATATCTGATGTTGTTATCAAATAAATTCTTGAAATTTATGTTTCCGCATTATTCCTGGCTAATGCTCTCAGAAACAGTTTTTTCATATATTACGTCTACAACACAAAAAGCAGCACTGTCGAGTTAATTGAAAAGGCAATTCCACGTATATCCGTCAAAGTACGTTTTAAAATTTAAACCCGACCGAATCGAGACTGAAAACACCCTTGAGTTACCCACGGTCCGAGGAAATGAAAACTCAACACTTTTAATTTCCAAAAACATACTGAGAATAGTACATGGTCCAATGATCAGAAATTTAGGATAAACATCTTGCGCTGCTTTACAAAGATAATTGTAATAGAGCTACGTTTAAAGTTATGTTTATGTATAGATTTAGTGATAGTTATCTTCTCAGCCAGGTCGAATAATTGAGTAACTGGAAAAATCTCTGCTCCTACGAGTTCCGTTTAAGTTTTTCACTGAGGTTAAGTCCCATTTCATTCAGTTCTGATATTAACAAGGAAGTATTAGCACGTGCCTACAATCAACAATAAACAGTTTATTGTTTTTTCAATATTACAGTAAACGCGGTATTTTGAAACGCAAGTATATTTTATCTAAGCTTCGATAAATGCCGTAAATTTTTGTTACTTCAACGTAACTCTTCGTGTTTAGATCAATTGCTTTAGTGCTGTTTTTGTCTCCTTTTGAAAGACGTTGTAATTTGTTATAATTTTTCTGCTTTGCAATTCATTGACACTCCAAATGTGCATCATATTGATATTTGCTTGTCTTGTCGGTTTTATTATTTTGAGTTCACACAACTAAGTGTTGTTAATTTTATATTTCAAATAATGCTTGTTAATAAAGTTTAAGACACATTTATCTGCTTGATTTACATTAGATTCTTTGCATTTGAAAATAATTTTATGAATCCTGCAAGATTAGGAAATGGCAAACTGCATAAGCAACAGATGTCCACCAAAGTTCTTATAAAGCATTATATCAAAACCAGCAATTGCTTACTTAGTATAAGAGCTTTAATATAAGAGGTTGTATTAATTCCAATGCAAAAAATGACTCACAGTTTTACCTGCAAATGTGTTCACTACACTGTACAATCAAAGGCATAATCTGACTAATTCAATTAATATTGCTTTTTCAATATGCGCACTTTTTTGTCACTAATATTATATAATTTTATTATAAATATCTGGAATTCCGTTTTAATGCCAGAAGCAAGTAATTATAATAATAGCAATTTGACATTGCTACCATTGAAACATTCGTATTTGTCACTACATGAAGATGAATTCCATCGAATTTCCATCGAGTTTCCGGTGAACGGCTTAGTTACATTTTTGGTAACCATTTCAGCTCGAACTAAACCTCTGACTATCCATATTTCTGATTCAATTTTCATTAAACTTATAAACGGCAATAAAAACGCCGGCGATCTGCCACTGGCAAATTAATAAAGAGGGAAATTAATTAGCAGAGCGATTGACTTCGTTATGCCGTTTGGAAAATGCTGAGCGATTTTTCACTCCTTTCCCTCCAAGTGTAATGGCATTGGACCAAGTTATTGACAGTGTTGAAAACAGATAATTTGGAAAATGGAAAGTTTCAGTGTTAGCGGATTCGTTGATAAAACTGTTCGACGATATTCTAATAACTTAAAAGAAAAATTTTAAAAATAAATGAAATAAGGCGCTTTCTATTTGTTATAAAATATTTTAATATTAATGATCAAAAACATACATTTTTCCTTTTATATGAACACTTGAAAAATGTGTTTCTGGACACTTTTCCTGAAAAAATACTTTTTGGAATTTATCGGAAACGTAACGGTCTGGAAAATGATGTGATGTTTCAAAAAATGTTATTGGTTCAAAAATATGTAAATTGTCAAGACAAAAGTTTGAAAACTGGAAACAGTGCGACTCCGCTTAAAGATATTTTCTTAGGGGTTTCAAAAACGAAACATCATGCATAATAAAAGGATTACCCTACCAACTTTTCTGATGCCCACAAACCCAGATTCAACACCAGACGTTCTACTGCACACAAGAAACTTAACAAACACCATCAACAACATAAACTTAACCAACGAACTTGGATCCGACCACCTGGCTATTACGTTTAACATAGACTTACAACATACGCAACCTACCTCCAATACACCTCCTATAGAGAAAAAGTTAAACCTAACAAAGACTGACATAGACAAAGTGAAACAACATATACATGACTACATTCAATCGCAAGCACAGCCCCATTTCAATAGAAACCATACAACAACAACTTTCACTAGCCATAGGAAAATTTAGCTCGGAAATAAAAATGCTTTCTACCGACATACACTGCCCAAATACTACTGAGACTAATAAAACACAAGAGAGAACTGTACAGACTATAGATATACAGGGAAAAAAAGAAAAAAGTGCGTTTTATAAAATCCTTTATATCGTGTTTATTATAAAAGATTCAATAACGAAATTTTCAGGGTGGGGGTAATAAATGAGCGTGAATTTGAAAATAAAGTAAAAAATAATATAGGCCCATTATGTTCAATGAGGCCGAAGTCAAGTTTTGTTTTTCTTATGGGCGCCATATTGAATTTCTGCATTTTTAAATTCCCCTTTAAACATGCTCTTCAAACATGTATAACATGTTTATGTTCGGTCAAGATAAATAATTAAAATTAACAAAATTAAGATTTTATTGTAGTAAGTAAGTATCTTTTATAATAAACACGATATAAAGGATTTTATAAAACGCACTTTTTTCTTTTTTGCCCTGTATATCCGTTGCTATTCCGAGTTCAAAGAAGTTGAAGACAGATTATTTATAGGCACTTGATTGCGCAACTTTTTCCCCATTTGGTCCACCCTGTAACTCTAACGGTTTCCAATATCCAATACAAACACTCAAAATAACGACCTAAAAAAGACACTGAACCAACTTAACAGAAACATTAAAACACTGATTGGACAATACCGACAAGACAAATCGCTAGAAACATGTAAAGAAATACAGAAGGACAAAGGCAAAACATACTGGCGAAAAATTAAGAAACTGGCGCAATACAGGACGACTGGCACGACTGACACAATTGATGAAAACGGAATAGAACGCTACACAGACAAAGAGAAAGCGGACGCGTTCGCCAGACACTATCAAAGGGCCTTCAGCATATCGACACACCCTAACTTCGACAATGACAACTGAAACTTGAGCAACGACTGGTACTTGAACTATTTTAACAGCTCACCGGACTACACCTGCAAACTGATCACAGACACAGAGTACGATGAAGCCCTAGCGCATGTCAAAGACACTGCACCGGGAGGGGATACAATTAAGGCAAAACTCTTGAAAGGCCTAATTCAAGAAACACACAAACTGATTCTAACTGAAT
This sequence comes from Dendroctonus valens, assembly GCA_024550625.1. Taxonomy (NCBI): domain Eukaryota; kingdom Metazoa; phylum Arthropoda; class Insecta; order Coleoptera; family Curculionidae; genus Dendroctonus; species Dendroctonus valens. The sequence goes on from JAJTJO010000463.1 coordinate 669,572, forward strand.
TGAACAACTTCATCACAAATGGCAGAATCCCAGAAACATGGAAGAACGGCTTAATAATCCCTATACCCAAAAATTGACTCGACAATACACAACCGAGCAACTACAGACCAATTACACTACTTCCAGTGCTAAGCAAAATTTTCGAATACATAATAAAGCAACGGTTTGAAAAAGTGATTGGAAAATATATACCTACCTACCAATTTGGTTTCAAACAACATCACTCGACTGTTCATCCGCTCTTTATTTTGGCCAACAATATACAAAGTACCCACCTAACTGACAGAAAGACAGCTTGCCTGTTTATGGACATTAGCAAGGCTTTTGATAGTGCCTAGCATAGAGCCTTACTATACAAACTACACACACCCACATATCTACTACACACCATAAAGAACTTACTAGAAAACAGACAACTACAAGTACGAATTGACAAAACACTGTCATTTCCTTTTTCCCCTGAACAAGGGCTCCCTGAAGGACCCCGCTCTCACCGTTTCTCTACAATATATACTGCCATGACATATACAATTACAACTTACCAGACAAAAATCAAATCGACAGATCGGCATACATATTACAATACGCAGACGACACGGGACTTATTGTACATGACAAAACTACTGAGAGAGCAGCTCAAAGACTCCAAACACTAACAAGCAACACAATGACATGGTTTTATAAATGGAGACTAACACCAAACGCACCAAAAAACCAACTTCTGCCCACAAACCACAGACTCAACGCTGACTCCCCTACAATAACTGCAGACGGCCAAACGACACAACCATAAAACGACGTAAAATAGCTTGGAATCACAATTGACCACAAACTTCACTAAACACATACGAAACATCAGGGCAGACACAATAAAGAGAACAAAACACTTCCGATCACTAACCTACAAAGACAGAGGAATTAGCACAAACACCGCACCAAAATATATAAGGCTATTTGTAGACCTTTGCTAGACTATGGACATATACTCATGACCAACGGAACAGAAAGGACAAAACGTTATATATAAACAACAGAACAAATTGCACTAAGACCAATAACACGAATAAGACACTCCCAAAACCCACTACACAACCCCTCCACCCAACTACTATACGAACGCACAAACATGACAAAGATTTCGGAAAGACTCATACATCTACAGACAAAATGGACAAACAACCCCTACAACTGGACCATACTGAATCCGCTTTATCTTACAAGACCAACCAGACAATCCCGCTTCCATTTCCCTACATCAACGCTACTCGAACACTCACAAACGCAACTGGCTACTGGACAATAAAATAATTTTTTCTTGTCATTAGAATTGGAAAGTTTATTTAATAATATTGTTAACCTAGAATAAGAGAATTTTCATATTTGTTTTTTATTTATATTAAGACTATATGTATTAAACAAGGGCAGAAGGACCGATAGGTCGATAGCCTTTTTTTAGAAATAAAGATGTTTACTACTACTAAAAGGATTATGAGATGCATCAGATAGAAGTGTTTGACGAAATTTATTAGATGTGTGTTGCACATGCCTATACTTTCCTGTTTCCTTCCTTTCCACAATTTTATTAATCGGCATTGAGTACATTTAAGACTTTTATCAGTTCTTTTGTGGGAAAAATGTTTGTTGTTCATTTAAGCGTATTTTAAAAACCCCACTCACGTACTTCTGAATTTTTTATGAAATTTATTGGTAAAATTTCAATAGTGCCGCTTTTCTTTCAACAACATCAGCACTCTGGTAATAATGAGAATATTTATTTCGACAGAAGCAATCAAATAGCTTTATGCCAACCAAGGACAAAAAACGTCTCCGCGGCTACAGCATTTCATGCAGCTGTAGTTTAGTCTACATAGGTACATCCAGACGAAACGTTTACATTAGTATTACAGAAGGCAAGGACCTAAAGATTGGGAGAGGCGAAAAAATATACTGTTGCGGAGCACGCATTTGTGGAAGGCTACCAGTTTATTTTCAAATATACAGATGTTTTGGAACAAACATATCTTTTGTTTCCAAGAGTTTCAAACGAAGTCGTTGATATTTCGAAACACCCTAACAACAATAAATAAGGAGTTAGTGCGATAAACAACAACTCGAGAACTATGGTTGGTCATTGTCTTCCCACCTCTGTTCCATAAGCACAGGATAGTACTAATACAGCAGCCGGACCAGTTGAAGAACTGAATTGAAGAACAGACATCGGAGAGTGACACAGAAGAAAATTTCGACAGTAACCTCATCGTGTTCGATAATGATCACTGCAGATGTGAACGAAGCCCGGGATGCAATTCCAATGGAACATGGCTTATAAGTTCTGAAAACTTTTCAGCGGATCAAATTTTGTGTTTAAAACGAAAACCAGTGTCAATGGCTTTTCAAGGAATCTAAATATGTTGATGCATATTTAAATTTCTTTTAGAGCTTTTATTTAACAAACCAAATGTATTGTCGAATTTGAAAATTATAATTGAAAACACGTCAAAATATGCAAAACATATATTTAACAGCGCCAAAAAATATTTTTGCCAGCCCCATTCACCCTTCAGCATAGGTTCACTTGTCTATATTTAAGAGTAAAGCGGATAAACACAAAACAAAAATAAGAGAGCAAAGGGTAAGATGGAGAAATTAGCTCATGAAGCAAGAGTAGTTGAAGTAAAAGCCAGCTTGGAAACATTAGTGACTAAAAAGCGATTTCCAAAATATCATTCGACAAAGTAAGAAATGGTGGAGCAGGAATGAATAATTAAAAATGAAAATCTCAATAAAATCAAAAACGCAATGTAAAAAAGAGCGCGAGATGCGTCAAAAATATCATTTTACCTACTTGGACTTTCAGTTAAGCATTAAAGTTTTAAATTGTTATTAATTTATAATTTCATTATAACCCGTAAGAACCTTAAAATAAGAATTCTACGTGGAAACAAATATACTTACTGAAACCGGTGCGTTTTTCGTTTTAGTTTTACACAATGTTTGCGAAAGCTTTTCGCTAAATACCCTTTTTTTTTCTTTCCTGTGATATTTGGGAAATATTTGCTCTCTTACGCACACCCAGAGCTGATGTTCTGGCGCTCCGGGGTGTGTGGAACTCCAGCTTAGCTGTTTACCCACTAAAACCCTTCCTCACCTCCCAAGTGGTGTTTGGCTTTGATTGAACAATTGATTTGACATCAAATTGGCTATATGTTGTTTTCGGTGCTTTGCTGGGCTCCATCCTGGTCATAAAGCTTATGTGCTACAAATCTTGATTGTCTTTTGCTTTATGTTGGCTTTGGGTTATTTTGTTTATCCAGTGTTACTGATCTTTCTGTAAGACGAAATGCGAGAACCGTTATTAAGTGATGCAGTGACATGAAACATCGCTTCAACGAACGGCTGAATGAATTATCAAATCATCATGGTTATCAAAAGGTCAGATTAGAGAACCAGTAGACTTTATAGAAAAGGTTAAAACATTTAAACGCAATGTGGAAAATAAAAAACACGAAGACTATCAACGCTTACGCAGGTTTGCTGTAATGACTATTGGAGAGAAAGAAAATGTTGATGATTCCTGTAGAACGAGGTAAAGAGCAGATTAAGTTTTACGTACATCGGAAAGAGATGTTTCAACTTTTACATAATTTACATGTTTCCACTGGACACGGCGGTCGAAACCGTGTGGATCGAAACGATTGCCCGTAACATACACAAATGCTTAACTTTCCATATGATTCTACAAAAATACTTTAATATTCTGCAGATTTTTCTAAAATAGAATTTTTTCGACTTGTTATTACTCGTATAAAAACAGTACAGTCAGGAAAATATACCCAACTATTACTCGTATATATATTTGGACTAGAAATAACCAATTTACTTTAATCGAATCAACAAGTTCTACATAACAAATCGAGCAAAATCTGCACAAATAAAGTGGCCATAACGAGTTGACTCTTAACAGTAAAAAAACGTAATTGCGGAGACTGAAAAGTGGCATCAAATAAAAAAATGACATTATAAATGGCTCTTAATTAGGAAACTAAATCCGACCCTCTTTAAACCTTTTTAAAAAAGATTAAACCGTGTGTTTGTGAATGCCGTTTGAGTGACGTGGGCTCCCTTTGCGAGGGAGAACGACTTGAAAAAGTGGCCGTGTTAACCCCAAACATTCCATTTTTATACCTTAAATATTATGACGTCGAATATTCGTTATTTAATTTGCACCGATCTGGGGGTATTAATTTCCCAAATCCCGTTGAAGCGTAGACCCCGTTTATTGAATTAACTTTTGTATTGAATTTTCAAATTTGGCTAATTGTCCATTTATGTCCAGAGTCACAAAATGATGAAAACTGAGGATTTCTTAATTAACCTAGGCTCGAGAACGTACAATAAATATGCGATTTGCACATCTTTGATGCAGTGTTGTGATACAGCCTTTCTATATTTACATATTATCGTTAATCAAGTAAAGAGTTACATTATATAGAGTCTTGTTTATTAGAGACAGTGGCAAAGACAGTGAGTTTGACTTTATGTTGGTTCCTGTAGACTGATAAGTTGTAGTACTCAATGTATTAATTTATAGCGTCGATCACACTACAGATGACTTTAATTACTGAGTGTGATGTGTTAGTGAACAAAAGTTATTATCTTTTTCTTTTTCCTTGTTTGGTTTTGTTCTATTGAATACAAGGAGAGGAGATACTTTAAATTTGTTTCAAATAATTGATGGATAGTTTTAATTTTGTGCTTTCTGAGTCATACTTGATTATTCAATACCGTTAAGTTTATTTTAATTGATGACGACTCGTTATGTCTCATTGACGACACCGTGATTAACTTACATTGATTTAACTTTTCTTGATTTAGAACTGAAACCCCTCTGTTTTCTATTTTAGAGCTCTGAGGTGACTTAAATATAGTCAAAACGTTGGTCTAGGAAAAATTGTGTTTCATTTTTTGCCACCAATTATTGACCGATAAACCCACAGACCTAAACAGGCATAATTTGCTGATAATACATTTAAGTTGGTCCATTTTTTCCTGAACCTTTAGATGTATGTAATAACAGTTTTACAAAAATTCTGTAAATTTCAATATCCACACACTTTAACAAGATGCGGAGTGTGTCCAAAGATTTTTTGATTTTAGTAGGGAAATATGTTAGTCATTCGCTAATTAATCTCAAATGATCCTAGTCAACATTTAACACATGACTGCTAGCACAAATGTGGCAGTGGACAAAATTCTCCTTTGATTTCAATTCCCTTCCCAATATGATGATGTTCACTTTTACTTTTGGATCAAAAATGTAATTTTGAGACCAAGAAGAATCTGGGAGAAACCAAATTCCTCACTTCAGTTAACTTCGACAATAAGCTTGTTTCCGGTAACTTTTACTTTCCCGGAACAACCTATTTGTTTGATATAAACAACGCATTTTGGAGTCATAGATTTGGAATTACCCTGTGTACATATTGATAAACTGTTACCTACAACACAAAACATGACAAGTTAAAATAAATTTACTAAAAATGTCAAAAATATTATAAAAAAAATTGTCGCAAGAGACATCAGAACGAAGAGAAGATGCAACATGTCAAAAAGTGGTCAAACCTGCCAAGGAGGGAAACCGCCGAAGGCCAATACGATCCAAACATTCCTGCCATACTAGCTGAAGACTTGGACAGCAAGCGATTCTCCTGGGGCAACTTGTGCAAAATCTCAAGCTCTGAATGAAAGTAGAAATTTCCTCAAACTAGCTTGAGATCTTGATTTCCAAATTTTCTCCACCGATGAATGTACTCATTTCCATCATTCTTGAACACCTGACATTCTATAAATTTACGTTTTCCGAAATTTAGAACAAAATTTGCTAGACAGCAGGCTTGGTCGGCTCAGCTTTGACCATCACCATCATCAAAAACTCTAAAAGAACCTGTTTGAACTGAGATGGGGACAGTACTGGGGGAACAGTACTGGGGGAACAGTACCAGGGTAACGCTTTGCATGGTCTAGACATCTTCAGTAATGCAAGTAGAAGAGAATACGAAGAATACCGAAAAGAAACAAGAAGAGTAATAAGAACAAAGAAAAGAATGTACGAAAAATATGAAGCTGTGGAAAGAGATTGACCTAAGCCAGGATCAAGGGAATATTACAAAGCCATCTTCTCGGAGAAAAAAGGATATAGGGCGAAATTCACACAAATGCTAAGAAATAACCAGGGCCAGTTGATAGTCGGCGACGAGAAATTGATCGAAGAGTGGAGAAAATATTTTAGGGAGCTTCTGAACATAACTCATGAAGATACACACAAGGAAGAAACATATATGACAGCAGATTTCCCGGTCGACGAACCTTCCTTCGAAGAAACTCAAAAACCCATAAATAAGATGAAGAATCATAAAGCAGCAGGGACGCATGAATACCAGCGGAATTCATAAAATATGGGGGAGAGACTCTGCAACGCCAGCTGCACAAAATAATAACGCGTATATGGCAAAATGAGGAGATACCAACAGGATGGAAGGAAAATATCATTGTGCCTATTCATAAGAAAGGGGATAAAATGAAAAGTTCCAATTATAGAGGAATCTCCATTACAAACGCCGCATACAAAATCCTGTAAAACATAATACTTAGCTGACTAACCCCCTATGTTGAAAACGTCCTAGGAGATTGTCAAGCCGGATTTAGACCACACAGATCTACAATAAACCAGCTATTTACACTAAGGCAGCTCCTGGAGAAAGGATGGGAGTATAACAGACCCATACACAACCTTTTCATACACTTCCAACAAGCTTATGACAGCATAGAAAGGAGTCAAGTATGGAATGCGATGGCAGAGCTCTCGATACCAAGAAAATTGTTTCGAACGACCAAAATGTGCATGGAGGACGGAGTATCAAAAGCACGTATCCACAATAAACTTTCTGACAGTTTTGAAATAAAAAACGGGCTCAAGCAAGATGACTCCCCATCACATGTGCTTTTCAATCTTGTCCTAGAGAAAGCAGTGAGAGAAGCCGGAGTAAAAACAAAGTTACTCACAGCAAAAGGACCTAAACTGCTGCTGGCATACGCAGACGATATTTACATTGGAGGAAGATCCACAATCTCCGTAAAGGAAACGTTCAACGAAGTTGAAAGAGCCATGAGTAGATAGTTAGATAAAATTTATTAAACATTCACATTACTAAATTCACAAAGTTTAAAAAAAAAACACAAGTCAACTCCCATGTCTGGCCAGATGTTGGCCGGTTGCCACGAGTAGAGTATGGTTAAAAGTGAACGAAGAAAAAACGAAATACATGTGCGTAAACCGAACGCAAAGGCGAGATAGCTTAGGCCAAAACATTACATTCGGCACCCTCAATTTCGAAAGAGTGGAACGCTTCAAATATCTGAGAGCAACAATCACCGCAGATAACGACATCACGGAAGAAATAAAGAGCAGAATACAACTGGATCATCTGATGAAATCGAAAAGTCTTACAAGAACATCAAAAGTAAAAATCTACAAAACCATTGTCAGACCCATACTAATACAATACATACATACTAATCTAAGGGTCTGGGAGGTGGACTATGACAAAAGAGAACGAAGAAAAACACAGGCGGTTTGAGCGTAAGATTTTGAGAAACATTTTCAGACCTTACCACGACACTACCACGAATGAATATCGAATGAGAACAAATGCGGAAATTAGGAAGTTGTATAGGGATGGGGTTGTGGTGCAGGAAATGAAGGGCCATCAATCAAAACGGCAGGATGAGAGACTGGTGAATTTGATATGGGAGGAGGTCCTACGGGAAGAAGACCACCTGGACGACCCAGAATGCTATGGAGAGACAACATTGTGTCAGATCTACAAAAAATGAACATCCCCTTTGAATATAGAATGATGGAGTATAAAAACAGCTGGAGAAAAGTTGTACGGCCAGCCAAGATCCACCCAGGGCTGTAATGCTACTTGATTCATTGAATGCCAAAACCTAGTAGATTATCGAGGCAATTCAAAATAAAAACAAATACAAACCAAAACTATTTCGGTTAACCTACAGAAGTAAAAAAACAAAATCAAACTACCGTTTTTCGCATTAAGTCACTAGTAAATCGCAATTCCGACTTTAAACTAAATGGCTTTATAATCACCTTACTAACGAAACTAGAAACAAATTTCGAATAGTAAAAGCACTTGAATGAACTGAGTTGCTTGAAATCCTAGCGCCTGGCAAAATGTAGCTGTGGAAAATCTCCTTGAGTTCCTCCCGAATACCGTGAGGCAAAACCAGGACCAACTGTCGCTCCTATTCACAGTAAAAGAGAACTTGCAAACATACTCCCTAAAAAGCCACTACCATTTCTGAAAGTGCAAGTACTTACCGAATCAGAATAAAAAACCCACCCACTTCCCTACGCAAATAAATTTTTTCATCGAAAATATCACAACTTAAAAAGCTGTGATAAACATGGAAGTCAAAGCGCTAACTGTAAACTTCCTATCGCGATTAGTGTCCTTGGTCAATGCAGTTTTTGCACTAAGAAAGTTTCCAAACAGCTTGAAAAAAGCTGCAGTATTCTAAATCGCCAAACCCCAGAAAAACAACATCTTTCCACAAAATCGGCGCCCCATCTTTCTCTTACCCATATTTCCTTAAACCATGGGGAAAATAACTCACGGACATGGAATACAACTGATCCGTTTAGATTCTTAGAAAGTCAAGATTGTGATCCCCAAATGGCTGGACAGATGGAGGACGACAAACAAAGACTCCAAGAAAGCAACCATATAAATGTCATTATTTTCAAAATAAAATAAACTTTCCGATGGACTTTGGCATTAAAAATTGTAAAATTAAGGAATTCACACAATGAATATTCCAAAGGATTTCCAATACCAGACTGACAGAAACCTTCCCACAATTCACCTTAAATCACAAACACATCCGCGACTTGGCAAGGAGCCAGAAAATCAAAATTAACCATGACAAAACGTAAGCTATTCTGATAATCTCTAAACGTACAGTTAATATAAAATTATTTCTCTAAACGGCATCTCTATTTCATCATCATCATCATCATCATCAAGCCTTTTATTGCGCCCAGTATTGAGTATAGACCTCCCTTCCTCTCCTCCAGTTCTCTCTGTTTTGTGCTGTTATGGTCCTACCAAATCCTGCCACTCGTTTTATGTCGTCATACCATCGCATAATTGCTCTTCCTCTCTTTCCTTCCCATGGTCTCCAGCGTATTATTCGGCTATTCCATCTGTCGTCTGTAAGGCGGGCTATATATCCTGCAAAATTCCACGTCAGGCTTGTGACTCTCTCCACTATATCTACGAGCTTGGTTCTCGGTCTCATCCATTCGTTTCTCTTTCTGTCTCTTAGTGTTACGCCTAACATAACTTTTTTCATGGCTCTTTGTGTTGTCCTCAAATTGTTCACCATTGTCTTTGTGAGAGTCCAGGTTTGTGCTCCATATGTTATCACCGGTATTACACACTGTTATTATTATCATATTAGTTATATTATGCACAAATATTCTTGTTACCTATCTCTATTTACTAGGCGAAAAACATAAAATACTTACTACTAATTACTATAGACCAAAAACTGTTTACCCTCCTAATTCATTCGAGCCTACTCTCCAACCACAACAAACTTCTTGTCCACAATCAAATCTTCACTCTGCAAAGCCCATACCGTGCCTCACTCAGCATTTGCGCAAGCCTGTAGAACAAATATTTCCAAAATTCAAACTTCGCCGTATCATATCCTAAGCATCATAAGCGTATGGAGCAGGTACATCCATGGAGACCTCAAAATCAACCCAATCTATCAGATAATTCATATTCCAAAAATGTTGCAAATCCAAAAGCAAAGCCCTATTCGCGAGGAAAATCTTCACTTCTCACCAGTCGCTTGGAACAATTCGCGGCCAAAATCATATAATGGCCCCACGAAAACCCCAAATCATTTGGGCGCAATTGTATGCCGCCGTCGCCGCTGATTTTCCTTTTACTCCACTTTCCGCTTGCAAGCATCACACTCTCCTTATGACCTTTTCTCCTTTTCATCCTCACTCGAAATGTGGTGGCCTAGCGGCAAGTGTCAAATGAAGAACCTCAGAAATTACGCATGTAGGCTGTGAGGCAAACTAAATGGTCTGAACTAAGATGGATCCCCAAACAGGCGTAGTCACAACACCAACTCGAACTACAACAACAATCCAAACACCGGACTCAAATCTGTAGACAATCCCAAGACCCCGTAGAATCAAAGTTTGTGAGAGCTAACCCGATCAAAGTTATCATAATTTAAAAAATTAATATCGTTTCAGATAACGTCGGCCAACAACGTAGCCTGTGGATGTTACACATAAATATTAGTGTGAGTCTTTCTTATTCGTTTTTGTAAATTCTCTCTTGCATCACCTGCTATTGTAGGTTTGCGTATGAAGTAATTGGTATTTACCAAATATTAATAAGGTAGAATTTGCAAAGGAGCTACAATTATAACGGTGTTGACTAATGTAAGACATGTTTTCAAATACGATTTGGATGATTTGTTTTTGTTTAAAAGTAAAATGTGATATTAATAGGCAGTAGACAGATATGGAACACACATGGCAGCTATGCCGCTATTAGTGCCGCCTTATTGAGATCTGCACATGCGCATTTGATTTTTAGTAAGGCTTGCCACTAGCAAGCTCACAAACCTTGCTAGGGCCTGGCACTCTTTGTCGCGCTTTACGATTTGCACATTTTGATTCCTACTTTACTTCGGTTGATTCCATGACACCTTGGTGTATCCACGAGTTCTCAAAAGTATGAGTAGTTCTATAATTCATTGATTACGTAATTTAAACATAAATTATATCCAATATATAATTGTAGATGATTCATCTCACACCGACAAAGAAATACTAGATGTCTTAACAGTGACACATTTTATACAGCACCTTATTTTGACAGTTCCCATAACATTGAACTGAACTTCATAATTGAAATTATTGGTGAACAAACACTAAATTTGTTCTTCCATATCTGTCTAGTATGATTTACTATAAGTGAATCTACTAAGGACGCTGGGCAATTAATAGAATCAGCTGAAGGATTCTGGGTCTGTTAGGTCAATGTCTTCCCTACATCAAAAGGAGATATTAAATTTTTCTGCTCTGCTGAATGTGCGTTTCTAGTGGCAAAATTCACTTGAAAATTTGTCATTTTTCCAGAAACACAAATCAAAAAGCGATTTTTGAATGACGTGTCCATAATTAGAAAAGTCAGTTCGACGCAGCAGTTCCGAGAAAATATAGTGAGCCCCCGAGATCGTATTTTACTTTGGTGCTTCGGTAAGACAGCATAAATCTGGTTATATTTACAGACAGGTTCATAGATCGGTCCGAGATATCGCGTATGGTGGATTTCTTAAGATTTCCTTCTGGCTATATATCACACGGTATATCACGTCGGGCCGATAAATCACGTGGGCCGCGCCAACGGTTTTACCAGGTCGCAGGCGGCACCGACATCTCAGCCGCCTTGCCTGCTTGATTTTTGCGCCACCGAATTTAAGCGATATTTTAACCCTCTTCATATCGGGAAAAATTTATTTACCGTTTTATTGGACCTTTTTTTCAGATACTGTTTGATTTTTCACCGATTTCCAAATAAAACCAGACAGACGGATATTTTTATCATTGGGATAAAATCGTAAAGTCTTCGTCTTAAGCATTTTAGGGAGACCAAATAGACATGTTTACTTTGCACTTTATTTAATCAGAGACCTCCTCGTAATATTTTAGATGTTATCACTTTAAGAGGCTGTATTTATTTGATATATCATTGTGTGATTACCTAAAAATCACAGCTAACTACAGATGAAATTCGTTCAATGAACGATTTTTCAGAAGGGGTTATTTCGCATGTTTTTCCTTAATTTGTGCGACTTGAAGTGAGGGTATGTTAGTATACTGACAATCATCTGACGTGAGTTTCGAAGATGTAACATGTAACATTTTTTGTCAAATCTGAGTATTTTATGTGGAAATATAAGATATTTTAGATTTTGAATAAGTTGTCGGAAAAAAAATATCTAAGTAAATTTGTCAACTCTATACTTGCAAGTAACCAAAATAGCTTTGTTCTGATCGTTTGTGGAAACAAATAAATTTAGTGAAAATGAGAGGGATTTTAGCTCAAAGGGAGTTTCAGGTAAGGCGCCAAACCTCCGACAGCAAAACGGTGCCGGTAATAACGTTTATCTGCTACGCTCGGGCTACGTGACATATTGCCTCCGAAGCACAATAAAAACAGCTTTCCAGCAATTGCGGTTCTAAATGTATGAATACTCTTTTCCGCCATTAGTCTGCAGGCAAATGTAGCTTCAGTGATTTGACAAACATTGTTTAAAAAGTCTCAAATTTCTTCACAAGGAAACTATAATAAAATAATACAGGAGATTTGCTACTGCATTAACTGTCCATCGTTTATCACTCATCTTAAAATAAACTTTAAGGGAAGTTGAGAAATCGAAAATTACCAAAATCTATTTTCTGGATTACATGCCAAACATTAAATTGCTTTGTGCAAATTTGTTTATCTCCTTTAATTTTATGAAACCATTTTTGCTTGTTTTTGAATAAGACCTTCGATCCAAATTTTTAATCCGCAAAAATTATTTCCAGAACTCAAGAGGCCTCAACATTTTCATGCTTCTCCACTATCTTTCAAAACAATGCTCAGAACATTTGACGGGTTTATTAGTTGCTTTAATACAGTCACTTTGAACTTACAGTTACGTTATTAAATGTAGATACAACGTTTACTTTAAGTTCGGAGTGGAAAGTGAATCTCCAACGTGTCTGACGCGACACGGCTAGTGGTCACATGCGAAGCCAAGAGGCGAATCAAAGTGGACAGTTCCGACACAATGTAAGAATCAATCGATCAGTAACGTAAATAAACCGTAAATAAACTTTAAGATTAAGACTATAATAGATTAAGCCTGAGAAGAACAGGAAATATTATTAATCTTTATTCAAGGGTTTATAGCAAAAACATGGCCGTGATTACATACCACGGTGTTGTAATTTCAATAAGCAATTCTTCAAGGTTAGTCGCAAAATCACAACTCAATTTCGGAATAACCCCGATAATACAAGTGTCAAATAAGTCTTCTTGGACAAGGTCTTTAAACGAAACGCATGACTCAGAAGCTAAAAAAATACTTTCTTAGGAACTCTTTCAGACTCAACAGCCTCCGACAGTTAAGCTTGTCTGCAGAGAGAATAAACTGAAAAGATATATTTTTCTTAAGAGAACACAGGTATCAGACAAGATGAAAGTGGAAAGGGCAACAAAAAAATAATCAATAATTTATGACAGAAGATAACAGAATAATTCAAAACAGGAGCCAACATTGTAGTCAACAAAGATAATTAAAATAGCCAAAAGTATAAATTGGTCGTATTAAAGCAGCGGCAATATCCTAAATATAATGAAAAAATAAAAGTATCATTGGACTTGAAGTTCTTAAATCCCGATTCGGCGGCCATAACCAAGATGACATACAGTAATATCATCCAACAATAAAATTGTTAAGGCACTGCAAAGTTAACCAGTGTTAAATTACAAATTCAAACGCTACGAATGATATCCTTGTATATTTGAGATATCACACTAAAAGCAAATCTATGCTCTTGGTCTCATTAATTAATAGAATCGCAATAATTATTTTGAAAATGTTTTATATAGAATACATTTATATTCATTCAGGATTTATATTTTCAAAAAGTCTAGTAACAAACAGGTAGCATGTGTATCTCGTAACATTTCATCGTTATCATTAATATTAATCACAATTAATCTTAGTTAGATGACTTTCTTTTCCATAGCAATAACACTTTTAGAAAATCTAGAAACCCACTGAATAATGTGGTAATTTTTGGATCATCAATAACTATTAAGCAGTGTCAACTTTCAATCAAGACAATAATTATAACATTCTCGGAAACTTTACTTTGGTATGGAAAACGCGCAGTTCGTTCAATTTCTCTATAGCAATCGATAATAATATGTTTTATTCACTTTTTAGGGGCAAGTTTATTCTGAAAATTATGATTGAATATTATCCTTCAAATTTCCGTCATTATGATCTTTTTTCGATCATTATGTGATTATATCCATCAATCAATTGTAAAGTACACGGGAATCCGAAATAAAAACCTAGAAGCAGAAGTTGATAAAATCAGTTTAACACTTTTTATGCACATCTGGACCAATCCGATAATTGCTGCCGTTAAATTGGCAAGTCTCCTTTGAGCTTGTGCTAAGACATTGAAATATACAAATACTAACCCGACGCATTTAATTTGGATAAAGAAGGACGAAAACGGGAAGGAAACTAGCAAAACTGATGACTAATTTGTCGAAAGTCTCGTTGGGGGGCGATAAGAACCATGTGCACTCCGCCGTAAAGACGACCGACGACGCCGACTTTTCTTAAGATTTACAGTCGTTAATTTATGGAAAAGGGGTGAATTCAGATGATATATTACACTACGTTTCGGCGAGGTGATTTTTGCGAATGAGAAAAAATGAAACATTTCTGAATCAATTTGAATTAGGCGAAAATACAAAACGTTGACTTCTCAAATTCAACTTGATGGAATAATCTAGCTCATGTTGTCTGTGACTAACTTTTAAAATATATTGTCCTGTCCGTTATGAGGCTTTAAATAATAGTTTTGTCTTTATAAATTTCAAGGTGTTCAAAATAGCTATTACAAAATTTATTCTTCATCGATGAAGAGTATGATTCTCTTTATTTTATTCTCTCTTGTAGAGTAATTACCGTTGATAAAAATGTTGAAATGTTTTCGATGATTACTTATGCATTGTTTTGATGATTCTATATCTATATAAACTCTATATTTGTAACAAGATAGCATCATAATTCAATATTCCTTTCAATTTATGGAAGATTTTTTATTCTAAAGAACAACTAACTCTGAATATGAATACGCATAATAGTACAACATAAATATTTTATAAATTATTGAAGTTTAGTTATCGGCGATTTAAGCTGCTAAATGAGATATTTTGCTAACAAGCAATATTTTAGAGTAATTCAGTGGCCATTTAGCAGACGGTTAATATTAAAAAAGCTAAACGTAACAATTCGAACATTTCTAGAAGGAACTGTTTAAATAAGGAAAGGACGTGATTCTATAAAGTCTTGGTGGCAGAACAGAGTCGCAACCATGCATCCAAACAGATATAGCTAGCGGACTGGGGACACGCGAAGCCGTTTTTTGCATGAGAACATTATTGCAGAATAGTTGTGAATTTCGAAAAAGATTTATGTGTGCTTTATTGACTTTGAAAAAGCGTTTGATCGAGTCGAACACACAAAACTATTCCAAGTTTTAAAGGCATATAGCACAGAGCAA
Organism: Dendroctonus valens; assembly: GCA_024550625.1. Taxonomy (NCBI): domain Eukaryota; kingdom Metazoa; phylum Arthropoda; class Insecta; order Coleoptera; family Curculionidae; genus Dendroctonus; species Dendroctonus valens. The sequence continues at coordinate 685,044 of JAJTJO010000463.1, forward strand.
TATTTAAAGAAAAGAATATACGAACATAAGTATAGCTTGAGAAAGGTTAACGAAGATGCAACAGCATTAGCACAACATGCACAACAAAAGTTGCATGATTTTGATTTCGATAACACACAAATATTGATCAATGAGGACAACTATAATAAGAGAAGAATCCATGAAATGATACAAATTAAGAAACATCAGAATGCAATAAACTTCAGATCAGATACAGACAATCTTAGCTCTGTGTATCATACGCTAATTAAATGATCGCATGCATGAATTGAATGGACCTGGTAAATAAAAATTAACTAGCAGATATTGAAGAATTACAGAGCATTCCAAGAATGCAAAGAAAAGGCGAAATATAAACAGGTTTTTCGGGCCCTCGCTCGATATCGAATAAAATAGGTAATTCAATGTCCAACCAAATGTAAAGGAAGAAACATCTAAACATGTAAGTCAAATTTAGATCTCTAAACAATAGATTCTAGTCTTTTCCCGAACATGTTTATCCCGACTCATCACCTGAGAACCAAGGTCCCAAATTGTACTTTTTAATATGTGTGTGATTTGAATTTAATATGTTAATTTTGTAAAAGTTTTTTTAATTGAATTGATAATAAATGTAAAATGTATATTTTAGACAAACTGATGATGGTGGATAAAGACACCGAAACGTATTTGTAACATTTTAAATAATAAACAATAAATTGACTGACACCCAGGAATACATTGGAATGAATTAAAGTACAGTCAGGAAAATATACAAAACGATTGTATAAACCTAAACGTACTAATAACTGAAATTTCATCAGTACTACAGATACTCCACCAGCTTTCAATCAGGGCCACAAGCCATAAGGGTGAATATGAAAAAAACAAGTTGATGGTGGTTTCAATAATCCTTGAAGGGCTATGTTTTTACCTTACGTATAAAATGTTTCTAAACACATTAAAACGTCGATGTGTGCCAGAATTATTTTTAGGTCTCCATGCCGTATATAATCTATGTTTTGGAAATGGAGTTCAAAGAGACCACGTAAATGAACATCTTAATATACGTAAAGTGACCGTTATTAACAAAATGTATCTAATAATATGATGTGTTACTTTTCACTGTTCAATGTAATGTTTGCCCAAACCGGTAGAAAACATTATCTTAACTTTATTCAAAATATGTTTAATTTTTTTTTAATTATCGATGTCTAGAAATTGGCAATAACAATATCTCCTTGCACTTTAACACTCGGACTAATCTAATAATATCAGAATAATAAATTTAATAGAAATAACATAAATACATTTGTAATAAGTGAAACGGTAATCAAGATTTGCTAGATTTAATTGTTACTATGTTTGAATTAAGCTGTTAATGTGCGTAGAGAGTAATGTTGAGTGAAACGAAAGGAGTTAATTATGAAGCTTTTGATGTGTCAAATTTTCCTGAGCTCCGGTACGTACTCAAGGGAGATTTATTTTGATGCAGTTTTGGATTGGGTAAAATATGTATCGCAGTTACTGTCGCATATCCGGTGACCATTTAAGAGTGCTACATTTATGTACAAAACGAGACTTTCAGGAACTTTCCAGATCTGGCATATTAAAATGTAATTGTTTTAGCTTAATAACTACCTATTGGGAATTAAGGTCTATGGTTTCATTTATTTGTTTTTTGTAATTCGAGTTTTACTATTTTTCATCTATATATTGACGTAATTTACTTACACTTACTACTTTATTTCGTTTATTAAAATTTATTGTATAAAATATATTTTTGTAACAGAAATTGCACATGTTTCACTTAATGTTTCCAATTTTAGTTATTGTTTATTCTATTATGTTTCAAGAGTAAAAACTTGTATTCGATTAAAATTAAAAGGTATGAATCATACACATTTACGTTATAAAAGTAAATATATAAAATTGCATACATACCTGTTTTCAGCTGACAAAGTTTCTGATAATCCGCGTTCGTCGTTCGCCTGAAATCAAAGAGACCACATCAAGAGATATTCAAAGGGTCACAAGCCTTCAAAATATCCGCCATTTTACAAGCGCTCTCGGTCATGACAGTTCGGTTACAATAATCAGTTTTTAGCTAAAGATGTGAATGAAAGGAATGCAAATATCAAACAGCTTTTAAATAGCTAACAAAAAAATGTGATCATTTTATATGGCAAAAGGTTTTAGAATTTTTGCATTTTTAATAAATTAACTCAGAAGACAACTTGTTGGTGACTTTATGGTATCAAATGGTAGTCTTCGTTTTCCATTTAAAACATTAATTCATGGAACAAATTAATATGTGAAAAGTAAGTGGATGGTTTAAGAAAAATTATTTAACTGAGTGAATGATGCAGCGGCACTTCTAGTGTAAATGGTTGACATTTGATCAAGCATTTATCCTACAATTTCAATTTCCAATTTCACACAAACAATTTCCAACAAACAATTTCCTACAAATTTTACATTTCAGCACTTATATAGAAGTCGCGTCGTCAAAGTGTTGCAGAAAACATATTCTGAGATTAAACACTAGCTTGCATTTTAGACGTTGTTAACGCTAGCTCAAAGAGGTATTTCTGGAAATGGAAAAAGGAATTTTGTTGTCCAAAGAGTAAAGATCACGAGTGTAAGATGCAGAAAAAGAGGCTGATATTGTTCGAAAGGTTTCACTAATTTCCAGTAGAGTTTCACCGATAATTTCATATTTCAATAAACAAGAGTACGAGTAGAGAGTACGAGTAGTAACGTATTCCCATCGTGTTTGGAATTACTGGAGAGTGAAGTTTTTAAAAAAATTCTAGGTACTTGAAAGGTTTAGTTGATTGAGAATGCGAACGTTTTTGTAGAGTCTTTAGGTTTGGTATGAGAGTTCGAACAGGAGTGCCCCTTTTGGTGTGTTTTCAAATTTCCTTCCTTTCTTGTATTGCTAGTTAGGACAAGGAATACAATGAATAAAAGCAATGATGATTTGGACCCTTGGGGACTAAGGGGTGAACGTCAAATTGTGACTATGCATTCTGGGCAACATTGGCCTGAAATATGCGAAAGGACATTAATTTAACATGTAGAATCACCACCTGAATTGTTTGCCTATCATTTCCAGACAGGCTGCATAATTATAATGTATTTCGGTTGTCTCTAGATGGCAGGTTCTGAAATTTGCATATGATTGATGAATCTTAGTGGCTGGTAGAACCGTGTGAGACGGTTCCCTCTCGAAATTAGGCTTTTTTCGATCTCGTTTCCAATTTTGGTCGGGCAGCGTGCCAATCAGGAAAAAAAGACAAACAACGGCCGAAAACTTTTTTCATCCGAAAGCTTTTAGAAACAGCAAGCACGCTGTTTTAAATACATTATACTCAATGGTTAATTGAAAATCCACTTTAAAGTTATGCGCGGCTTCCGGAATTGCAATCAACGATACAATTTCCACATTTTTAAATCTATTTTAATGTAATGAGAGGATGCGGATACAAGGGAAGGGCGTCGAAAAAAAGGAGCACGTAAAATATAGAAAGAATGCTAATTAATTATTCCGAGGAGTTGCTTGCGAAGGGTGATTAGCATGCCGGATTTGGCTGAGGTTTCAAATCGGGGAACGACGGATTAACAATTTTAAATATTTTAATAAAAAATTTCGGATGGTCTCTTGAGGCTCTTCAGGAATTTGTTAAAGGTTTAAACACATTTTAATTAAGGTTCATATGTACTTTCTATAATATCTGTGTTATCTTGAATTGAACTTGTTTATTTGAAAAAGAAAATTACTCAACTGGCATCGTCAACAAATTAATGTTGTTTTGAACTACTTTAACCATAAACTTAACAAAATTTACAAAAATCCAAGTCCAGTTATTAAAAATATAAATTACCGCTTAGGTCATCGAACATTTGGCCAAAATCAATTGGAGCATAAACTTATATGCACATTTTTAAATAATTAAGTCGAAATCGAGCCGCCCAGGAAAGATATAAAGTGGGCACCAACCTCCAACCACGGTATATAAATTTGTACGTTTTTTCTTTATCGGAATTATTTATAACTGTCCATTATTTAATATGTAAATATCATGTTTCCTTACAAAATATGAGCAATGTCTTTGAACCATTTGCTAAATTTAGCATAACATTTACACTTAGCATATCTTAAAAAAAATTATCTTCGAAAAATTCCTCCAAAAAAGTAATGTAATTAAATACGTTTCAATCCAAAAAAATTCCTGGGTTTCAGTCAATTTTATTGTTTATTATTTCACCAAATTTTCATTTTGACATTTGACTGGTCACACAGTGACTTGAGTGACACTGAGTGACCAGTCAAATGTGAAGGTAGCAGCAACTATATACACAAACTGATGATGGTGGATAAAGACAACCGAAACGTATTGTAACATTTTAACTAATAAACAATAAAATTGACTGAAACCCAGGAAAAATTTGGTGAAATAAATTGAAAGTACAGTCAGGAAAATATACACAACCAATAATTAAATACGTTTTGAATACAAATTAATTTCATTTGAGTAGGATGTTGCATAGCATAATAATGGTACAGAAGAACGTACAATTCTTATAACTAATTCAAGGGTAAATTCAAAATCAGCAATGCAAAAATATTTTTTTAAACCACTTTAGAGCATTAAACTAAACTAATAAATGAAATAATAAATAAAATGTTGGTACGTTATTTTGGTAAACGGTACGTTATTTTGGAGAACATAAAAACTGTTAAAAAAGCACAGCGTGTAAAGCATAGCTCCAAGAACAACTACACTTCCAGAAAATCTGCATCCAGATCATTTTAAACTTAGTTTGAAAATTTAAGTTTGAAAAAGAAAATATCTTTTGGTCGTGAGTTTGCAGCGAATTTCTACTGTGGCGTTTAATTTATTTGAAAATTGGTGGATATTAATTAGCAGTTAGTCTGGATGGAGAAGAGAATTTGGGGTTCTAGGAAAATTTTCCGATTTTCAAGACGTGCTTAAATATATACCTCCCACTAAGATCTTGAATCTGTATTCAACCATATCGTAGCACCCTGTTATGTTGCAATTATTTAAACAAAGTAAAGAGTTGTATAAAAAGTAGTTGGAAATACGGACTAGGAATGAAAACTCAATATACAGGGTGATTCAAAAAGTGGTGTCATTCCTCTGGGGGTGTTGTCTGGGGGTGTATTGGGAGGACAGGAAAAAATAGTAAAAAAAAATTAATTCTTATCAAAAACTGAGACATTTGTCAAAAACTAGATCAGAATTACGGCAACGATGCTTTTCAAGGTAATCTGCCTAATTAACATTACGTAAATACCTGTTGCTTCTTAATTATTGAAAATTGTAGTAACCATGGATAAACACAAAACAAATAAAGAGAAAGCAATTGAAATATTTTGAGGTTAGGGTAACCCTGTCAATTTGCCGTTAGTGCTGCCAACCTTTTGGGGCAGATATACCTAAACTCGCCTCACATGTAAACAAACATCTCCTGTGTAAGGTTATGTACCAATGATTAATATTAATCAAATAAAATACAATTAAGTTGTTAAATCACAAGAGGTTGACGAAGTTCTGCCCGTTAACTCCAGACATGTTTGTTCCCCAATCACTTTATTGTGCACTGTTCGCTGCAGTCTGGGATCACTTTTTGATCAGCTTCTCGTATTCGGTTAATTAACTCCTGCTCAATTTGTACCGGTGTTCGGAAGATCAGAGAGTTTAATGTGTCGTTTGTGTCCTATGTATCTTACATACAGGCTAGGAATGTGGCCCTTCCTCTGGAGAGTTATAGGGACAATAATCCGGTGCCTGGGAAAGTGTCAGGGGCTGTGCAATGCTCCGAGCACTTCTGGGAGGCTCTGCTGCAATTATCTCCAGTACTTGTGCCTCTGTGTCTGGAACCCGAGCAACCTCTAGATCGTCCACAATCTGCGTCAATTCCTGGAGCCAATCGTCCAGTGTCTCTAACCCTTTGCTGGTGTAAGGTCTTACACCTTCTGCTATGTTAGTATGGCATTTTTCCATAACTAATCACATATCCGCAAATTTGATGTTGGTGTACATTTGTGAAAGGAGCTTCAAAGTAAGTCACAGATTGACAAATACTTGTTATTATTGACAAAGGCTATCTACCTGTAACTATCCGTTAATGACCAAAAAACATCATTGCCGCTTTGACTTTTCATCAAAAAATTGTAGAAGAGGTCTTCTTTAATATAAAAAATTTTCGTAATTTGAAGCAAAGATCGTAATTTTTCTTTTCGAATGGGTAAGTATTCCAAAAGGCTACCAAGCAAACATGAGACTATTTTAAAATAATAGTTAATAACAAAGTTGAAATTCAATTTTCAACAGTTAATATCTTCTAGAAATTTTCGAAAAAAATGTTTTCAATATTTTTCTCGTACTCTCCAAGTGAGGCCCCTATAACCCCTTAAAAGGAATGACGCCACTGTTGAATCACCCTGTATAGATAATTGGTAATGCAACCTTTCAAAAACTTTACCAAGTATCTCTAAAGCATTGCCATAAACCATGTAGGTTAAAGAATAAATTTCAGTCAAATGTTTCCAAGTTTGTGATGTTTGCAAACTGTCTATCTGCAATTTAGTGTTGTAATATCAATTAAATATGCACATTAAAAATTGCAACCAAAACACAAAAAAATAGTAGTAGTAGTAGTAAACATCTTTATTCCTAAAAAAGGCTATCGACCTATCGGTCTTTCTGCCCTTGTTTAATACATGCAGTCTTAATCCAAATAAAAAACAAATATGAAAAGTCTCTTATTCTAGGTTAACAATACTATTAATAAATAAGATTTCAGTGGCAAGAAGAAATTATGTTATTGTCCACTAGTCCGGTTGCGTTTGGTAAGTGTTTCGAGTAGCGTTAATGTAGGGGAAACGGAAGCGGGATTGTCTGGTTTGTCTTGTAAGACAAAGGGGATTCAGTATGGTCCCAGTTGTAGGGTTGTTTTGTCCATTTTGTCTGTAGCTGTATGAGTCTTTCCGAGATCTTGTCAGTTTGTGCGTTCGTATAGGTAGTTGGGTGGGGGGGTTGTGTAGTGAGGTTTTGGGGTGTCTTATTCGTGTTAGGTCTTAGTGCAATTTGTTCTGTTGTTTTGTGTATATACGTTTTGTCCTTTCTGTTTCCGTTGGTCATGAGTATGTCCAAAGTCTAGCAGGGTCTACAAATAGCTTTATATATTTTGGTGGCGGTGTTTGTGCTAATTCCTCTGTCTTTGTAGGTTAGTGATCGGAAGTGTTTTGTTCTCTTTATTGTTTCTAGCCCTGATGTTTCGTATTGTTTAGTGAATTTAAGTTTGTGGTCGATTGTGATTCCAAGGTATTTTACGTCGTTTTTTGGTTGTGTCGTTTGGCCGTCTGCAGTTATTGTAGGGGAGTCAGCGTTGAGTCTGTGGTTTGTGAAGCAGAAGTTGGTTTTTTGACGCGTTTGGTGTTAGTCTCCATTTATAAACCATGTCATTGTGTTGTTTGTTAGTGTTTGGAGTCTTTGCGCTGCTCTCTAGTAGTTTTGTCATGTACAATAAGTGCCGTGTCGTCTGGCGTATTGTATATGTATGCCGATCTGTCGATTTGATTTTTGTCTGGTAAGTTGTAATTGTATAATGTCATGGGCAGTATATATTGTAGAGAAACGGTGAGAGCGGGGATCCTTGAGGGAGCCCTTGTTCAGGGGAAAAAGAAAATGACAGTGGTTTTGTCAATCGTACTTGTAGTTGTCTGTTTTCTAGTAAGTTCTTTATGGTGTGTAGTAGATAGGTTGGTGTGTGTAGTTTGTATAGTTTGTATAGTAAGCCTCTATGCCAGACACGTCAAAAGCCTTGTTAATGTCCATAACAGGCAAGCTGTCTTTCTGTCAGTTAGGTGGGTAGTTTGTACATTGTTGCCAAAATAAAGAGCGGAATGAACAGTCGAGTGATGCTGTTTGAAACCAAATTGGTAGTAGGTATATACTTTCCAATCACTTTTCAAGCCGCTGCTTCATTATGCATTCAAAAATCTTGCCCAGTACTGGAAGCAGTGTAATTGGTCTGTAGTTGCTCGGTTGTGTATTGTCCAGTCCATTTTTGGGTATAGGGATTATTAAGCCGTTTTTTCCATGTTTCTGGGATTCTGCCATTTGTGATGCAGTTGTTCAATCAGTTAGGATCAGTTTGTGTGTTCTTGAGTTAGGCTTTTCAAGACTTTTGCCTTAATTTTATCTTTCCCCGGTGCAGTGTTCTTGATGTGCGCTAGGGCTTCATCGTACTCTGTGTCTGTGATCAGTGTGCAGGTATAGTTTGGTGAGTTGTTAAAATAGTTCAAGTACCAGTCGTTGATCAAGTTCCAGTTGTCATTGTCGAAGTTAGGGTTTGTCGATATGCTGAAGGCCCTTTGACAGTGTCTGGCGAATGCGTCCGCTTTCTCTTTGTCTGTGTAGCGTTCTATTCCATTTTCGTCAATTGTGTCAGTAGTGCCAGTTTTCCTGTATTGCGCCAGTTTCTTAATTTTTCGCCAGTATGTTTTGCCTTTGTCCTTCTGTATTTCTTTACATGTTTCTAGCCATTTGTCTTGTCGGTATTGTCCAATCAGAGTTTTAATGTTTCTGTTAAGTTGGTTCATTGTCTTTTTTAGGTCGTTATTTTGAGTGTTTGTATATAGTCTATACAGTTCTCTCTTATGTTTTATTAGTCTCAGTATGTATTTGGGTAGTGTATGTCGGTGGAAAGCATTTTTTATTTCCGGGCTAAATTTTCCTATGGCTAGTGAAAGTTGTTGTTGTATGGTTTCTATTGAAATGTGCTGTGCTTGTGATTGAATGTAGTCATGTATATGTTGTTTCACTTTGTCTATGTCAGTCTTTGTTAGGTTTAAGTTTTTCTCTATAGGAGGTGTATTGGAGGTAGGTTGCATATGTTGTAAGTCTATGTTAAACGTAATATCCAGGTGGTCGGATCCAAGTTCGTTGGTTAAGTTTATGTTGTTGATGGTGTTTGTCAAGTTTCTTGTGTGCAGTAGAACGTCTGGTATTGAGTCTGGGTTTGCGGGCATCAGAAAAGTTGGCGGGGTGTGCTGTTTTATAAAGTCGGAATTTTGCAAAAATCTTTCAAGTTGTTTCGTTTTGTTTGTATTCAAGTTAAAGTCGCCTATAATTATTGCATATTTATAGATGCTCGCTTTAGTCAGTATGTTTTGTTCTATGTTGGAGTGTGGGTGTATGTATGTCAGAAATATGTGTATCAGGTCGTTTAAGTAGGGTATGGTAAAATGTAGACAGTCGTTCAAAGGGTTGTTGAGGGAAGGAGGATTTGCTCTTCCAAGTTTAACTTTTGGTTTTAGGAGAGCTGCGACCCCGCCCCTGGCATGATTGATGGTATTTCCATGCCTATAGATATACTGCCAATTTCTGTACGTTGGTGTTTGTCCTAGTTTGGTTTTAGTCTCTACAAATATACAGCAGTCTGTGTCGTTTTGTTCTATGTAATTGTAAATAAGTGGTTTTTTGCTGTTAAGTCCGTTGATGTTCGCGTAAAGTACTTTCAAATTGAATCTTGTATGCTCGTTACTGTCTGTCTCACTTGTTCGCAGGGTTCAGTTGGAGAGCGTCCCTCGGGCAGGAGCATGTCAAACATTAGGATGTAGACATGGTTCCCGAAGAAAACAACGGAGGTGTCAATGTCGAAGTCTTCTATAAATTGTTTTCGTAGTTTTTTTAGTAGTTCGTCTCTGTTGGTATTGTTTGTCTTGTTAAGTTGATGTTTGTATTTGTTTATGATGTGGTCATGTGTTGTAATGGGTGTGTGTATTCTACTTGCCACTGTCGTTGTCTCCGCAATCCCGGTCGTACGTTTGTTTACACATTTTATTTTTACGTTTGGGATTCCGACGATTGGGGCTGTCGGTCGTTTTGAGCACTTCATGCTCCATGCTGCGTGGTCCTCTGAGTTGCACGCTGCGCACTTGGTTGGCAGTGGTGACTCGCATTTGGATGTTGGATGGGGTCCCTGGCACTTGTTGCATCTTGGTGATTGTTTGCAATCTTCAGTTTTGTGGCTGAACAGGTTGCATTTGCCACACGGCGCAGGCACGGGTGCTGGTGGTTTGCTTTCGGTGATTTTGAAAATGCGGCCCAAAAAATGAACCGCACGGTCGTTCATCAACCTTTCGTATGTGGATATGTCGCCGGTTACTAATCATGAGTGTGGGTGCGTTGCGCTCTCGCGAGATAATTCTCCTGCCGAACCTTATTCTGAAGCCCTGCTGCTCCAGGCGTTCCAGAAACATGCTGTCTTCAATATCCAGGTCGACCCCAGTGGCGACGACTGAATATGATGGTGTAATCTGGTGGTGACCTGACTTTTGTTGTCGGATTAGTGGGAGGTTAGTATTCCTTTGCAGATTGAATGCTGTTACAAGGTTTTCCTGTTTCAGTTTTTGTAAAATTTGTGTTGCTTTGTCTTCATTGTTGGTTTTAATTAGAAAGTGATTATCTTGTCTGACAATCACATCCTTGTTGTTGGGGTTGAGTCCCTCCCACCTGATTGCAAGTTCGACTCTGGTGATGATCGACAATGCGTTCGCTGTGAATGTGTGCGAATACGTGGGAAATCTTGTTGATGTTGTCTTGCTGTTTGATGTTTGGTTTTTATTGGTTGTAGACTGATAGTCCAAAGCTATTCGTTTGGTCTCAGGTGTTGGCGTTGTGGGGGTTGGCTGGGTTGGCTGGGTCGTCTTCGGTTTTCTGCCCCGTTTTTTCCATTGTGGCTTTTTGAACCCACCATCCTGGGAGGCATAATCCGATTCGGATTCTTGCGAACTCCCAGGGTTCATCCTTTCGTTTGAATTCTACTCGTATATTCTCGTTGAACGATAAATGCGGTTGGATTCTTCAAATTCTTCAAAAAACGACCTTGCTTTAAATATGCTAATACAGACACACACAGTCTTATCACCACGAAGCTCGGTTTAAGACTCTCACAAAAAATATTTATTGCAATTCAAAAATATAAAACGATCGAAGTTAAAATATGAGTAGAACGAAGAACTTAACGTTCCTTAGCTAGTTTTTTACCATAAAAATTATCGGGATATGAAAAATGTGTTCCACCAAGTTCCTTATAATTTTTCTTCCTTGCTCAAATGAGCTGCTTCATGTCATTTGCATCACAGCAATGAAATTAATCTAGCGGCAGTAAAAAATCGTCAGGAAGTGCCTGTAAGTAAATCTGTTAGCTGTCAAATGTGGTTGATAAAGTAAAACATCAAAAAAGCAACAAAAATTAATGGCCTCGCATAAAATTCAGACAGATTTTATTCGAGGGAACTTCATTCTGCGGCGATAAATATACAAAGAAGAAGGGTTTGAATAATTACAATATTGTTTCAGTATAATAGGTTTGTTGTTGGCATAAAAGATCGGCACTAGTCCGTAAAATAAACTCGATGTCAGGATTTAGCAGCATCCGAAATGGCGGCGATTATTACCGTTTTATGGCAGTTTAGCCATCAGAGGTTATTTTACAGTTATTTTAGAGCGTAAAGATCCATTTTATGAGCGTTGGGAAATGTTATTCGATCGCACTAAGTCATATGTTTGGGTTTACAAGCCAGAATGTGGCATAATTTTGAACAAAGATGGAAAAGGAAGATATGAAGAAATATTTTGAAATACACAATATTCCAATATGTATACAAGACGTATATCTCGTGACTTAGCCAGCAAAGCACCGCATGTGGCTTAGCAATCACTTTTATTAAAAACAGTTTAAATACATTATTTTTATATGGAATTATAAAGTAAATTCGCTGTTGTTTCGATCATATTAAAGAATCACCAAAGTTATTTAATTAAAAGCAACAGAAAATGAATTTAAAAAAAATTAAAATACACAAAATTGTTTTAAGCATGAACCGTCGTTTCAATTACATTAACTTCATTCCGATATAGGCGTAAAAAATGCTGCGGCAATTATACGATTTTTTAATTAATTTTGGCTTTTCATCTTTAAATGAGTGAGTTTTAGACTACTCCACAAAAAAGTCTAACCGTGACAAGTCTGGTGATCTAGCGGGCCCACTTGGCCGTACCTACTGAATACGAAAGTTTGCATTTAAAAATGCCGTCTCTTGTCTGCAACCACGTACTGGTGAAACAACTATGTTTCGTTGTGATTCCAAAGCATCAACTTCTCGGAAATGGTACAATCCTTACCCCAAAAAGTGTAAATATCTACCAGTTCTAAGCGTCCCTGGGTAAATTATTAAAGCTCAGGTGCACCTTGTATGCACCGTGATTCAGGAGGAATTGGAAAGAAAATAGTTAAGATGAGAAGGATAAATAAGCTTGTATTTGCTTCAGGAAGACAATGAATAAAAGCAGTTTAAATCTTAACAAAAAAAATTATTATATAACCAAGTAAATAAAAAGAAAATCAAGTTAGCTTCGACCAATTAGGGTAATGGCAAAAAACTGGCATAGCTCTTGTAATCCAGAGAATATCAAAACACACCCATTAAACAAGGGCTTAAAAATCATTGAGGTCAATAACAAGATGTCATGGAAAGAAAAATATTCATTAAATATGTTCATGCTAACATTTGCCAATGAGGAAAACATAGGTGAAATATACAAAATAACTCACATATTGGGCAGTAAAGTAGAAATTGTACCAATACAAGCATCCCAATTAATTCTTCAATGTAAGAAATGTCAAGCGCTTGGACACACAAAAATTTTGTGCGAAACAGCCCAGATGCGTAAATGTGCAGGCAAACACATAACAAGCGATTGCCGAAAACCTCGAAACCAAAAACTGAAATGTGTAAACTGTGGAGAAAAACACCCTGCCAACTATCGAGGATGTGCAGTCGCGAAAGAGTTACAAAAAATCAAGAACAAGAAAGCTATCAAAATCAGCCCAACAAATGTCATTAAAGAAAATGTTGAACAAAAGGAATAAAGGAAAAATGAAAGCCACAATCAGGATAAACCAACTTATGCCTCTGTAGCTGCGATAGGCACTAATAAACCAACAAAGTCTCAGGGAAGTAATACTGACGAAACATTACAGCTTATATTAAACAAAATCACTCAAATGGAAGATATAGTTTTGAGTGTGAACCAAAGAATTAAAAAACTTGAGGAAGGTACTAAAATTAATTTATACTCAAAAGTTTTAAAACACCATAATGTATAGTACAATTAAAATTATGACTTGGAATGCAAATGGATTGCTAAAGCATCAACAAGAGCTTCGAGCAATCCTTGACATAAATAAGATCGAAGTTTGTTTAATATCAGAAACACATTTCACAAGGCAATCATTTATTAAATTTAAAGGATATAAAGTTTACCACGCAATTCATCCAGAAAATACAGCGAAAGGAGGAAGTGCGGTAATAATCAAAGAAAATATTTGCCATTATGAGGAAAATAAATTTGAAGCAGAAGACATACAAGCAATGATAGTGAAAATTATAACTAAGAATTATAATAAACACATCAAATGTGGAAGATATGAAGAACTCTTCAAAAATCTAGAAAATCGATTTATAATAGGCGGAGACTACAACGCGAAACATACGCACTGGGGATCCAGACTAATTACATCTAAAGGAAGGGAATTGCTAAGAGCGGTCCAAAGCTGTGGATGTCAAGTCGTTTCAACGGGCAAACCTACATACTGGCCTACCGATCCTGAAAAAATTCCTGACCTGATAGACTTTTATAAAATTAAAAATGTATCAAGCAATTATATGAAAATTGAAGACAGCCTGGAGCTTAATTCGGATCATTCACAGATTATTTTGACTCTGAGCGAACATATCATTTCAAAGCCAAACAATCCCTGTCTAGCTAATAAAAGGACTGACTGGAAGAGTTTTAGAATAACATTGGAAGAACGACTAAATTTGGCAGTCCCGGTGCGTACTGCAGAACAGTTAGACTTCGAGGTGGAAAAACTAATAACTGATATCCAACAGTCAGCATGGAAAAACACACCAGAAAGTAAAAGGAAGCTGGAAGGAAATAACTATCCTAAAGAAATTCTGGAATTATTATATATAAGATTAAACAGATAAAGAACGATACCATTGGCGAGTTCCTACGGACACTTACTAATGATTCTAGTACAGAATATTCGCTATGGAAAACTACCAAAAACCTGAAAAGATCAATCATGCATGCACCCCAATCAGAAATACAGACGGGAGCTGGGCTAAAAACAATGATCAAAAAGCCAGAAGATTTGCAGAACACCTTGAGGAAATATTTCAACCTAATGCAGTGGATAACGCAGAAACATTGCCTTGTATTACAAAGCAGGAAGAAGGAGAAATCCCGTTTGTCACTCTGACTGAAGTAATTAAAGAAATAAAAACTAATATCAATCCGAAAAAAGCTCCGGGATTCGACTTAATCACAGGACAGATCCTCAAAGAATTACCGAAAAAAGCATTGATTAAGCTCACTAACCTGATCAATGCCTCATTTCGACTTCAGTGCGTCCCACAGTTATGGAAGGTGGCAGAAGTGATCATAATTCCAAAACCTGGAAAACCACCCCATGAAGCACTGTCATATCGTCCAATATCACTAATACCAGTTATGTCCAAGCTATTTGAAAAACTTCTATTGAAAAGACTAAAACCTCAACAGATTATCCCGGATCATCAGTTCGGTTTCAGGAATCAACACTGTACAATTGATCAAGTCCATAGAATTGCCAATACTATAGAAAATTCGCTAGAAGAGAAGAAAGTTTGCTCAGCTATATTCCTGGATGTTGCACAGGCTTTCGATAAAGTCTGGCACGAAGGTTTTATCCATAAACTTGAAGAAGTTGCTTCCGGTTCAATACTCACAAATATTGCAATCTTACGTAACTGAGAGGTACTTCAGAGTCAGACAAGACAATGCTTACTCTGATCTAAATGAAATTCAAGCAGGGGTTCCACAGGGCAGTGTATTGGGACCAATACTTTATCTACTATACACATCGGATCTGCCAGTAGGGTCTGATGATGTTAGTGTGAGTACGGTTGAAGAAGAATTACGTCAAGCTACTGTTGCTGATCAAAATGTTGTTGCTACATTCGCCGATGACACTGCAATCCTAGCGATAGGCGACAGCAATATGCAATTTACTGAAAAACTCCAAGCAGCTATAGATGAGGTTCAAAGTTGGACCCTGAAATGGCGCATCAAATTAAATGAAAAGAAACCGGTCCATATCGACTTCACCAACAAACGAATAGACTACAAACCAGTATAAATTAATGACAAGATTGTACCATATGGGAATACAGCTAAATATCTAGGCATAACCCTCGATACAAAACTCAGATGGAAACCACACGTCAAGAAGAAACAGGAAGAACTGAATCTAAAGTACAGAAAGATGTACTGGCTATTGGGTAGAAACTCAGCTCTCACAGTGTATAACAAGCTATTGTTATATAATCAAGTCCTCAAGCCAGTGTGGACTTATGGTGTGCAACTTTGGGGCTGCACCAAACAGAGCAATAGAAACATCATTCAGCGCTTCCAGAATAAAGTACTTCGTAGTATCGTTGATGCACCATGGTATATCAGAAATGAAAATCTACATAAAGACTTGGGTGTAGAAACAGTAGATAACGTCATCAAAAAGTATGCACAGAATCATGAACAGCGACTCCATCAGCATGTGAATCCTGGATACTGTGAATCCAGCATCAAGCTCCTGGATAATGCGGAAATACAGAGAAGACTCAAAAGAACTAAACCATTCGAACTGGTTTAGAAGGCAAGAATTTGTGACAGAGTACATGTTAAACCGATGTACTATTGTATTACAGACAAAGTGACGACCAGAGGATGTGTGTGTTTTGTGTTTTTTAATGTAGTAGATTAAGTTAAAGGCAAATGGCTTATTAGTGTACTGTACAACTAGATTGCTATAACAATAAAAAAAAAGTTAGCTTCGACAACCTTGTCGTAAAAGATTATTTGCAACCCAAGTGGCTTTAAAACGTCTAGAAATATTGTCAAACAATCTCAGAAATTTAGTGCTACCGAATTGTAGTTACGAATGTTATGATGCAAGAGAAAAAAAGAAAATAAATTTTCCATTTAAAAAAATAAAAATCTAAGTTCTAATGTTATTTAACGAAAGCATTGGACACCTGCGCGTAATGTGTTCTGTTGTGATTTAATAATAGTAGTAGTAGTAAACATCTTTATTTCTAAAAAAGGCTATCGACCTATCGGTATTTCTGCCCTTGTTTAATACATGTAGTCTTAGTCTAAATAAAAAACAAAGATGAAAATTCACTTATTCTAGGTTAATAATCTCATTAAATTAAATTGTCCAGTAGTCAGTTGCGTTTGTAAGTGTTCGAGTAGCGTTGATGTAGGGAAACGGAAGCGGGAATGTCTGGTTGGTCTTGTAAGACAAAGGGGATTCAGTATGGTCCAGTTGTAGGGGTTGTTTGTCCATTTTGTCTGTAGATGTATGAGTCTTTCCGAAATCTTTGTCATGTTTGTGCGTTCGTATAGTAGTTGGGTGGAGGGGTTGTGTAGTGGGTTTTGGGGGTGTCTTATTCGTGTTATTAGTCTTAGTGCAATTTGTTCTGTTGTTTGTATATAACGTTTTGTCCTTTCTGTTCCGTTGGTCATGAGTATATGTCCATAGTCTAGCAAGGGTCTACAAATAGCTTTATATATTTTGGTGGCGGTATTTGTGCTGATTCCTCTGTCTTTGTAGTTTAGTGATCGGAAGTGTTTTGTCCTCTTCATTGCTTCTGCCCTGATGTTTCGTATGTGTTTAGTGAATTTAAGTTTGTGGTCAATTGTGAATCCAAGGTATTTTACGTCGTTTTTTGGTTGTGTCGTTTGGCCGTCTGCAGTTATTGTAGGGGAGTCAGCGTTGAGTCTGTGGTTTGTGAGCAGAAGTTGGTTTTTTGACGCGTTTGGTGTTAGTCTCCATTTATAAAACCATGTCATTGTGTTGTTTGTTAGTGTTTGGAGTCTTTGAGCTGCTCTCTCAGTAGTTTTGACATGTACAGGGTGGGCCACTAAGAGAGGTGCTCGGCCGTATCTCACAAACCATTAGTGGTATCGATTTCAGGTAAAAAATAATATGAATAAAGAGACCACGGGAAATTACTTTCAAGTTCGCAAAATGACCGCTGGAGGGCGAAATTGCAACAGTGAATTTTAAATACGTATTTTTTGAGGTCTCAGATAGGCTAAGGTATGTTGAAAATACTTTAGTTATATTCCTGAGAGAATTTGACTTAATTTTTGTTGGAGTTTTTTTGTTGGAGTTCTAGCTAGTCAAATAAAGTGGTGGGGGAAGGCCAAATAATGGTTCAAAAAGTTATTGATAGCTCCGTGTTGGCTTAACAAAATTCAACGCTTAAATTTCAGTTGAAAAGCTCTTTATTGACCTTAACACCTGCTGTAAAATATTCGACCATATGATTGACACTTTGGTCGCCAAAGGACACGTTATAAAAGGTCGTCAAGCTTTTTCGATTTTCTTTAATTTTTTAAATGGAATGATATGTAATATTTCAGTTGCTTAGAAAGCGGATAAAAAATGAAACAAATTAGTGAAAACCGCACGCCGATATATTTATTGCAACCGAAGATATAAACAAATTGACAATAACAATGATATTATAAAAATACATGGCAATTATTGGTCCTGATAAGAACCGATTGTTATATTTCAGGCATTATTAGTATTCTTGCAGATGGAATACACCTTTGGGATTAAAACCTGCTTAGATGCTCAAAATCTTTTTCGTCATTTCGAATGCATTGCTCAAGCCTGTTTCTCGTAGATATAACCGCACTCTCTACTTCTGCGACAGGAATGTGATGAATTGCACCCTTCATTTTGCTTATTAGGTCCTGTTTGGAAGTTGGTCTGGTTTGGTAAACAATCTCTTTTATTCTCCCCCACAAATAAAAGTCCATACACGTAAGATCGGGTGACCTAGCTGGCCACGGGAATAAACTTCCTCGTGCTATCCATCTATCGCAATAAGCCTTGTCTAAAAATCGACAAACATTTACCGAGAAATGAGCAGGGCCCCCCCGTCTCGTTGAAAAAACATGTTTACTCGCTTTCGCAACGGTATGTCTTCTAAAAGTAATGGTAGTTAGTTTTGTAAGAAGTCGAAATAAATATTTCCATTTATCTTCTGTTCAGATATAAATGGACCAATAATTTGTCCCCGAATTATTCCGCATCAGACATTGACACAAAATCGACCTTGATGGTCAACTTCCTGCTGAAGATTGTCAAACAAATTCATTTGTTATTACTAAAACTTGACGTTTAAAACGGTATAAACCGTATTCGCTATAAAATTAGCTATATCTTCGGTTGCAAAAAAATTATCGATATGCGGTTTTCACTATTTTGTTTCATTTGTCGTTCTCTTTCTAAGCAGCTTAAATATTATATATCATTACATTTAAAAATTGAAGGAAAACGACAAAGTTTGACGACCTTTGATAACGCGCACTCTCTCGGCCAAAGAGGCAATCATGAGGGCTAATATTTTATAGCATGAGTTAAACTAAATAAAGAGCTTTTTAATTAGAATTAAAAATTTGAATTTGGTTTAGCCAATACGGAGCTATCCATAACGTTTTGAACCAATATTTGACTTTCCCTCACCACTTTATTTGACTGGCTAGAACAATAACGCTCAAACAAAAAATAAGTGAAATTCTGTCAAGAACAGAATGAAAGTATTTCCAACCTACCTTAGCCTGTCCTAAACCGCTAAAAATCAGTATTTCAAATTTATTGGTGCAATTTCGTCCTCTAGCGGCCATTTTGCGAACTTGAAAGTAATTTCCAGCAATTTCTCTTGGTCACTACTCATACATATTTTTACTCGAAAACGATACGACTAATAGTTTGTGAGATACGGCCGACCACCTCTCTTAGTGGCCCACCCTGTACAATAAGTGCCGTGTCGTCTGCGTATTGTAAT
This sequence comes from Dendroctonus valens, assembly GCA_024550625.1. Classification (NCBI taxonomy): domain Eukaryota; kingdom Metazoa; phylum Arthropoda; class Insecta; order Coleoptera; family Curculionidae; genus Dendroctonus; species Dendroctonus valens. The sequence goes on from JAJTJO010000463.1 coordinate 704,038, forward strand.
ATGTATGCATTTAATAATATTTGAATTAAATTGAACAAATACACACTTTTAAAGAGTATATCCTCCATACAATTTCATTCCCCATTCGAGAATAAGTTAGTGACTTCAGTCTGTCTTTTCGATGAGCCTACAAAAACTCAACAGAGACCCAGATTCTGTTCAACATACAATTTTTCTTTTGTCTTGGACATATGTTTCTTTCAGCATTTATTTATATCTGTTGGTAAGGCATTAGACACTTTAAGAACAATCTAAGTTGGTCTTTCTATGCCAAAATACATGTATATTTTAGGAGCACTCAGGTCAAGGGTGTTTGAATTTCTAGTTGAATGATGGTTCACATGCAAAATGTTATTTAAGTTATACGTTGCAGGTATAATGATGCATTCAATATAGTTTAGGGAGTTCAGGAAAAATAGTAAGAAAAAATGAATTATTTTCAAAAACTGATATATTTGCAAGAAACTAGATCAGAAGGACGACAACAATATTTTTCATGGCAATCTGCTTCATTAACATAACGTAAATACCTGTTGCTTCTTAAATTTCAAAAGCTCATGCCACCATAGATAAACACTGAAAGCGAGGTTGAAATGCAATGAAATAGGTTAGGGTGGCGCATGTCAACAAAAACCTCCAGTAAAAGGTTGTAGATCAATAATCTATTTAGAATTTAGTTGTTAGATCACACGATAAATACATTGTAAGCTCTCCTGTTTAACTCCAAACATGTCTGTGCGTGTAATCACGTTATTGTGCACTTTTCTCGAGCAGCTTCTCGTATTCGGTTAATTAACTCGCGCTCGATCTATACTTGCGTTAGGTAGACCAAAGAGTTAATGTGTCCTTTTGTCCTGTGTATCTTACATACATGGTAGGGATGTAGCTCTTACTCGGTAATTATATGGTGCAGAGTTGACCGGGAAAATGTTAGTTGTTGTGCAATGCTCCGAGTACTGGAAGGATCTGCTGCAATTATCTCTAATACCTGTTCCTCTATGTATGGAACCCGAACAACACCTATTGGTGGTCCACTATCAGCTTCCTGAAGCCAATCGCCCGGTGCCTCTAGCCCTTTGTTGGCCTAACTTCTTACAGCTTCCGCTTTGTTACTGTGGCATTTCCCCATAACTAATAGCATATCGTATATTCGATATTGGTGAACATTTTGTGAAATTTTGTCAAAAAATTGTAGAAGCGTACTATTTTAAAATAACAAAATTTCACAACTGGAAGTAAAACCGCAATTTTAGGCAATAGGCTGCCAAAGAAACATGCGACCATTCGAAAATAATACTTAATGACAAAGTTGAAATTCGATTTTCAACTGTTAATATTTGATAGAAATTTTCGAAATAAAAATGTTTAAAACTTTTTTCGTACTCTCCAAGTATAACCCTTTAAAAAATTAAAAAGGGTATCACCAATTTTGAATCACTCTGTATAAATTATTTAAGTTAAAATTGTGATGCCTTAATGCTACATGTTTTCTTTGTGGGTTTCGCAATTAGATTATTTAGTTTTTAAACAGCTGAGCTTCTTTAGACTTTTTGAACTTATCCTTAACATATTTATATTTTCTCTTGAACTCCCCTGTATAATACCTCTACTGAGTTCTGCTTCCAATAAGTTACACGAGATAACGCAATTTTATTCTGTGTGCGCTTGGATTCATGTATATATGAAATTCATTGCTTCTCTTAAAAATTGTCGTTTGTTCGTCTCAGTTTTGTTCCAGCATTTTCGGCTCACATAAACCTGATGTATTCATAAGTTTACCTTCCATGCGGAGCTTCTAAATCGGTCACATTTTTATACAGCCAACGCAGGGAACCCGGATGTTGTTAATTATAAGTCAATGAATATTTGTCCGGAAATAAAACTCGTCAAATAAAGCGAAAATGGTATAATTTCAATAGTCTATTGCCTTAGTTGAACTGAAGGTCCTACTCAAATATCATAAGCGATAATTAAGACCGTATTAAGTGTGTTAGAAACAAACACTAGTACCAAGCATAAAATACAACTTCAAGGTTTTGCGCAGATTTAACTGGATCTTGAACTCTAGTAGGATCTCATACGCATTTGGAGAAGAGGTGCCTTTTACCGCTCTATCAACTTTTAAAATTGTTCCCAAAAACTTTTGTTTAACCAACAAACTGCTCAGATTGAAACATATATTGTCGTTAGCAACATAAACTGAATTAGTGAATTGAAGTAGATCAGTTCTGTAACAAATTTAGCACTGATGTGAATTGAGATGAGTCGCAAAGTCTGCAAAGCTGATTTTTGAAACATTAAATTCTTCTCTACTGATTCAAGTGACGCATTTCTAGTTCCATCAGTAAATTGCGCCCCCTTTATTTATATGTGACTTGTAGTTTCATTTGATATCTTTGTTTATTTACGCTCAAAGCATTTATCTCATAATAATGATCGTTAAAGTCAAATGCATTGTTGCTAAATGGGATATTTGCATGTCCGCAAGTGGCTGAGCGTTTTCACCAATCCCGGTTAACATCTCCAAAAATTTAACTGCAATTTCCAATCGCGATCTATGGATGCGGTGAATCAACAATCAGAACAACTTTAGTAGCGACATATATGCTGATAACACGAATGTGCTAGGACGTCATGTTAGTTAATTAACTGTTTGAAGAAACTTGGAAATCAACCGGAATAAAGCAGTTATAGTCAGGAAAGTTCCATATCGAATTTAAAAACTTTAGTCGATGAAGTTAACATATATTAAACAAAAAGAAACATGCTCGACTGTAAAAATTGAAACAAAAATAAGACCGTTTAAACACAGACGAAACTTGAAAGCAAATACATAACATTTCAGGCACACCCTCTGCTGAAAACGATTCCCTACAGTTTTAATGAAAATTCTTAATTTAAGTAACTCAGAAAGTTTCACATCCGATTCGGCCCTCAAATAAAAAAGCGGTTATATTATCTTGTCAATATTTATTGTTGGTAATGATTCACTAAAGCATTGCGACTTTAACCATATGTCTGGCTACTTAAACTAGAAAAGACAATGTCGTGTTCTTTAGGGAAGTATGCAAGCTTGAGACAGTAATTTTTCCACAGCACCTGCAAACCACGCGATTGCCTCATTAAACTTGTTTTCTCAACAGAATTATTATTATTGTGCGTTTAAAAACCAGAAGATTTGTGATTGCTTGTAACAAGACAGTATCAACGTTGATTTAAACATTAATGATAAATAAGATTTAGAGAAACACAAGGCTCATCTTCTCAGATCCCTTAGAGAACGTTGCGTTCTGCAACTGTAATTATCTAGTTTCGGACTAACTGTACATTTGCGTGTTATCGTAATGTTCGATTTGTCCCTGCGCTCATGTGCCACAACAAATGGTGATGGAGTGAGTGTCAGGGACCAAGAGACCTTCCTCGAGGCCGGCGCTAATACACGAGACGTCGTGATGAAGACAACTAGCTCTTTAGGGACGTTTCCCCACGGACTGGACAAAAATGTAGAGCGAAAAACAAGGCTGGATTAGGGATACATTTTGCCAACCACTAAGCATTCCTGTATTTCAATTTTTCAAGCGTAATATCCGAGGTGCCTAAGTTCAAATGACATTTTTTAAAGAGTGTTGGATGCGGAATTCAATTTTCCGATTAGTTTGATAGTAAATCATAGGCAGCGCCTGCCGAAGTAGTTTGAAGTCATTAGCAGCAATAGACTTTCAGGATGTGAAACGTACCTAATATAGTTAGGTGGCATTTGAATTTTAACGATTAAGACCATTTCAATCGTTAAAAGCGTCGTGGAACCAAACATTTTAAATATATTATATTGTGCGTAACATTTAAGTTGGGAAAACATCGCTATCGTTCTACCCACCCTGCGAAATTTTTGAAGGAATATTTCTTCTAGCAACAGTCTGAATAAACATCCTGATTCAAACAAAATTAAAGACTAAGTTATAGATTAGGAGACTTCCTGCTTAGACTAGAATAAATCTTAATGGTTATATAATAGCAGTTTTATTTACCTGGTTCAAGAGTATATTTTCGGATGTTAATATCACATTTCCAATATAGGTTAAATATCTCTCAGACATATACTCTGATCAGTTTATGGAAGACACACAAAGGGACCTGAAGGAGTTTTACGACGACACCACTGAGACTTTGCGAAGAACATCTACAGCCGACCACATTCTGATGGGGAATGGATTTTGAATCATGGGGTAATCGTCGGTTGAAACAGGTCAATTTGTTGAAAAGGTTGACGGTTGAAACAGGAAAACTGTTAGAGGAGATACGTTTCTGTACTTTTTTGCGCAACAGTAACATGGCTAGCGACTCGAATTTAAATATACTTGGATGGAATCTAATATAGTAAGTAGTAAAAACGCAGTTCACATTACAGAAACATGAATATTATCTTATTACTTAACTTTCCTTATTACGCGTACCAATCTAACTGTGTGTTAGATAAATCCTGAAAATATAATAGTTTTGAAGATGATAATGCTACGGCATGTTTGAAGCCTTATATAAATATTAACGATTTCCATATTCAACGACAAGTTGCCCATTACGCAGTAATTTAATCAAATCTCACACTTCTCAAGTATGTTTCTAAGCGTGCTAATTTTGAAAGCATTAACCTAAATATAAATTATGATTCAGTCATCTGAGATTCGCTGACGACATAGCGCTAAGGGCAAATAACATGGGTCAAGTCAGGAGGTAGGTCTATGTGAAAGCCTACATTATGCCTCCGTGAAAGTGAATTTGACAAAAATAGTAAGTTTGAAGTGGAATTAGGCCAACCACGTCCATGGAGTAACAGTAAATTATTATTTTAAAGAGGAAAATGATCCCAAGTAATTGCATTTCTTGACGTTATATACAAACCACCTTACCTTCATATCCACCTCCATTTTTAAACCCACAACATGTCTAATACTGAATGTCTATTAGAAATTTCCACACTGAGCGTCAGCAACTTCTTTGCACGGATGAATGAAATCAGAACGCATAAAGAATATAGTACTATATTTAGCTATCTGACTCCTCGGATCCTCATCAACTCTTTACTTGCAAATCAAATTAGCATGTCATATTTTGCGTAGACGAATCCTTTCTTTTCAGAGAAAGTGCATTTTCTAAACACACTTGCTAACTTGGAGAACGAAACTGTTCTGAGACATTTCCGTTTTTAGTGCATTCATTACAAATCACTTTTCCTGGTGCTAAAGGGGCAGTTGAACCTTATCCTTCACTCGATAATTTCCAGTTTTAGCTAGATCGCTATTGAGCGAAACCTATTTGAAACTGGAATGCTTTTCTTAACGACTAAAGAGCCATCATATTAAACATTCTTGTATGTATTTATACCAAATAGACATTTTTATGGTCTCGATACTTACCGGTAATTAAACTTTATTTGATCATTTTAACTTTAATGAAACGTAATTTGTCGAATTAAAACTACTTAAAACGAGGAAAACATAAATAAAATATTAGCACAGAAAGTTGCGGTTTAATGAGTCACAAAATGTAATAATTTAGATATAATGTTTCACTATTTATAACAAAGTTAAAACAAATTAACAAAGTACACATTTTTTGTTTGCAAAAAATTGTAGAACGACATATGGCCATCGAAACCGATATTTGAAAACCCAAAATATTTCTGATGTTTTCCGTGGTTCCTGACTACTGCGCTCTAGGATCTACAAGTAAGATAATAGAAAATTTGGATTTGTCGATCTAAAAAACTCCCAAAAACAAGTGTTTTGGTCACAGCAAAACTGGTTAAGAATCTTTAAAAAATAAAAGATTTTTTTTTGCAATTAGACAACGTGTATCTCGGAAACTACTAACTTTCAAATAAGACAAATTTGCCAAATTTTTGCCTAAATAATATGTCAGTAATTTTGGCAAATTAGTTGAGGATATCCTGTACATGAATTTTTAGAAAATATGCGTAAATAATTTTTAGATTGATATTTTTCCACCTGTTTCAGTGTCATCTGAGACTTGTTAGACCTTATCTAAGCATAAAAAATTAAAGGATTTCATGTAAAGTTTTATCATCATATGCAGGGTGTCTTGTAACCACATAATCAAAAGAGTGATTTATTAAGAACTGAATACGAGAAGCTGTTCAAAATGTGAGGCCTGTAATGCTGCGAAGAATGCAGTATAAAATTACTACACGGGCACAAACATGTTTGGGTTAAAGGGGCAGAACTTCGAACACCTCTTCATTCATTTTCAATCTCACTTTCTGTGTTTATCCATGGTTACTTGAGGTTTTGATATTTGAGAAGCAACAGGTATATACGTAATGTTAATAAGGCAGATTAGCTTGAAAAGCATTGCTGCCGACGTTTTGATCTAGTTTCTTACAAATTTCTCATTTTTGATACGAATTTTTTTTAACTATTTTTCCTGTACTGCCAAAACACCCCCAGAGGCATGACTCCAATTTTGAATTACCCTTATATTGAAGAAAGCGAATGACACTTAAAAACGTAGACAAAAAAACAACAATGCAAGACATAAAACATACAATACAAGTGAACAATGCAACGCAAACCCATATAATTAACAAAACAACTGCCGCCAATGTGTACTTTCTTTGTATGGTAAAGCTATATATTGCTTGCAACGTATACATTACGTTATTTTCACATTACCAGCGTAAAACTAATTGTCTGCCTGTAACAAATATCATGTTTTCAGCTCTCTTGCAAGTAGTATGTTGAACTTTTTACCGCTATATCAATTATTATTATTATTATTATTTAATATTGTATAGGAATTTCATCAAAAGGTTATTTTCTCTTTATCAATCGCTAGGTAGTCATTACAAATATTATCGGTGTCATTGCTTTTTGTTCCGCTATTACCTGAGGGCAATTTTTATATAAATAATTCCGTTCCGTGATTGAGAATCGATACGTGAAATGACATATTAATGTAACATTTCCACACCCCTAGAGGAAAACAAATTGCTAGGGCAAATAACAAACCAGAAAGAAAATAGTAAAAATACATAACTTGGAAAAACTTTGCTTTCCATTATTTATACCGGGTAACTTCCGTTACCTAGTAAATTATGTACAGTAGCTTTTGCTATATTTTGCACCCCACATTGTTCTACAAAATCGTCATACAGCATTATCTTTTGTTTTGGCATACATAGACGTTTACAAGCTAAGCACTATATTAATAAAATAATAGGATGTCATTCGATAATTAATTGGAAATACAAAACTTTAGTTCAAGTAATACCAAAATAGCAGTAGTAGCTTAAGATTAATAAATACAATTTCAATTACATGTGATTGAAACATTTGATGGTCTTAGATTAAGACTATTTAGAGAGTTTTACTTGTTTAAATCTTTTGGAAATCCTGTTCAGTTCAGTTCTTTCTGAAAAAGTATGAGATTGTTGGTTGATGGACGGGTAAAGAAGTTTTTACCGAAAATGACGACTTACATTAAAATTTAAACTTTCTTTATACTCAAGCCATAAGCAAAAATTTTCTAACTGCATGTCTTTATGCAAAACTAGATATTTTAACTTTCTTATATTTTTAAATGCCTTTACTAGTTTTTAAGTTAGTAGGTTTAAAATGAATATGTAGATATAAACATTTTATATGTATTAACTTACGCTGATCAGACCATTTTTCTAGGTTATGTGGGACTTTTCCAGATACTTAAAAATAAGGACTCAAAATTAAGGACATTCCAACAATTAATACAAATGCAAAGTTAATAGCACCAACATGTTTTATGATATTTTAAAATAGAACTTACAAACGACTATTTTTTATTCAAAGAACTAATAACGTTTCAACAATAAATTTCTCCCAGATCCCCGAGTTTTATCCCACCTTAGACATTATTTCTTAGGATAAATGGCCGCCAAGGCAAAAAATAGAGTGTCGTACAAAAAGAACTTTGAGAAAGAAACGAAAGTATAAAATTTGATTTTGTGAAACCAGAAAAATCTGAATGAAATTTGCAGTGCCTCTTTCGGAACTGGACGACGATGAAATGTCACGCATGAAGAGATTTTTTCATTTTCATAAATGTTTTGATTTCTAATCAGACTAGTCATCAAACTGGCCAACTTTCAGTTCAACAACAACAAATTTAGAAAAATTGGGTGCTTGTACGTCATTTACAAAGCCAATGAAGTCGGAAACTTTGCCTTTCTTCCTCAAAACAATCTCACTTGCTGATGGAATGCGTTTTTCGACAAAAATGTATGACCTCTTCAATTTTCTTTGTACTTGTCGGGAGTAGCTTGATGCTAATGGCTTGTTGGTTTGGTTTTTTGTCTATGGGGGCAAACGTTTTATTAAATACGATAATCCGCTTTGTAAATAGAACTTCCATAACTTTATTGATTCTGGAAATCATTATGACTCACTGGAACAAAATGAAACTATGTATACTACAAAAAGCACGATGTACTTTTTCTAGGTCAAGGTTCGGAGTTCATGCATACATAAGTCCCAAATAGTTGTCATCATCACCATAATCATCAGAGAGAATTTAAAACCCTAAAAGCCGAAGCCACGGAAACGGAACACTCTCGCCCTTTCTCCACCGAGGAAGTTTGAAAGGCCCTAGATGATGTCACGGCGGGAAAGGCCTCAGGATTCGATAATAAACACCCCGAGTTTCTAATCAATTGCGGCAAGTGCACCAAAAGCTGGTTGGCCAAGTTCTTTACGGACATCATGCAATCTGGGAACGTCCCACCAGAGTTCAAACGCTCTAAGGTAATAGCCTTACTGAAACCAAGTAAACTTGTCGACAGCCCAAAAAGCTATAAGCCAATCGCTCTACTGTCCGTGTCCTATAAACTACTGGAGAGCCTTGTCCACAATAGAATCAGCTCAGAGATCTTGGAGTCAATACCAGCTGAACAGGCGGGCTTTTGGCCAAAACGAAGCTGCGCAAACCAGGTACTATCACTTACCACCTACATCGAAACGGGATTCCAGCAAAACTTAAAACCTCAGCTCCATTCATCGACCTCTCAGGCCTATGACAGCATATGGAAGGAGGGAATGCCCTGCAAGCTTCTCAGAAATATACCCTGCCAACGAATAACCCAACTGATATCGAACATGCCTGGTGATCAGACGGAGATTGTTTCAGGTTATAATGGGAAGCGACATCAGCTCACCAAAGAAACTGAGTAACGGCTTGCCACAGGGATCAGTGCTCGCTCCGCTCCTCTTCAGTTTATATATAGCAGATATGCTGGAAACAAGGTCAACTAAGTTCGGTTACGCCGACAATTGGGTGCTTACAACAAGATGTAACTCTATTAAACTATCTGAGGAAATCCTAACAGCAGACCTGGAGACAATATTTAAATACTTCCGCAAATGGTGACTCCAACCAAATGTTTCCAACACAAGGGTCAGATGCTTCCACCTCAACAGAAAACTAGCCAGAGAAGAGCTTAACATACGATTTGATGGTACCAAGCTAACCCATAACAAAACACCGAAATAGTCTGGGAGTGACACTGGACAGAACACTATCATTCAAAGAAAACCTAACCAAACTCGCCGAGAAGCTGAAAACCAGGAATAACATAATCCAGAAGCTATGTGGTAGCATCTGGGGAGCATCGGCTTCCACACTACGCTGCTCCGCACTGGGAATTGCCGAATACTGCGCCCCAGTTTGGCTTAACAGTCCGCACGTAACGAATGTGGACGTTCAACTGAATAAGACCATGAACACGATCGCTGGTGTCATTAAACCGACCCGCACGCAGTCATAAGCCATATCCAACCTCCAAAGCTACGTCGGATAAGCGCGCTTACACGACAGTACAAAAAGATCATGGAAAATTAACCACAATCGCCTCCGATCCAGAAATCCACCTACTAAAACGGTAGGTGCAGCAATGCAAGAGGAGTTCAACCTGGCCAATACATGGATTCATGAATGGACCACTCAACAAGGCAACGAGATAACATGTCCTGCATGACCCAAAAGCCCCCGGGGTTTGACCTACCACGCAGAACCTGGTCCACACTTAATAGAGTTAGAATGCAACATGACAGATGCGCATTCCTCCTGCGCAAATAGCGCAAACAACCATCACCATACTGCGACTGGTGACATCCTAAAACGGCAGACCTGAAGACTTCCTGCTGGGAACCGCCGGGTCGATAGATTACATTAACCGACTTTATATTTGTTTGTCAAATCCTAAAGTTTGTTCTATTAACTTATATGTGTAAATTAGCTTTTAACTTTACTGTGTCTGAATTACCATACGATAAATAAATAAATCAGCATAATTAATCAGCCCTTATATTCCAACTCTGTTCTGTTCTGCGCAGTTTGTATTCACTTTTCTCGGATGCGCTTCATGTCGTCTGTCCCTCTAGTTGGTGGTCTTCCTTTGCTTCGACAAGCCTCCTTTTCGTGGCCTCCACGCAACTATTTTCTTGGTCCACCGTCATTGTGGCAACATGACCAGCCAAGGTCCACTTTAAGCATGATGTTCCGTTGTCTTCCACTGTCTCGGAGGAAGATCCCCAACATTGATCGCTCTCTGGGTAACTCGTATTTTACTTTTTATTTTTACAGACTTTTTAGTGAGGATTGGGGTTTTAGCACCATATGACGGGCAGCACACATTGGTGTAAGACTTTCAGTTTTAGACCTATAGGGATGGCAGATTTAACTGTCTCCCAGAGGTTCCCAAACGCTGCCCATCATTCGCCCATCGATCTAGCATGTCTCGTTGTCCCAACCAATTCGAGTTTCGTGGCTTAAGTATTTGTAGGATGCGACCTGTAGAACTTCGGCATCTCCGATATGGATGTGCCGTCTATAACCAAATTTGTCAGAAATCGCGTTTTCTAAATATACATTTTGAACCCAACGCGTCCTGATGCTAGTTGGCCAAATGTGAGGGTAGAAACTGATGATGGTGGAGAGAGATACCGAAACGTATTTGTAAAATGTTTTGACTAATAAACAATAATATTGACTGAAACCCAGGAATTTCTTTTGAATTAAATTGAAATACAGTCAGGAAAGTATACACAATAATTCAAATTTAATGTCGATTTAAAAAAATCAACTAAAGGCTTCGATGAGTCATTTGAAAAATCACATTGAAATCACCACTCAAAATCATAGGTAAGTTAATGAAGGTTCCGATTGGAAGAACTGATCCTGCTTTGGTATATATTAAAATTTTCATGTATGAATTCGATGATTTTTCTTCCATACTTTTTGGTTAGGATGAGAATATAATTGCAACGATTACAATTTCTTGTCCATTTTCTGTTTGACATTTCACTATACAAATCTCTCCTATGACGATATATTAACTTCATATGAGTGTGAATTATGAACTGTAACACCCATCTGTGGATGTTTCCGACGATACTGAATGCGACTTATGCGTCATGCTTTACTATCTCTCTCGCGATGCTGAGTGTGCTCACTCGCTCAGTCCGAGTGGACGACTCTCAATGCTTTCCAGTCCGTGTGGATTTTATCCGAAGAAGCGCCTCTCGTACGGCCTGCTTCACCACTAAATTGCTAACGCGTAAAGATTGCCTTCAAAAGAAACTTTACAAAAGACATTTTGATTTTAAGTATAGTGTTTGTTGACAGACACTTACATAGTGAATTATAATGAATAACGAAAAAGTCATTCATCTTTCCTTGGTAGAAATAATCATGTGCAGGTACCAATTGATTGGCAGCAGGGGAGTTTTGTGACAAAGCAAACGTTTATTGACTTGTCCCACAAGACTGATGCTGTTTTTAAGCTTGATTTGGTCAGGAATATTTAAATTGCTTCCAAATTTATCAGCTTTTGTCGAGAAAGTATTAAAACTACTTGAATCAATTTGTTGCTTAATGTATAGACAATATATAAATTGTCGTTAAAATATTATATTCAAAGTAGCAAGTACGTTGAACATCTAAGCTTCAATCAGGCACTATTTTGTGACAAGTCACCTTTGACAGGTGTCCAATAAAGCAATAAAGAAGGGTGCATATTTCAATCTGCCGCGCTCCAGACGAATCAATCTGGGCACAATTGAAATCTGATTTTTAATGCAGCTCTATTACCAGTTCGTAGTTTTGGCATATTTCTCGCCACACATTAATAGGAAGCAAACAATATTGGAAATAAATTTACGATTATTGATATGGAGTCCTAGATTTTTCAATCAAAGTCACGCAATTCTTATTTAAAAACAAACTTTGTTTAACAATATATCATACTTTTTAATATTTAATTCTCCAATCAGATACATATTTAGTTCATATTTCAATGCGGCTTGTTTTTATTCAATTTCATTTTTACTTAGCTGAAATTACCAACCATTTACAACTGCAAACAGGTGGTCAAACTGTTTCACTTTTAGAAAAAGTGACAACAAGCATTACACGTTAAAGCCCACTAGCCTTCTATTGACGATGTACATCTACATGTGCAAAAACTGTAACCAAAAAGGGTCGAGCTCGCTTATTTACTACTCAATTTGAATGCAACGTATCGACATCGACGGCGTCAGCCTGTCAATCAACTCTGATTTGCCTTTTAAAACTCCGATTTGTAAGGGCAAATACGATGCATTTTTTCTTATTTGTATTTGAAATTTGAAAGCGGAGCTTTATTAAAAATATCTGGCCAATTTAGCAAGATTTATGCCGCAGTATTTTGATTTAATTTACCAATATGGCATTTGTGGAAAGGACATATCCGAAAAGGTCTGATCTGCACAAAAGGTATTGTACTAAGATTTCGTGGTAATAATAACCCATAAAGATGTAAGAAATCATAGAGTTCAAAAGAACGTTTAGCTGTAACATGTATTATTAAAGAAGATTTTCTTAAAGAAGAAGAGGACAGTTTTCTAGTGAACGATAAGCTGGTGTCTGTTGCACGACCCCAAAGCAATACGCCAATGAAATATATGGAATCTGGAAATGCAGAAACAGAAACAGATTTTCAGAGTTTATTAACAGCATATTCTCAAAATCCAGTACACTCTGAAGGAGTCAAAGTTATGTGGTGAAATCTTTGAAAAGTTTGATATCAATGTAACTGCTCTTGAATAATGGTAACTGATATAAATCAGTGAGGCTCTTGTATTTTGCATATGCAAGTTTTGATCTTAGCATGAGGCAAACAAAGAGAGAATCAAATCGCAGAACCCAATGCAAAATAATTGTTCACCCGCTATAAAAGAGAAAAGTCTAGCAAAAGTATGCCTACTAAAAATGTATTCATCAGAAAAGAACATTTTCGTCGTCTTCATGTGCCTTCTCCTCGAGAGAAGAGTTTGAACGTTAGTTAGAAGAGAGAGAACGTTTGCTATCATATTTGACACTGCGGCTATAAATGGTTCAGCGAAGCTACAATTGTACTATTGCCTCAGATTATTCAATAAGGAAACGCGATTTCTACCTGTGGTTCTTCTTCCCGGTATCCGTCCCTGTATTATGTTCTACAACACCACATACTTCACCCTGATCACGTAATCCAGATACTGAAAATTCCTTATTTTAATTATGTTCAATATTTCCCTTTCCGTTCCTATTCGTCCCAGTGCTTCATCATTTGCCAGCCTCTCAACCCAACTAAATCTCATTATCCTTCTGTATGACCACACATCTAATGCTTCTAGCCGATATTTAATGTTTCTTCAACTCCAACGTCCTTCACTCCAACGACTTCAACGTCCAGGACTCCATTCCATAAACTAACACCGGAAAGATATAGCATTTCAATATTTTGACTCTTCTTCTTATATTAAGCCTTGAGCATGTTCTTATCCGATTTCTTTTCTCTACTACTGCAGTCGTATTTGTGACGTAGACTCCCAACTATCTCGCCATCTTTTAAAGGGCCGTTCTGGTGGTCTGGTGCCCGTTGGTTTTAAATCCCTTGATATTTGGGTTACTCTCTCCATCCATTCGTGTAACATGCTGGTTTCCCTTTCGTCTTCCCTGCCTTCCCCATCCTACTATGTCGTGTGTCCCACATAGTTCTCTTATTTGAACCTTCGGTAGTTTTAAGTAAGTATTCTTTTTGTTTCTGCTGTTTCGGCTCTCTTTGCTATTGAATATGTTAGTATTGGCCTTACACATGACTTATATATGCGTATTTTCCCGTCCAGCCTCATATCTTTATTCCTCGAGATTACATTCCTTAAACATCCTGATACATAAGCTGCTTTATTAGCCGGCAGCAGTAGACTTTCTTTTAGATCTCCGTAGCTGGATATTTCTTTTTCCAGATATTCGATCTTAAAAACTTGTTCAATTATTTCTTCGTTAATTACGAGTTTGCATCGTCTGAGTATTCTGACTCTGAGATGTAAATTAAGATTTATGCTGCATAATACATTTTTCATTTTGTTTACCATTGTTCTGGTTTGTCCAATTCTTGACTCAATTTTCTTCGTGTATTCAATATCCTCATTGACAAGTGTTTCTAAGTATTTATAGTAGTAGTAAACATCTTTATTTCTAAAAAAAGGCTATCGACCTATCGGTTTTTCTGCCCAAAGTATTTATATTTACCGACCTTTCCTATTAATTGTCCTTTGATCCATATATTTTCCGGTTTTGGACTAAGTTTGTACTTGTCATAAATTTGGTCTTTTTGATATTTAAGATAAGTCCACTCTTCTTGCTGCTCACCATCAGTCGATCGATCAAGCTCTGTAGACCTTCTACAGATTGAGAACAAGTAATACAGGATATTGTTAATGGGCGCCCATTAATTTTTCCTCTAGCGCTCTCTGAATAATTTCCTCTCAGTGAAGGTTAAATAATAGTGGCGCTAGTACACTTTGACTTACTCCACGCTGCATTCTTGTTTCTTCAGAGAGTTGCTTATATACTTCTACAGGGTGAGTTTTTTTCGATGACCAGTACAGGGATCTTCGGAACAAGAGCAGTTACGATGAAGGTCAAATGGACGAAGACTTGTAGTTTTGCATGCTCTACTCGAAACCAATTTTATTTTTCTAAAATTTGACAGCTGTCAAGAGATATTTGGGAAATACTTATTTATGGTAAATTTTTAAATTACTCCTAGTTCCGTTGATATTAATTTGATAGGAAAACATTAAATAGAAAACTTGTGGGAAATTGAATTCCAAACAAAATGGCATAAGACATTTCTCCAAAATAACTGTCATTTTTGGCATATGACACAAATTTTAGTTTTTTTAAATGGCAACCATACTTGATTATTACTTTACCGAATAGAGCATTTTATTACGATTTCTGTGATGTATACACACCGTTAGGTTTTTTTCGAAAATAAAGTGTCTGCGAACAATTTATACTTTTTCAATTTAGTTGATCGAAGTTAGCCATGGGAAATAGTATAAGACACACAGATTTGCTTCCATAGTAACAAATAATAACAGTATGCTTCAGTATTTATTTTGAGAACTACGTTTAAGTTGGCAATAACTTTATTATAATTAAGAAAGCTGCTCATTTAAAGTGTTTATTATAAAAATCAAATCATACCAATAATAATTAAAATTTAACTCTAGAAACTTTCATTTTTATTGTAAAACATTTTCAAAAAGTCTACCATTATTATCAATGCAAACATTGCAACGCTCTAAACCGAATAAGTTGATTTTCTTGCGGAGCGACCATCAATATTTTCAAATGCTCTAACAACAGCTTCTTTAAGTGCATTTAAATTGAAATATTTGTTTTTGTAAACTGTGTTTTTTACGACTCCCCTCAAAAAGAAATCCAAAGGTGAAAGATCCGGTGATCGAGGTGGCCATAAAACAGGGCCGTTTCGTCCAATCCAAGCCCCAGAAAATGTTACGTCCAAGTAATTCCGCACTTGGGAAAAATTATGCGGAAGAGCTCCATCATGTTGAAACCATAGCACATTACGCTATGTTTCTAAATCTAAGTCGTCCAACATAAAATCCAGGTTATTCCGAAGGAATTGAATATACCGACTCCCATTTAGCGTGCCTTGGTGGTTATAATAAATGGTCCAAGAATTTTTGATTCTACCATTCCGCTCCAAACGATAAACCCAAATTTAATTTGTGGTCTCCTTTGCTTAACGTGGTGGGGATTTGTTTGATTCCAAAGATGTTCATTGCGTCGATTAAACATACCACAATTTGTAAATCGAGTTTCATCGGTCCACAATATTTTATAAGGGAATTGGAAGTCTTGTTGGCATTTGTTTTGGAGCCATGTACAAAAATTCACACGCAGCTCTTCATCCCCTGGATGGAAGGTTTGGGATACTGATAATTTATACGGATGGAATTTTTGTTTTTTTAAAACTCTCATCACGGTGCTTTGGGAAGTCCCGGATTCTGCTGCGATCTCTCTGGGTGAAGTCTGTGGATTCTGGCTTACAATAGCCAAGACATTAACCTCCACAGCTTAATTTATTATTTTATCTTTATTTCTTGGCTGCGTGAAACTTCCATAAGTTCCCAAATTGTCGTATAATCGCTTGAGTGTTTTCAAGGACGATTGACGACGGTCAAAATACCTCTCAAAATATTAATCAGAGGCTCGTCCAGCATTCTTATCACAACTAATGTAGGTTTCAATCATGTCGCGCTTTTCTTGATTGGAATAATTCATTTTTACAATAAAACTAACTTAGATTTCTAACTTGAATTTAAACTTGGATGGCAAAAATTGAAAGGTGATGTTACTATCTGTTGCTATGCAAAACAATGCTATGTCTTATACTATTTTCCATGGCTAACTTCGATCAACTAAATTGAAAAAGTATAAATTATTCGCAGACATTTTATTTCCGAAAAAATCCTAACGATGTGATATATCAAAAAAATCGTAATAAAATGCTCTATTTGATAAAGTAATAATCAAGTATGGTTGCCATTGAAAAAAACTCAAATTTGTGTCATATGTCAAAAATGACAGTTATTTTGGAGAAATATCTTATGCCATGTTGTTTGGAATTCAATTTCCTACAAGTTTTCTATTTAATGTTTTCCTGTCAAATTAATATCAGCGGAACTAGGCGTAATGTAAAAATTTACCATAAATAAGTTTTTCCCAAATATCTTTTGAGAGCTGTCAAATTTCAAAAAATAAAATTGGTTTCGAGTAGAGCATGCAAAACTACAATTCTTTGTCCATTTTACCTTCTTCGTAACTGCTCTAGTTCCGAAGAACTGCTCTAGATCCGTGTAGTGGTCATCGAAAAAAACTCACCCTGTATATTAGTGGTCTGAATAATAATATGTAAATTTTAAATTATTTATTATTCTTATGCCTCCCATGTCTATATTTTTACTTTTGAGGAGTTGAATAAGCTCAATGTGGCGAGCCTTATCAAACGCTTTGTTGTAATCACAAAATCCATGTTCATACAATTTTCAGTCAGCACATTAAAGGCATACCAGGTTTTCCTTGTTCCCATTGCATTTCTAAAACCAAATTGGGATTCGCCGATGTCTGGTTCAACTTTTCTAAAGATTCTCTGTTTATTTTCTTCAGAAATCTTTTGAGAGCGTAACTCATTAGACTGATAGACTGGTGATCGCTACACTCTTTTGCGTTATTCTTTTTTGGGGGTGTAATGAACGTTACTGTGAGTCATTCACGGGGAATGATACCTGTGTTGTATAGTGTATTATACACTTTATACACTAGTTTAATTACTTTTGCTGGAATTTCGTCAGGTCCATGATTACCTCTTCCTTTGCTATTGTTGAGCCCAACACATTTTCTGTACATTTTTCAATTATTTCTATTTCTGCGTCATCATCAAATATTTCCTGAATATATTCACTCCATCTTGCACATTTCCCTTCAGTGTCTGGGATTACGTTGCTATCTTTGTCCAACAAGGTATTGCTTTGCTTTGATTTTTCCAGATTCAGTCAACTCCTTAACTTTTTATGAATGTTAGTGATGAAGAGCAGTATGAAGTGGACTGTATGATATTAGTTTAAATAGAGGAGCACTGTGGTTTGCTTTGTATATATATTTCAATGACTTTTGTGTACAAGCACTGCTCCAGTATGGAGGCAAAAGAAACAAAGTGCAATGTACTTGAAGGTTAAACTCAACCTCTGGTGAAAAAATGAGGCACAAAGGTTCTTTGCATGACCCTTCTCCCTCTTCGACCGCATTGAAGGGTAAGGGTGCACAAGTGTCTAGAGAGAAAAAAGCCGAAGAAGAAGACGCAAGGACTGGTTGCATATATACAATTTTGTGGTGCTAACAACTAAAGTCCACCTAATCACATATGGTAAAATATAGCCATAACTGTATGTGGTCCTCATTAATAACATACACCTTCAGCGCAATATAAAAACTGCAATGCTTTTCTATTAGAGAGAAAGTTGTTCAGATCAATATGATTTGCAAACCGGGAACAAACCAGAATAAATCTTGTTCTACAGACCGATAAGCTTATTACCATTGCTCTCAAAGGTTATTAAGGAGCGGTGCGTTTAAAAATTGTCACACAGGACAAGAAAAAGAAAAATTATGGCGACCAGTTAAGTTTCCACAATAAACAGAGAACATTAACATATCCATAACAATGTATATGCTAAGCACCATAAAACAGATGAGCAGAGGTACGACTAATTTTGATAGAAGAAGCTGAAAAGTTTCTTGTTTTAAAAAAAATTGGATGTTTGCTTTTTAAGGTTCTATCAACATATTCAAAAATGGATATTTAAAACCGTATATAAACACCTACTATGGATATTTAAAGTTTCCATAGAGCGGTTCAAACGTTGGCTTTTAATTGCTTTAAAATCACTTGGTGCTATTACTTGTGGCCAAATGTGAACGATTTGAAAATTACTTCACGTTTTCATTGAGAAAATATCAATGTAACCTTACTCAAATTCTGATTTGCGAATCAAAGCCTGTGAGTTTGCGGCCTATTATAATTACATAAAGAGGTATATTATTTCTTATTGGAATAAATTCTCAGGGTTGCAGCTTCGAATGGTTAAGCTTCAATGCAATACTATTACTTCTCAAATTAAACTTTATAGCAAATATTTGAACCAACATTTGTTGGAATTTACTGTTTTCCATACAGTAACTGCTCTTAAAATGCAATGCTCCAAATAAATTGTTGCCACGTAGCTTAACGGACAACACATTATTTCAACAACAGAAAGCAAAGCAAACTGAGAACAATTTGCCACAACCTTCTATATACATATTATTGATTCGAGAAGACAAATGTAGTGGAAAAAGTGATCCATAGATCTCCAAACCAATGAGCCATTTGACTCTACATGTGTGCAACGCGAATATTTCACCAATGTTTCCATGAGCAAACGCGTTTCATACCCCTTGCAATGTAGGAAATCGTGTTACTGGAAAGAAATTGACTGCTCTCTTGGAAAGTATCGGCATAAGGTCTTATTTGGAAAAGTCGGAATAAAAGAGTTAAAGCTTGAAGTAACCAAATATAAATATAAATATATATTGAAAAAATGCCTGGCTATTAATCTATTAGGCGTTTCAAAATGTAAATACATTAATTTTAACTGCTTTAAATAAATATTAATATCTAAACTTAACCATCTACAGATTTATTAAATTTCATTCCTTATTTCAAACGTTTGCACAAATTTCTCAGAATTTTATCATTCATATCACATACTGATCTACCCTTAAAGTCAATTTCAAAATTACGATTATCAAAAATACTGAGTAAAATGGTTCAAATTCCATTAAACATTTTATCATTCAAGTACCGAAGCTACAAAAATTGGAATATGTTGGTCAATTAGTAAGAAAACACGGACTGTTGTTAAGAAAAGGAATCTAAAGTGATTCTTACGAATTCTTGCTTATGCCAAAGAGCACGGAAGTTAAAATTTAAACGAATAGGAAATAAAATTTTATAGTCATTTTTAGCACTAGTAGTAGAATATTTGTTATGCAACATGGTTTGTGTGGAAAATTATAAACCATGACACAAAAATCAAATCAACTATAGAGGGTGATTCAAAATTTGCGTCATTCCTCTGGGGGTGTTTTAGGTGTACATCAAAAATAGAAAAAAAAATTGTTATTGAAAATTGAGATATTTGCAAAAAACTTGACCGGAAAGATGGCAGCATTGTTTTTCAAGGTAATCTGCCTCATTCACATTACGTAAATACTTGTTGGTTCTTAATTATTGAAAATTGTAGTAACCATGGGTAAACACAAAACAAAGAAAGGGAAAGTAAAAGAAGTGTTATGAGGATAGGATAAAGTTGCCACTTTGCCGTCAGTGCTTCCAAGCCGTGCTCCGAGAACTCCTGGAAAGCTCTGCTGCAAATATCTCCAATAACTGTTCCTCTATGTCTGCAAACCGAGCACCTCTCGGTCGTCGATAATTTGCGTCAATTCCTGGAGCCAATCGTCCAGTGTCTCTAGCCCTTTTCTGGTGTAAATTCTTACACCTTCTGCTATGGTACTGTGGCATTTCCCCACAACTAATCGCATATCCGCAAATTCGATGTTGGTGTAATGTCGTGACATATAATTCCGTGACAGTAACCAGTGTCACGGTGTCGTATATCAAACCATTTTGATATGTGAGCCTAACGTCGCAACACTGTGATCTTCAACTGTTCAGGCTATGACACTGTTGTGGACGACATTAGATGTCACGACATTAATGTCACTGTGTGAATGGGCGTTTAAAGACAAAAAACATCATAGCCGCTTTGACTTTTCCTCAAAAAATTGTAGATGAGTACTTTTTTAATGTCAAACATTTTCGTAATTTGAAACAAAAATTGATATAAGTGAGCCCCTATAACTCCTTAAAAGGAATGACGTCAATTTTTAATGACCCTGTATGTTGTACTATAATAACCGTAGCCTCAAAAGGAGAAAGATAGATTTTAAAGCAAAGGAGGAACTTGAAAGTGATGTAAAAAATATATACCTTGTAATTGGAAATGTTCGAATAGAGTTGAGGTTGGGAAGAGGAAACACGTTTGCCTATTACACTACTCAGAGTGTTTTCAACACCGGTAGTACAATAGTGCGATTGGCCAGTATTTTTTGTGTAATAACTATTGTAGTGCTTCACATAGGTTTTATTTTATTCCGTTTAAGCATGACTCGGGTAATGTGTTGATAGTGATGCATTCGATAAGTTGTTTTTAAAATGAGGCTCTTTGTTTCTCAATCTTTTGCGGGTGGAACATTTTTATTATTCAAGAAGTTTCTGCGGTTTATCTAAAGACAATGTAAAATTAAAGATTGTAAAGATTGACACACGAGTAGCATGTCTAAACATTACAAGTAGAAGATTGTAAAACTTGCCCAACTTACCAAGTCAGTTTTCTTGATGGAAAAATATCTCGTTTATCATTAAGTTGTATATTTCCGCATTATTATTGAAAGCGCTGTTTACGAAACTGTTTGGTTAGGGAAATCTTATGTTTCGGAATGTTACATTTGTTAATTTTCTTTAGAAAAAACATTTTTAAACAACTTTCAGATATCTTGATTCTAGATCAATAGCAATCCTGATAAAAAAGTTCATTTTCCAAAAATAAAATCTTATATACTGATATATTCGCATTTTCTGCACAGCAAAATACCTAAATTTGTTAATTTTCACTGGACGGGATGAGTTTATGACCAAAAGTTTTTAACTTTTGTGGTTTAAAGTAATTTATGAAAATGTCTAACGAGACAGGTAATTAGATAACTGGCACATTATATCCTTCGGCGCTACGGGCCTCAAGGTATAAAGTGATTGGTATATAATAGCTCACTTCTCGACCTAAGCATACCTATTATACAGGGTGATTCCAAAGTAGCGTCATTCCTCTGGCGGTGTTGTCTGGGGGTGTTTTGGGAGTACTGGGAAAATAGTAAAAAAAAAATTCTTATCAAAAACTGAGAAATTTGCCAAAAACTGGATCAGAATTACGGCAACGATGCTTTTCAAGGTAATCTGCCTAGAAATTAAGAATAATTTCAAGGTAATCTGCCTAGATAAAGAAAGAGAAAGCAACAGAAATATCTTGAGGATAACGCTGTCTATTTGCCGTCAGTGCTGCCATCCTTTTTGGGGCAGATGAGTGATATACCTAAATCCCCCACATCTGTCAACCAAAACCTCCTGTTGAAGGTTATGTATCAATGATCAATATTAATCAAATAACATACAATTAAGTTGTTAAATCACAAGAGGTTGACTAAGTTCTACCCGTTTAACTCCAGACATGTTTGTTCCCCAATCACTTTATTGTGCACTCTTCGCCGCAGTCTGGGATCACCTTTTGATCAGCTTCTCGTATTCGGTTAATTAACTCCTGCTCGATTTGTACCGGTGTTCGGAAGATCAGAGAATTAATGTGTTCTTGTGTCCTGTGTATCATACATACATGGTCGGAATGTGGCCCTTCGTCTGGGGAGTTATAGGGGCAATTATCCGGTGCCTGGGAAAGTGTCAGTGGTTGTGCAATGCTCCGAGCACTCCTGGAAGGCTCTGCTGCAATTATCTCCAATACTTGTGCCTCTGTCTGGAACCCGAGCACCTCTAGATCGTCCACAATCTGCGTCAATTCCTGGAGCCAATCGTCAAGTGTCTCTGGCCCTTTGCTGGTGTAAGGTCTTACACCTTCTGCTATGTTAGTGTGGCATTTCCCCATAACTAATCACATATCCGCAAATTCGATGTTGGTGTACATTTTATGAAAGGAGCTTTAAAGTAAGTCACAGATTGTCAAATACTTGTTATTATTGACAAAGGCTATCTACCTGTAACTATCTGTTAATGACAAAAACATCATTGCCGCTTTGACTTTTCATCAAAAAATTGTAGAAGAGGTCTTTTTTAATATCAAAAATTTTTGTAATTTGAAGCAAAGATCGTAATTTTTCTTTTCGAATGGTTAAGTAGTCCAAAAGGCTACCAAGCAAACATGGAACTATTTTAAAATAATACTTAATAACAAAGTTGAAATTCGATTTTCAACTGTTAATATCTTTTAGAAATTGTCGAAAAAAAATTTTTCAATATTTTTCTCGTACTCTCCAAGTGAGCCCCTATAACCCCTTAAAAGGAATGACGCCACTTTTGAATCACCCTGTATACAGGATGATTGAAAACTATGGGATCAAAGTAATCATTTAAGTTATGCGGATAAGAACCATTTATTGCCCCTATGCCCTTTTAAGAGCGTTATGTGGAAAAAATTGTTTTCTCCAGTTCTAATACATTCGATTTTAATTTGTC
The DNA here is from genome assembly GCA_024550625.1 of Dendroctonus valens. Taxonomy (NCBI): domain Eukaryota; kingdom Metazoa; phylum Arthropoda; class Insecta; order Coleoptera; family Curculionidae; genus Dendroctonus; species Dendroctonus valens. The sequence goes on from JAJTJO010000463.1 coordinate 727,319, forward strand.
TGTACCTGTAAACCAATAGGTATTTTTCTGCTATATTTTTAATGTTTACGCGGACAAAACCGATAACAGATATTTTCTCAGTCACCTTCATACATTTACTCTTTTCGAATGTTATTTTACATAGAAGACAACAGTTTCAAAACGTCGAATCTGCATGATTATGACGGCAAAATATCATTGTAAAATAACGTCCGCAAAACATTCAAAAGAACAACGTTTAATGTGAAGATGAAAAGGTGAAAATGAGAAAGTTGAACCTTTGTAAGTTGATAACATTAAATGAAGTGAAACATTATAAAGGTTTTGTAAGGTATATTTAGTACATACTTTGCAAATCGTAGTTTGCAAAAGTAAACACAATTTAAACAAATAACAAATATTGAAAAATCGTTAAAGAAACAACTCCCTTTTGAATCAGTAATATAAATTAATATAAAGTTGGCAAAACAGAAACTTTCGAAACTTTTTTAAAAGTATTTTCTCAATACTTGAAGTGTATAAGATCCTGAATACTAGTACTTTCTATGTGCATATGAGAGCGCAGATATTATAGAATGTGTGGATCCAAATATTGTATTGAGCCTCTTATTGTTAATTATGTTACGTCCTCAATTTAATCCATTTTAATTTCCTATTGTAGATCTTTTGCAGTCGAATATTTCTAAGTAATTTTTTTGTCATTTTTGTCATTTTTGTCAAGCTACGGTTATCTCCATCAAGCTAATGTTGCTAACTACACCGATCTTTCTATCAAGTTATTAACAATATGCGGCGAATCTTACTAACTTGTGCTAACCCCATATTGATCTCTAATATTTAAAAATTGTGAAGATAGTCATGGGTGGTGTGATCTATCTCTTTTGTGAGTTAAGCAGGTTACTAAGATATATATAGATACTAAGATATATATTTTCGTATATTTTCCTGACTGTACTTTAATTCACTCCAATATATTCGTGGGTTTCAGTCAATTTTATTGTTTATTATTTAAAATGTTACAAATACGTTTCGGTGTCTTTCTCCACCATCATCAGTTTGTGTGTATATTTGTTTATACCTTAACATTTGACTGGTCACTGAAATACCATTTGACTAGTCACTCTTGATGATTGATGAGTGACTAGTTGAATGTTAAGGTATAAACAAATATACACACAAACTGATGATGGTGGAGAAAGACACCGAAACGTATTTGTAACATTTTAAATAATAAACAATAAAATTGACTGAAACCCAGGAATATATTGGACTAAGATATATAGTCATCCTCAAATTTTTTATCGGTTTATAGGTCAAAGCACTGCTTGGAAAGCATGCTGTTGCCGTCAATGCCATCTCTCAAAATCCCAATAGGCATGCATAAAAGCGATTCTACTTAGCTTTCATTTATGGAAAACCGTATTACTTAATCGTCGGCAATATGGGCAAACGAACGACCTTTCCCCGTCAGTATACCGGATTCAACTAGAACAGACAAAGTAAACTAACTAAAGCATAACAAAGCCCTTGATGTGGATTTGCTCTATGACGCATTCAAATCATAAAATATCAAATTCGCCCAATTACCTTCAAGTGATGAAAGCAACACATTGTGCAAAACGCCCACCTCAATAAACAAATCAATGGAAATGAAGCAAAAGAGAAAGTTAATTAAACCGAACGAATAGTCTATCTGAACATATAGTAATAAACAGCAAATTTTCACCAGGATAAAGTAATTTAAAACCATCAAAGCTTGTGATCTGCAATGGGCATTGAGCCTTAAATTTCCTAAAAGCCCTGTGTGACGGGGCGGTCGAATAAGAGCGCGTTTTCTTTTCTGAACGCGTTTCCGGAAGAACAATAGAGTCGTTAATTAAGAGTTCTTTTGGAAATTTCGCCTTCATGAAAGCAGCTGCCTCAACGAGGCGGAGGTTCTATAGCTGAGTTTCAGATTTATTAAAATATTATCCCCAGATACATGCTTTGAATATTTTAATTAGGAAAGGGCATGTCCAACTACAATTCAGTCCATTCAGTAAACTTTCTTGTAAACATAGAGATAGCTGATATTTTGCTATACAGGGTAATTCAAAATTGGCGTCATTCTTTTTAAGGGGTTATAGGGCTCACTTGGAGAGTACGAGAAAAATATTGAAAATTTTTTTTCGAAAATTTCTAGAAGATATTATCAGTTGAAAATCGAATTTCAATTTTGTTATTAAGTATTTTTTTAAAATAGACCCATGTTTGATTGGTAGCCTATTGGAATACTTAACCATTCGAAAAGTAAAATTACCAACTTTACATCAAATTGTGAAAATTTGTACTCTTCTACAATTTTTTGATGAAAAGTCAAAGCGGCAATGATGTTTTTTGTCATTATCAGATAGTTAGTTTTTGGAAAGAATAACAAGTATTATTTGCAAATTATTAATAAGTTTGAAGGTTCTTTCACAAAATTTACATCAACATCGAATTTGCGGATATGCTATTAGTGACATGTTTAATCCAAAAAACTTCTTGGGTTTCAGTCAATTTTATTGTTTATTATTTAAAATGTCACAAGTACGTTTCGGTGTCTTTATCCACCATCATCAGTTTGTGTGTATAGTTGTTTCTACCTTCACATTTGACTGGCTATTCAATGAATGTGAATTCAATGAAGTGAATAGCCAGTCAAATGTGAAGGTAGAAACAACTATACGCACAAACTGATGATGGTGGAGAAAGACACCGAAACGTATTTGTGACATTTTAAATAATAAACAATAAAATTGACTGAAACCCAAGAATTTTTTGGATTAAATTGAAATACAGTCAGGTAAATATACACAACAATAATTGAGATGCTTGGGAACAAAAGCAGGATAGATCTGATGGATGAAAGAATAGCCAGTCAAATGTGAAGGTAGAAACAACTATACACACAAACTGATGATGGTGGAGAAAGACACCGAAACGTATTTGTGACATTTTAAATAATAAACAATAAAATTGAGTGAAACCCAAGAATTTTTTTGGATTAAATTGAAATACAGTCAGGAAAATATACACAACAATTAGTGACATGGCAAAAGCTTTAAGAACTTACGCCAACAAAGAGCTAGAGACACTGGACGATTGGCTCCAGGAAGATAGTGAACGACAAGAAGTATTCGGGTTCCAGACATAGATGAGCAGGGATTGGAGATAATACAGCAGAGCCTTCCAGGAGTACTTGGAGCATGGCACAACAACTGACACTTTCCCAGGCACAGTATAACTACCGAGGAAGTGCTACATTCCTCCCACGTATCTTAGATAAATAGAACACAAGGATACATTAAATATCTGGTTTAGCGAACACCGGTACAAATTGAGCACAAGTTAAATAACCGAATACGAGAAGCTGCTCGAGAACAATGAACAATAAAGTGATTACACGGACAGAAACTTGTTTGGAGTTAAACACAGAAATATATATCAAAAGAGATAGATTTTCGAGGCCATTCCTTGAAACAAGTCGTTTTTTTTTGGGAAAACCACCAACTGGCCTTCCTGGATGTTTGGTGTCTAGGCAGGGGAATCGTTTGGACCACAAGGTATATCGAAAAGCCACCCACACAGACAGATATCTTCACAAGCTATCTAACCACCATCTGAGTCAGAAGCAGGGAATCATTAAGACTCTCACGGATAGAGCCAGAAAAATATGTGGACCACAACATCTAACAACGGAACTACAGCACTTGGAAAAAGCTTTTCTTCAGAACGGATATTCCCAGTTGGACATCAAAAAAGCTGTAGGAGTGGGACGTGCGGAAAAAAGTGAGTCGACTCGGAAAGCTTTCCTGCCCTCTGTTCCCAGGGTTACGGACAGAATTGGGAGGCTCTTGAGGAAACACAACATAAGACCGGTCTACAAGCCCACAACAAAGATCCGAGAATATCTAGGGTCAGTTAAAGACAAAAGACCTCACCTAGCAACTGCGGGAATCTACCCGATTCCATGCTCCTGTGGAAGCGTATACATAGGAACTACTAAGAGATCGGTTGCGACAAGATTAGAAGAACATCGACGGAATTGCAAACTTGGACATGTGGAGAAGTCGGCAGTGGCGGAACATGCCCTCAGCGATGGAACACACAACATCTATTTCGGAGAGGCACAGGTCCTGGCCACGACAACAGGGTATCGCCCCCGACTAATACGAGAAGCCATTGAAATCTACAAACACGACGACAATTTCAACAGAAAAGAAGAGACAATGGCGCTGAACAGGATATGGTTTCCAGCACTCACCAACGCAAAAACAGCAAGAAAAAGCAACAGCTCAGGACAGGAGAGAGAATCCTGTACACCGGAGGATAGCAACAGCCAACAGAATGCGCAAGCTCCGATGACACAGGCCACGTCATCACAAACCACGTCATCGCGACCGGTGCATAAATACGGACTGCGCCCGAGGAATCGCATCAGAACAGTGTAAGCGTTCAAGCAAACCACTTCTGAAGATGCAAGCCACACGTGCTTGCGAAACGTCAAGAAGAAATTCTACCGAACGACGGCCTAAAAACCCGAAAAACCCACTTGTTTCACAGAAATATATGTTGGTCAACATCAATTTGAGATTATGATGCCAATTAAAAATCTAATTCTCGTTGACAATATTGACATTTCGAAAAAGTACGGTCCTACATTTAACGAATCAAATCCAAATTTACCGTTTAGCCAAACCTATTTTATTATCACTGTCTGTAATTTTCCATGGTTACTGGAGTTTTTAATAATTGAGAAGCAACAGGTATTTACGTAATGTTAATAAGGCAGATTACCTTGAAAAGCATTGTTGCCATCCTTCTGATATAGTTTTTTGTAAATATATTAGTTTTTAATAACAATAATTTTGTTTTTACCATTTTTCCTATACTCCTAAAACACCCACAGAGACCACATCCAGAGGAATGTCGCCAATTTTGAATCACCCTGTATACATATAGTTAATATAAAAAGCCCTTTAAATGACGAAATTAATGCTAGGAAAGCAAACTAACTTTTCCAGGCATTAAAACGAGTATCACGTGTATTTGAAAACGCATGTTTGCCATATGAAGAGCAATCAATAAATAATTTATTACAGCTGTCGATCTACAATAGCTACTTGGATAAATGCACCACTCACCTGAACATAATCAAAACCATTAGTGTTAATAGTTATTTAGTCCCATTGAAACTTTGAAAGGATTTTACCGCGATAGAATCAGAAGATGTTCATATCAGTCAACCTACAATTGTTTTACCTTATTAGATGCGCATTTATAAAACTACTGTTTCAAAGAGAATTAATTTGCGTTTTGTTTGTCGAGAAGCACGGAATAAATTGTTTATCACTTTTCTAAAAACACTGTGCGTTACCGTTTTACTTCAAACCAAAATATCTTTTTTTCATGCCTACGTCTTTTTGTTAACATTTGCTAATTTTTATAATTGATTTATCTAAAAAATTAACTACATTTTACTTGAAACAAAATTTGTCAAAAAAATGTTAAGCTGATAATTCAGGTCTCTATCGCCTGCCAGCTAATCGCCAGATTCAAGGAGGCTTCGAAGCAATCTCTTATCTTTGAAGCAAGCTTATCTCCAGGTAACCCTATTTAATGAGTTTGAACCATTATGTTGTATTTGTGCTTATCATCAAGACTTTATTTTGAATTAAAAGAAATGCCTATTGAACACTTAATTAGTTTCTCTTTTGAATCATGGTCATTGTGTGAGAGGAGCTGCACAGTCAGTGAGAATTTCTGAAAGAACAGAGCGCTTCGCTCGAAGTTGGGTTTTGGTCGCCGACGTAAGACTCTCATAATGATAATCGCTTCCTGATGTTGCCGATTTTACAAAATTGCTCTAGTACAACTTCTAACTCTTAATAAGATCTCCAGCACGTTCGAGGTAATCCAGTTAGTAAGCAGAGAGTTTGAAGGGGGTTGAGGAGTCAAGCGTTTGAGGTTCTAAAAATGCACTGGTGATTGTTGAGAAATCTGTGTGTTCGAAAATGAGCCAAACTGCCATTAACTAACTTTCTTGCATCAAAATTGCAAAATATTGATCTTAATGGCATGTGGGTGTGCGATGTGTAGGCAACCTCCAAGATGGTGCATACCGGGTAACGTTCTGCTAGAGCAGAGCGGCGAAAAGGCTATACATATGGCGGCAGCACTAGACACCCAGTCTCTCACGGCCATTTAGATCTAGAAGACCAAAAATCTAACGGCACTTGGAAGAGCCAACAGACAAGAGATATTGGATCTTGTATCCATATCTCACAACTTAACATTGAAGGTATATCTAGAGACAAATGTGAGCATTTCAGCAGAATGGCTAGGGATAATAACATTGACATCATATCAGTGCAGGAAACACACCTGGCAAATAACACCCAGCTCCAAGCCAGAGCGAAGGTGCCAGGTTTTAAGGTAGCTGCAAAAATTTACTCTGAGATCCATGGATCTATAATGTACCGCCGACAATATATTGAGAAGTATAAAATCACTACCAGCACTCAACATAATAATACTGAGATTATAACTATTGAGATATCAGGAACGACAATATCAGTTGTCTACAAACCTCCCAATATTGGATGGCAGAATCCTCCAATCCCAACCCTACAATAACCAATAGTGTACCTGGGAGACTTCAACTTCCATCATGCCAGCTGGGGATACTCAACTAATGACGAGAACGGGGAGACCCTATCAAATTGTATGGATAGGTTGGATCTCTATCTAGTCTATGATGCTAAGGATCTGAAAACCTTCCACTCAGCTCGATGACAGAGAACACATACCCCAATCTGTGCTTTGTTACAAGTGACTCATCGCGAGTCCCGCGACCTCATACGATAAAGATCATGCGAAGCTTCTCAGGCAGCCAACACCGGCCAGTTATTATCAATAACGGAACCCAGGTACCTTTGATGAAATTTATACAAAACCAAGACTGCACTTTCGGAAGGTGGACTGGGCATCATATTCTAAAGAGATCGGTTTGCACCTACGGTGGATCCCACAACATCAGGAAACTATGGAAGATTCGCTGGCGTACTGATCGTGAGCGCTAAGCGTAACACATCCCACGGATTCAGAAAATAATACATAACCTGCTGGAATAAGAACAAGGAAATCTTATACAATGAGTACGAGAAAACCGAGAATCCGGATATGGGAAGCCAGATATTGAAAATATGACAGAAAATATGGATTTTACAGCCTCCAGTCGAAAGGGAGGGTCTCTTCTCCGTCGGCTAGGACCTGCAACACCTATACTCCCCAAAGAACACAAAGTGACCCCTTCCCAAGTAGCGTTACAGATTAAACAACGTTCAGAAAATGTACCGATTCGTAAAGAGTTCGAAGAAGCAGTAATGGAAGAACTTGAAATAATTGACAGTCGCCTTTAATTGAAGACAACCCTCTTTTCTCTTCCTCTTTCACTATCGCTGGAATGAATTCCCAGAATTTATAAAGCGCCTAAGACAAACTGCGAGAGGATGGCTTAGGAAATGCCTCACAGACATACTAAATACGGGACAAATCCCAGAACAGTTCAGGATAGCTCAAACCATTGCAATATTGAAACCAGGGAAACCACGGGACCCAAGCAAAACCGAGGTATGTGCATTCCATCTTAATCACCGTCATGCAAATAAAGAACTGAATATCACATTCTGTGGAAAAAGAGTAAAACACAACAACCACCGCAAATACCTTGGTGTTACACTGGACCGGCCCTAACATATAAAAGACACCTAGAGATGACTGGACAAAAACTGAAACCAGGAACAACATAATCAGAAAACTGGCTGGAACTACTTGGGGAGCAAAGGCAAAAACACTGCGAACTGCAAAAACAACTCAATCACTTGTTTTTTCAACGGCTGAATACTGTGCACCAGTGCGGTACAGGAGTTCTCACACTAGCAAAGTCGATGTGCAACTCAATGATACTTTGAGAATCATATCAGGAACCTAAAGTCCACTCCAGTACCTTGGCTTCACACATTAACGAATTGAGCACCACCACACCTGAGGAGACAACAAGCTGCTGTTCGCGAATTGGACAAACTTCACGATCCTGAACACCGTAGAACTCTGCCAATCCACATGATATTGGATAATGCTCCGGGCCGCCGTCTTAAGTCCCGGAATCCCATTTGGCAATATAAGGTGCTAACCCATAATGAACCATTTCGTATCAGATAAGCTTGGAGGACCAGATGGACAATCATGATTTTGTCCACAGAGTTCCTCTCTCAGGAATGTAAGTGTATAGGAAAGTATGGTGTAGCCTTAACCTCATTAGAACTGACCACGCCAGATGCAGGTACATGTTGCACAGGTGGGGACTCTCGAACACCCGGGAATGCGACTGCGGAGGGCCAGATCAGACTGTAGCCCATATAACCCACGAGTGTCCAATATAAGATTTGAAGGAGAACGGGACGAGATTCTGAATGCCACTCCTGCTGTCGTGGATTGGTAGACCTACCTGGATGTCGATTTAGAACCCATAGCCTATGTCTCAGATATACTTTAGCCATATTTATAATAAAAAATGTAGATGGCAATACGATAAATAAATAAATAAATAATTTCGTTTTGTATATTCTTTTTCCTGACTGTACTTTAATTCATTCCAATGTATTCCTGGGTTTTCAGTCAATTTTATTGTCACTAATTATGGTGTTATGTGATGAGCCCTGCGTTTCGTCCCGGGTCTTCCTATTGGACTCGTCAGTATCTACCTAAGCCAGGGTCTACCTAAGCCTTACTGACGAGTCCAATAGGTAGACCCGGGACGAAACGCAGGGCTCATCACATAACACCATAATTAGTGACAATAAAATTGACTGAAAACCCAGGAATACATTGGAATAAATAAATAATGGCATTTGGTTTCTTGAGAAACTGTTGAATCGGTGCACGAGTTTGGTACTGGTCCTGTTATTTGGTGATTGCCATTGGCCTCTCTGATTTGTCTTTTCTCAAGTCACAAATTGAAGGGAACAACCTACAACAATTAAAAGCCTTAGTAGACGAATGTCAACGACGTATCACTGAAATTCTGGAAAAATAATTCCTAAGAGGTCTTGAAAAATCCATGGAAAACCGTTACGAATAGCTTAGGTAGTCATTTGTCCGATAAACTACTGCATTCATTACCCGATAATGTATACTTCCTAACTCAAAAAATGTTTGAGCTTGTGCCACAAAATGTACAGGGTGATTCAGGATTAGTCTTGATAACTTGGGAAGTCAATAGAACAGGTAAGAGTAATGTCCCTACTCGATATAAAAAATTTCGCCAAATCGCATCGTTTTTGAGATACAAAAAAATGTTTCCAGAGTTTGCTTTATAAGTTTTGAACCTTTCATCCGATTGAAGTGAAATTCGGACTCCAAACACTTCTAATGATCCTTCATATGCTCCGGAAGTTTTATCTATCGAGCCTCTTTTAAAGTATATTTTATGGGACGCCCCTCACTAATGTTGCATCGAAACTTGAACGCAAGGAGTAATTTTAATGCAGCCGCTACACAGGACTATTCACTGATTCATTTGGAAACTCTTTGTCTTTTGCAATTTTAATAAAATTGATATTCTTTCTCTTTAAGATATTTAATGAAATTCGAGACAATGTTTCGCCCTAGTTACGTACATTTCATTAATCGTAATAGCAAGCCATGAAAACTCAATGTTTGTGCAGAATATTGTCACAATTCTATTTCAAAAGTGTTCCTTGCGAAGGACCATTGACTTGGCCGCCACGCTCGCCTGATCTTAATGCTTTGGATTATTTTGTTTGGGGACATCTAAAACAGAAAATACCCATGAGGAATTGACTCACAGCTTCTTCAAATAACAGCTGCCGTTAATTCGTTAGTTCGTCGATGCCGAAAATGACTTGAGGCTGGAGGAATTCAATTGCAGTAAATTTTGTATTAGTCGGTTAAAGTTTTTCGTAAATTATTTTGTTCTTAAGTAGTTGCTATTATGTTATTACTTTTACAACAGAAAGTTTTATGTTCTATCGTTGCACGAAAAACATTTTCGAAATTGACTTTTAACAATATTCTGCACAAACTAAGACGAACAGTTTCCAAATGAGTCAATGAGTAGCACTGTTGAGACGTTTTATTGAAATTATTTTTGTTGTTGAAGTTTTGATACAAAATAAAAGGGGTGACCCATAAAATCCCCTTCCAAGAAGACTGAGTTGTTAAAACTTACGGATATTTCGTAAGGTCATTACAAAGGTTCGTATTCAGAATTTCACTACAAGCGGATAATAGGTTTAAGAATTATGAAGAAAAAACTAGACACACATTATTTTTGCAACGCCCTCTATATCTAAAATATTACGATTTAGGGAAAATTTAAAAAAATCATGTAGAAACATTATTCTAACCTGTTATATTGATTCCCGAAGTTATCATGATTAAACATGAATCACCCTGTATATGGGGTGTATAATACCCAAACCCGATGTGCTTTCGGTTTCAGCTAAATCGGTCTCCCATATGGTATGTCAGAAAAACGATAAAAATGATATCCCTCATTTGTCATCAAAATTCAAGAGTCAACATTTATACCTCTGCAGATAATAGCCAAATAATGAAGCTAGAAATTCAAGTAAAATATATTTAAATCAGTTAACTTCCATTAAAGTTAAAATACTGAATTTAACCAATAAATCAGGTGTTCCAAGTTGGTTGGAGCTGAGTGTATTTGGCAGCCACCTTTACTGTATAGTTTAAATATATACGAAAGAAAAAGACCCAAGTTTTATTTGAAATGTACGTTTTTTGTTATTTCATATATTTCAAACAAATTTCATATAGTTCAGACCAGGGCTACAAAAAATTCTTGAAAGCGTATTTGGTGGATAATTAATCCGTCCAAAACTAAGCATGATCATGCCAATCGATCGAATTTTTTACAGCCGCTAGTTTTTTATTATATATTATTATCATTTCAACGAAAAGTTTTGCTTCATAAATTTGAAACTGCTATCATTCTAATAATTTAGTGAACCAGAAAATATTATTTTTTATTTTGGTTTTGTTAACTGTTTCTTGAAGCCAAATAGCAGGTGTTTGATGACACTTTTCAGTGCTTTTGGTTAAATATATAACAAATTTATAGGAATCTTGCATGAAAAGGGGGAGCAGGTGCAGCGATAGAGATAATCTTCATTTCCAATCTCCAGTTAAGCCTCCCAATACTTAAGAAACCACTGATACACACAGGACCTACTATGCTGAATTTCAGGAGTTTACGGATATAAAATATTATAATTTATAGCTGAAAAGTAAAAAACAATCAGTAGTATAAGAAAACAATAAAAGACTGCATATAATGGTTTTCTGGTTTGAAGTTGAGCCATATTTTTCTAATTACAGAAAAAGTATGGTACACTAGACAAATTCAACAATAGAATAAAACTACCAGTTTGAGGCACTCTATGAATTTTACAATTAACTTTTTATTCATATACTAAATTGCGTTATCAAATTGATAATCACTTGTTTTGTTTTTCATATAAATGGCGGACACACAGAGATTCATAAATGAGTGTAAAATAATTAGCCGGTGATCGTTGAATCAGAATAAACAAAAAAAAAATTGACTCCGCAGAGTTTCGGAGCTATGATGGGTTATTCTTTTTTATTTCCGATATAGCGTAGATTTGCAAATGAATCTACAAAATCAGCAGATTTGTACATTAATAAATTATTGTAAAGACAGCTTGCCTGTTTATGGACATTAACAAGGCTTTTGACAGTGTCTGGCATAGAGGCTTACTATACAAACTATACAAACAACACACACCAACATATCTACTACACACCATAAAGAACTTACTAGAAAACAGACAACTACAAGTACGAATTGACAAAACACTGTCATTTTCTTTTTCCCCTGAACAAGGGCTCCCTCAAGGATCCCCGCTCTCACCGTTTCTCTACAATATATACTGCCATGACATATACAATTACAACTTACCAAACAAAAATCAAATCGACAGATCGGCATACATATTACAATACGCAGACGACACGGCACTTATTGTACATGACAAAACTACTGAGAGAGCAGCGCAAAGACTCCAAACACTAACAAACAACACAATGACATGGTTTTATAGATGGAGACTAACACCAAACGCGTCAAAAAACCAACTTCTGCTCACAAACCACAGACTCAACGCTGACTCCCCTACAATAACTGCAGACGGCCAAACGACACAACCAAAAAACGACGTAAAATACCTTGGAATCACAATCGACCACAAACTTAAATTCACTAAACACTTACGAAACATCAGGGCAGAAACAATAAAGAGAACAAAACACTTCCGATCACTAACCTACAAAGACAGAGGAATTAGCACAAACGCCGCCACCAAAATATATAAAGCTATTTGTAGACCCTTGCTAGACTTTGGACATATACTCATGACCAACGGAACAGAAAGGACAAAACGTTATATACAAACACAAATTGCACTAAGACTAATAACACGAATAAGACACCCCCAAGACCCACTACACAACCCCCCCACCCAACTACTATACGAACGCACAAACATGACAAAGATCTCGGAAAGACTCATACAGCTACAGACAAAATGGACAAACAACCCCTACAACTGGACCATACTGAATCCCCTTTGTCTTACAAGACCAACCAGACAATCCCGCTTCCGTTTCCCTACATTAACGCTACTCGAACACTTACAAACGCAACGGACTAGTGGACAATAAAATAATTTCTTCTTGCCACTGAAATCTTATTTATTTAATAGTATTGTTAACCTAGAATAAGAGAATTTTCATATTTGTTTTTTATTTAGATTAAGACTGCATGTATTAAAGAAGGCAGAAAGACCGATAGGTCGATAGCCTTTTTTAGAAATAAAGATGTTTACTACTACCACTACCAAATTATTGTATAATTCGTAATTAATCATTAAGATGTCTAAACATTCCTGTTGTAATTTGGCAGTGACCGCGATATTCTTTATTTATTTAGTATAGTAGTAAACATCTTTATTTCTAAAAAAGGCTATCGACCTATCGGTCTTTCTGCCCTATATTTATTTATTTATTTAACCAAAACGATTTACCGTACATTATAAAAAAATTGTAAAACCCTGCAGAGATAAACACAGTTATCTATACGCAGATCCAGTTGCAAGAGAAAAAAAGACACGACAAAAATGTAACAATAAAAAATCCTACACTTAAACTAACTAAAACTAAAGTTTTCTTGATTTAGCTACCAAGAAAATGTCTTATTCTATTATATTAGATATGAATGTATACTAGTGAGAGATAGAATGAGAGATAGATAGTAACGGGTCAACGTTACGGATATATCTTTAGCCATCTTCAAGGCTCTACAAGAGAAATACAGTGGTTTTATGAAGGACCTACAAAATGTTTTGGTTCTCCCACTTTCTCTATCCTTAAGCTGATTGATGTCAGGCCTCTGCTGGACGTAGACCTCTCCTTCAGCTTTCCATGCATTATTTTCCTGGGCAAGTTAAACCCAACACCTTCCTACTTTCTTGGTAATATCGTCCAACCATCGCTTTTATGGTGTTCGATTAAATTTTTTGGGACATAGCAAATTACCCCCAAAGACACCTTAAGTAGAAAAACTATACGGAATGTCTAATAATTCATGATGTTCACTTAATTTTTCGTTGAACAAAACTGCCGAGGCAATAGTAAATAATCATATTATATCTGAGTAAAGTAGAAATATACTCTACTTTGACTCTATAAAATGGCTGGACGTGTGCAATCTTTACTTTTATTCAACTTCAATTTTATTTATTTGATGTCATGAATTTTATCTATAAATTCAAATGTTCCAAGAAAGCATTACAAATGTATTCAGTGCTTAGAGTAAACTAGTGCAAATTCCTTCAGAAACTATATTGAGGCTTCAAACTAGCACAATAGAAAAACAAACTCTTTTATACAATTTGCTGTTTTTTGGGCTAATGCAAGTCAGCGACCTGTTTTGGTCACAGTCAATTTCAATATGATTTGATTGCATCATGATAACATTTCTTTATTTTTTTAGTAGTAGTAGTAGTAAACATCTTTATTAGTTATAAAAAGCTATCGACCTATCGGTCTTTCTGCCCTGGGTAAATTAAAATAACATTTATATGGAAAACTAAAAACTAATGTATATAATGCAATTAACAAACATGTACATGATTTATGTCTGGAGATGCTCCAATAGGGTTGAGGTTGGGAAGAGGAAACGCGTTTGTCTGGTCGGTCTTGTTACACAGACGGGGTCCAGGAAGGTGAGATTGTGAGGGTTGTGTTTCCATCTTGATTGCAAAACGAGTAGTCTTTCCGATATCCTTGTCAAATTTGTGCGTTCGTAGAGCAGTCGGTTTGGTGGATTGTGTAATGGGTTTGCTGGGTGTCGGATTTTCATTATCAGTCTCAGTGCTATCTGTTCTGTTGTCTGTAAATGCCTTTTAGTTTTGTCAGTAACGTTAGCGAATAAAACATGAGCGTAGTCAATTAGAGGTCTGCAGATCGCTTTTTATATGATAGTTGCTGTCTTGGTGCTGATACCCTTGTTTTTGTAAGTAAGTGTGCGGAAGTGTTTTGCTCTCTTGGTTAGATCTGTTCTGACGTTTTGTACGTGTCTTGTGAATTTTAGTTTATTGTTCGTTGTTATTCCTAGGTGTTTGATATTGTCGTTGGGTTTGATTATTTCACCCTCCGTGGTGATGTTTGGAGAGTCTGGTTTAATTCGGTGGTTTGAGAGGAGCAGCCGGTTTTTTGATGCATTTGGTTTGAGCCTCCATTTGTAGAACCATGATGTTATTGTGTCTGTTAGTGTCTGGAGTTTGTCCACTAATTTTTTTATTTAAATCTTATTTTTGGTATTAAATATACGAGGATCGAGTTTTTGAAAAACCTGGTTTTATCTAAAACACCCGCGTTAATAATGGAGTAGCCAATCCTGTATAACTTTTATATACAATTTTCATTTCTACCATACTCCATTCGGGGCACTATTTTCGTTTTGCTTCTACTGGCTAATTTTATTCCAGTAATTCACCAACACTAAATCAAATGGCATTGAAACGCGACAACATACGATTTTCTAAATACATCGCTCTTTTGGATTTTGCTGAAATATTAATTATAATTTGAGTACAGGCTTCGAAAAGACAGCCACACCCTTATCTCATTTTTCCGAAAACGTCATTTAATTCGAGGATTTAGGATTTAATCCAGACACGGCAGCGTTCTAATTTGAGGCAAAAACAATCTGAAATTATATTTTGATTTGGATTTAGTTATTAAAATGTACAAGGAAGAGGAATTAGCCCGATTTCCTTAAAGAGACATAACAAGAAATGAAAGAAGCGGGATCTGACGGGTGCGACGATGCCAGGTTTATAATCTCCACATTTTAAATCACCTCACTGAAGTTTATAAAAAAATTGTTTCCGTCAGGTTATGACTGCTTGTTTAAATATGATGTAATTCTGTGGTGTAAATATTATAAATTGTATTTTTCATTTACAAAAACAATCTAAAAAATGCGTTACAAATTCAGATAATCACCTCTTCTCATATTGGCCATGTTGGCAATATACATAAAGTTTTCACTTATAATACATATAATGTAAATGTTGTTTTAAGTTTTTTCGTAATGGTAATTATACCCAACTGGGCCCAACTTAATGTTACTACCAGCGAATTAGTAATTTTGAATACCATTATACTACAAATTACGGTTACGACAAAAGTATATTCTGCAAGTGATCGACACCTAAATCATGGATAATTGGAAAATAATACACACACAGACCCCCAGACTGCTTTACAAATGCATAAAGCTGTGGCAACATTGGGTTACCGGTTGAATAAATTAGTGGCAGAAGTGGGATATAAAATTTTGAATATGAATGGAAAATTTTGCATTCGTAATAAGTCCTTTTCAGAAACAAACGAAGCTGACTAGAACATATGTAGATGAGACGCGGAGATCTGACGTGGAATATAAGTATTAGCTCGAGTTGGGGTAATTTAAAATTTTAAAGAGGCGGTTAAAACGTTTTTGACTTCTGCGGAAATTGTATTTGGAATATCAATTTGGGTCGCATAAAACGGAAATGAATATTAATCGATTGGTTTTTCCAGTTCCGAGAGATTGAATTAAACTACTTCTGTATACATCTATTAAAATTGGTTCTTTATATGAGCAGAATGGTTTTCAAGTTCTTTAGTAGTTGTAGTAAACTTCTTTATTTCTAAAAAAGGCTATCGACCTATCGGTCTTTCTGCCCTTGTTTAATACATGTAGTCTTAATCTAAATAAAAAACAAATATGAAAATTCTCTTATTGTAGGTTAACGATATTATGAAATAAAATTTCTAGTGGCAAGAAAAAATTATTTTATTGTCCACTAGTCAGTTGCGTTTGTAATTGTTCGAGTAGCGTTGATGTAGGGAAACGGAAGCGGGATTGTCTGGTTGGTCTTGTGAGACAAAGGGGATTCAGTATGGTCCAGTTGTAGGGGTTGTTTGCCCATTTTGTCTGTAGATGTATGAGTCTTTCCGAAATCTTTGCCATGTTTGTGCGTTCGTATAGTAGTTGGGTGGAGGGGCTGTGTAGTGGGTTTTGGGTGTGTCTTATTTGTGTTATTAGTCTTAGTGCAATTTGTTCTGTTGTTTGTATATAACGTTTTGTCCTTTCTGTTCCGTTGGTCATGAGTATATGTCCAAAGTCTAGCAAGGGTCTACAAATAGCTTTATATATTTTGGTGGCGGTGTTTGTGGTGATTCCTCTGTCTTTGTAGGTTCAAGTTCTTTATTAATTAATAGATAGATTAAGTACTGGTTACGACTAATTGTAATTTTCGCTCTCTTAGTCATTTAATCTTATTAGTATGAATAATTTGACATTTCTTGCCTCTAATTAATCCATTAGAATATGTCGGTTGATTTATAGTAGTAGTAAAGTTCTTTATTTCTAAAAAAGGCTATCGACCTATCGGTCTTGCTGCTCTTGTTTAATACATGTAGTCTTAATCTAAATAAAAACAAATATGAAAATTCTCTTATTCTAGATTAACAATATTATTAAATAAAATTCTAATGACAAGAAAAAATTATTTTATTGTCCACTAGTCAGTTGCTTTTGTAAGTGTTCGAGTAGCGTTGATGTAGGGAAACGGAAGCGGGATTGTCTGGTTGGTCTTGTGAGACAAAGGGGATTCAGTATGGTCCAGTTGTAAGGGTTGTTTGTCCATTTTGTCTGTAGATGTATGAGTCTTTCCGAAATCTTTGTCATGTTTGTGCGTTCGTATAGTAGTTGGGTGGAGGGGCTGTGTAGTGGGTTTTGGGTGTGTCTTATTTGTGTTATTAGTCTTAGTGCAATTTGTTCTGTTGTTTGTATATAACGCTTTGTCCTTTCTGTTCCGTTGGTCATGAGTATATGTCCTAGCAAGGGTCTACAAATAGCTTTATATATTTTGGTGGCGGTGTTTGTGCTAATTCCTCTGTCTTTATAGGTTAGTGATCGGAAGTGTTTTGTTCTCTTATTGTTTCTGCCCT
Source organism: Dendroctonus valens (assembly GCA_024550625.1). Taxonomy (NCBI): domain Eukaryota; kingdom Metazoa; phylum Arthropoda; class Insecta; order Coleoptera; family Curculionidae; genus Dendroctonus; species Dendroctonus valens. The sequence goes on from JAJTJO010000463.1 coordinate 744,950, forward strand.
GATGTTTCGTATGTGTTTAGTGAATTTAAGTTTGTGGTCAATTGTGATTCCAAGGTATTTTATGTCGTTTTTTGGTTGTGTCGTTTGGCCGTCTGCAGTTATTGTAGGGGAGTCAGCGTTGAGTCTGTGGTTTGTGAGCAGAAGTTGGTTTTTTTGACTCGTTTGGTGTTAGTCTCCATTTATAAAAACCATGTCATTGTGTTGTTTGTTAGTGTTTGGAGTCTTTGAGCTGCTCTCTCAGTAGTTTTGTCATGTACAATAAGTGCCGTGTCGTCTGCGTATTGTAATATGTATGCCGATCTGTCGATTTGATTTTTGTCTGGTAAATTGTAATTGTATATGTCATGGCAGTATATATTGTAGAGAAACGGTGAGAGCGGGGATCCTTGAGGGAGCACTTGTTCAGGAGAAAAAGAAAATGACAGTGTTTTGTCAATTCGTACTTGTAGTTGTCTGTTTTCTAGTAAGTTCTTTATGGTGTGTAGTAAATATGTTGGTGTGTGTAGTTTGTATAGTTTGTATAGTAAGTCTGTATGCCAGACACTATCAAAAGCCTTGTTAATGTCCATAAACAGGCAAGCTGTCTTTCTGTCAGTTAGGTGGGTAGTTTGTATATTGTTGGCCAAAATAAAGAGCGGATGAACAGTCGAGTGATGTTGTTTGAAACCAAATTGGTAGGTAGGTATATATTTTCCAATCACTTTTTCAAGCCTCTGCTTTATTATGTATTCAAAAATTTTGCTTAGTACTGGAAGTAGTGTAATTGGCCTGTAGTTGCTCGGTTGTGTATTGTCTAGTCCATTTTTGGGAATAGGGATTATTAACATTTACATTTTAAATCTGAGTGGCAAAGGCTCTTAAATATGTGATCATCCTACTTAGGTGTTGATCCTGTAGGTCATTCATTAAGAATGAAAAATTCGAAAACTGGATATATTATACGGCAGATGGTGGTTAATGGCGCAAGGATGCCTTATCCGAAAGTTGGTATTTTCGGAAATACAGGGTGTCAAAAGTCGTATTGTTAATTCGTTTTTTTTGCCATTAATCTGAAAATATCGGGGCTAGGAATTGGAAATTTTGTGAGGATAAGTTGTTACAATTTCCACGCTGCTCATAGAGGGCATATAGGTATATACGTGCGACCAAAATTGTTCACTTTTAAAGTATTAATTTTTCACTCTGTAATTGTACATCACATTTACAAATTAAATTTTCTTGTGTCATTGCGATATTTCGGTCCGTTCTTCAGATAAATCCGTGAAAAGCTAACTTTTAATAACATGCGAAACTAAAAATGTAACAAATCATGTATTTTAAATACTCAACCATATAAATTTCGTATTAATTACTTTTACTGATACACTTTTCACACCGTTTTGTGAGAGATGTTCGAGTTTGGTTTCGTTGAGAGCGACTCGTATTCTTTGCCGCAATTCTTCAATAGGATATTTGTAAACTCTATCTTTCAATTGAGAACAAATTTAAAAAACCGGAGGATTGAAGTCCGGATTTCTGAGTGGCCAAGCAATAGCGCTCCCACGGCCAATCCAACGATTTGGCAAATTTGTTTTTTCTAAATTTGCCAATAACACCGCACCAAACACTAATTTTAAATCCCCCATTTTAGTCCCACAGATTTCACCAGTTAGAAACTCCAAGGCGAGTAAACATCGCCTCGTCGGTAAACAAAATTTCGTCTAAAAAAGTTCCATCGTTGGTTTGTTGTTCTCGGATGAAAGGAGGATCTTGCGGCATTAAATTCTGTACTGGAGTAAAACGAAAGAGATATCGTTTTTCTTTTCTCCGAATTCTACAAACCGTAGACTAGCGGTTACGGAGTTACCCCTGTTGCCGTACTTAAAAGACGAGTACTTATGGCTGGGTTTTCAGTACCTCTCAATAAAACTTCCACTTCCTGCTCAACGGAAATTATGTTTTGGGTGCTGTCATTGAATCTCGAACCGAATGCTCCTGTTTCTCCAAAGCGCTTGTACAAATTTTTAAACAGCTTCTGGTTTGGATGTCTTAGGTTGTTTCTACAGGGTGATTCAAAATCAGCGTCATTTCTCTGTGGTGTTGTCTTTGGGTCTTTGAAAGTACAGAAAAAATATTTAAAAAAACTAATTATTATTAAAAACTGAATTATTTGCAAAAAACTTGATCAGAAGTGCGGCAACGATGCTTTGAAAGGTAACTCTGCCTAATTAACATTACGTAAATACCTGTTGCTTATTAATTATCCCGAACTCCAGTAACCATGGAGCAATATAGTGGTGACATATAAAAGTGACAATTATACTTCATTGTAGTTAGGATAACCCGGTAGAGAGTTTCCCCCTTTCTGTCAATTGGTCTGTTCGTAAATTAACATTTTATAATAGTGATGACGAATTTGCTAGTTCATTTTTGCATTAAACTAATGTTTTAATGCGTTACCAGATTTCGGAAAATAAACCATACGAAACAAAACTATTTTCACTAAATAAGAATATTTTTTAAATACGACGCGACTTAATAATTTAAAAATTATTCAGTATTATTTTTAGAGAAAAGTAAATACTTTTCCAAAGTGTTTTATTCTTCTTTTGTAAGCTACCATGATCTTTTCATGTAAGTAACCTATAAATATAAACAACATTTGGGTGCTTGGCAGTGAAAATTCTTAGATATGAATCTGTGGGCTTGAAAAGAACCGTTTTGAAATGTGGACAACGGTATCTCTAAACACGTTTGTGCCAACATCACTGAAATCACATTTTGAGCAGCTTTTCATATTCGGTTAATTATCTCCTGCTCAATTTGCACCGGTCTTTGGTAGGCCAGAGATCTAATGTCTCCCTGGGTCCTGTGTTTCTTACGTATATGGTAGGAACCCTTCCTGGGTAATTATCCTATGCCTGGAAAAGTGTCAGATGTTGTGCAATGCTCTGTGCTCTCTCGAGTACTCCTGGAAGGCTCTGCTGTATTATCTCCAATGCATGTTCCTCTATGACTGACACCCAAACATCTCTTGATCGCCCACTACCTTCAAGGAGCCAATCGTGCAGTGTCTCTATCCCTTTGCTGGCGTAAGTTCTTACAACTTCTGCTATGTTACTATGGCATATCCGCAAATTCCATGTTGTTGTACATTTTGTGAAAGAAGCTTCAAAATAAGTCACGATTTGAAAAATGCTTGGTATTCTTGACAAACGCTATCTACCTGTAACTGATAATGACAAAAAACGTTGTTGCCGCTTTGAATTTTCATAAAAAAATTACTGAAGCGAACTTTTTTAACATCAAAAAAATAGTTGTAATGTTAAAAAATATTAAATTATGTTGTATGTTATGATAAAATATTATTATAATAAAAAAATGGTAATTTTTCTTTTTGAATGCGTAACTATTCCAAAAGGCTACCAATCAAGCATGGTACCATTTCAAAATAATGCTTAATAACAAAATTGAAATTCGATTTTCGTCTGTTAATATCTTCTAGAAATTGTCGATACTTTTTTTAATGATGCTTAGATTTAACATGTAAAAACTTAATACTTTTCTGCATTTAATTTTTCACTCGCGTAGCAAGTTTATTTCAATTCTAACCTTTTCGACAAAATTATTTGGCCAGATTACTCAGAAATCGCGTCCTGATATTTCAACGTCCCTGGCTTCCCCATTTACGTGTGACTGATCGTCATCTGCGCTTAAGCTCGCTATATCCGACCATGACATCCTTCTCTCATCTGTCTTAGCACACATCACATTATCGTAGATTTTTGCATTACACAGGCTGACTTTGCTCACCCTCGAAGTAGGCTGTTACATATTGATGTTTTTTTGGAACCTACTAAGTGAAATACCGAACGGAGTCAGAAGACTAGTACGATTGAATTATTAGATAAGAATTTTAGTGCATGGATATATAGATCTATTATAGGTATTTTTAGATACTATGCATACTGTATTAAGGGTTGTATAACTAAGTTTCAGAATTTAGACCCAAACTATTTTGTCATATTAACAATGCCTTGCGTGGGTAATTAACAATAAATTGTTCTTTAGAAAAAAGGAGGCAGAATTTTAAAGGAAAACTGTGATAAACAAAATGTTAGCTACGAGCACCACTGAGTTTAAAACTTTCAAAAGGTGTTTATTTTAATCTCGTGCGATATCTATAGGTAAGCTGATATAGTTTAGATAAAAATTGATATTTTGTAATTTTTTTATATTTTTAAAATCTTTCTTTATTGTGGAATAAAAGCACTATTTATTTTTCTTTCAGAAAGAATTGGAGAAAAAATTTAACCCCATTGTCAGCATAGAGAGAATGAACTTGAACCATCTCGCCAAGAAAATAAGCAAAGAGATTCACACAATAAATAGGAAAATTTATTCCACAGTTAAAATACCAAGAGGAGAGTAAGCTAACGCCGCGCACACTAAAACTTATAAAAGAAAGGAAAACAACATCCAGAGATGCAGCAGAATACCAGGAGCTCAACGGGAGGATACAGAGGGCAGTGAGATGAAATGGAAGATCCTATAATACCAGAACAATTCACACCGTAATTGAGGATAACTCTAACATGAAGTTCTTAGATCGAGACTTTAGCCTGGAAAAAGCAGAATTCTCAAAATGAAGGAAGAGACGAAATCTCTAAACATGTAGAAATCTTTTATTCTCGTTTGTACCCCTCCGTTATGCTGGGATCCGAATGTTCATAAAGTTTCCATTTGCAATGTAGGCTCATAAGAAACTAAGAAACTCCTGATATAACCATAGAGGAAACAAGGGTGGCACTAGGACAAATGAAGAAACCGGAAATCGCCTGGTGAAGACAGAGTAACGTGTGAAACGCTAAAAATGGGCGGATACCCATGCAACAAATTCTACAGGTGTTGTTAATAAATGTTTGTCTGAAGGCAACATCCCTAAAACAGGACAACAACCCTAAAAAGGGAGACATCACGGACATTGAAAAATTATTGACCTATCAGCCTTCTGTCCCACCTTTATTAACTATTAACAAGGATCCTTACAAACCGACTGACAAGTAGATTAGATGCTATCAACCAGTGGAGCAGGCATGATTTCGAAAGGGATACGGCACTGTGGATCACTTGCAGACCATTTCAGTGTTAATAGAGAAGACAACCTAGTATAATATTCCATTCATTTCACCTTTATGGCTTTCATAGGGCATTTGACTCCGTTGAAACATGGGCAGTCCTATTTGCGATGGATTAAGCAAGGATCGACTCAAGATATTTTACCCTTCTTAAGAATATATACTTAAGGCGAACCTCTTCGTGGAAAAATTACGGAAGACCTGAGAACCGAAAACATTCCAATTAACAGGGGAGTTAGCCAGGGTGATCCATATCCCCAAACTTTTTACATTGGCCTTGAAATAAGTTTCTAACAAGCTACCGTGGGAAAATAGAGGAGTAAACGTTGATGGTATATTTCCTTAGAATTGCAGCCAAGTTGTCATAAGTCTCCTTCAGTGAAACAGAGTAAGCAACTGGAATTGACAGCTTTTTATTTCCATTGTGGAGTAAAACAGCCTTAAGGCTAGGCTTAGAGCAGTCAATAAAAACGCGCCACTCTGTAGGAATATGAGGTAGTCTAAGTTCCTTCATTAACCCTACAAAGTCGAAACATACGCACATAGGCCCTCAACTTTGCAATTGTAATCTTCATTGTCCATTCAGTTCTGGAATGACCACATTTTCCCAGTTCAAAGGTGGAGTGGAATGGGTAAGTCTTCACCGTGGGAAACAGGTTTAATTGCAGAAGGTACAGTCGGATAGTCTATGTTGTTTCTTCTTCTTCTTTGAATAACCTTCCGTATTAGTAAGGCAAAAGTAGCAGTCATTAAAGTGGTTAGTTGGTCACGCCAGACCATAGGCACAGCAAATGGCATGCATACTGCATCGGTCACCCTTCATCCACTGAAAAGTGTTACGTTACAAACTCACACAACAACTATGGGGCGCCCATCGTTTATCTTGGTCTCTTATCTTGCAACCAAAATACAATTTTTTTATTTTTTTCACCTTAAGTCATACGCCTAACCATGAGACTGTAATACATAACGTCCACACATGTAGCAAAACTTCTCTGGTGAACTTTTACAGTATTCGCGATTTGAAGCCATTTTCACACCAAAACTACAAATGACAACACACATAATCTAAACTTCACAAATACAGTGCTTCACTGACAGTGAGAGAAGAAACCAAAGAGCATCAAAAACCCTCCATCCTCACTCTCTTGTAGTGAATGCGCACTGTCGAGCTTGAAAGACAGAAATAATGTCATATGGTAACGTATGATGTACCACATGTTAGTAATAAAAAAATGTGACGTGGTGGCTATATTTGAATTGTTATTTCGTTATCAGGAAGCTAAACACAAAATAAAAATGCTATTTGGATCTGTGTTACAGATCCACCTTGTAGACCAGTGTAATTGGTGATTCTTCCAACAATAATTGGACGTGTGATTAATAATGTCAATAATTTTTAGTTGTTTTCATAAATCTTTCTGAGTTCAGAGGTTTCAACCAGTATCATAGTTGAAGTAGGGATCATTCAGCTAATCCCACTTTTATCTTGAATAGTCGTTAAATTCTAGCCTTGGAAATTCAGAGACATATTTTTTTTGGTTAATTGTTAAACTCGAATTGTGTAGAAATACATCTGCGTTATACTAGTAGTTGACATTTTTGAGGCCGTATTAATTCGATGTAACTCGAAAAAGTGCCGAAAAACCATTAAAAATACATCAATTCCTGTAAAAAACTAGAATTCTTCATCTATATCCATTTGTAATTCCACAGCACCATATGAAGTTTTTTGAATGTGCATATGGTCGCAATTAGTGGTTGATATGTGTTTTTCATACGATCAAATATTGTCTTTATAACCTTCCATTGTAGAAGAACCTTTCAGCCACTGCAACTTTTTAGGATTTGTATCTCTGCGCTGTCATCAAAAACATTCAAGTTTTAAACCAGTGTCCAGTATCGCCTTTGGTATCTTTATTGCGTTTAGTGCACTTGTTAATGCTAATTTTAACTGATTAATAAATAAAACTGACCAAAATGTTTAGTATTATATTATGATGATAACTTCAAAGCAGATGCTTGATACAGCTGGCAACAGTAAATAAATAAATAAATAAATACTACGGTTAAGTTAAAGAGTTGTTTATTAAATCGCAAATCTGGCAGATTTACTAGTTTCCTATGCAGCTTTTTTAATGTTACTACTGTTTACTACTACTTCACTACTACTGTTTACTACTACTTCACTACTACTGTTTACTACTACTTCACAGTATCTATCATGAGTAAATGTTTAGGTTACCAACCTTCTGTTAATATTTTTATATATATATTTTTAATAGATCACCAGTTTCAGCCCGCAGAAAAAAAATCCGTTATCTTATACCACTTAACCTTCTAATTTCTCCCCATTGAGCATCATGTCAATCAAAACGTACATCGTAAACTCTGGCGAAAGCCTCTTCAAGCCAAATCCTGTGAAAACATTTTTCCTGAAAGGATCATTACGCTTTTGAGGAGAGTGTGCATCGCGATTTTTGTCCGGCACTTGTAGATACTCGAGTGGCACGTTTTCGAGACGTACAAAACGTGCCAGAAATCTGATATAAAAATCGGAATCTCGAGAGACTTAGCTGCTCGTCCCAAGTCCATAAAGTTAATTCATGGCCATAACCCTATGCTTTACGAGCGTGCAATTATGTTATATTGTCGGACTCGATAAAGTTTTCTTCACATCGTTCAAGGGGAATTTATTGCCAAGTGGCATTATTTATTCAGTAGAAAATGTACCGCTGTTTTCTTTCATTCGTTGATTTAATAAGGTACCATGTGTTTGTACTTACGCTTTGCATTACTCTGGAATGAGACGGTTGACATCTGACGGTCAAATCTGAAAAAAATAAAGAGTTTTTAAAGCAAAAGTGTAGCTTTTTTAATAGCACTCAACATGACATAAGATTGGGTACATGCCTATACTGAAACTGAATTAAACATACGGACTAATGTTAAAATATGTTTATGGTCAAACAGTTACGCATTTAATCGAACTAATAGTGTTGGAAATCAATCCAATAAATTTAAAAACAGTAAACATTAAAATAGCTGATAATCATTTAATGAAACTGAAAAATGATAAAAATCACAAATTTCTAACATCATCTAACTAATGAATTTATTGCAGCTGGATTTTGCTGCATATCTTTGCAGGCTTGCTGAAGTCGTTAATTGGTTACAACTGAAGAAGAATAAATATTGTCTTTTACTTATTTTTTAGAAGGAAGTGGAGGAAGTTCTCGATGATTGTCATTTGTCCAAACATGGAGATTATGATAATTCGTTAATCCACGGCTACTGAATGAGGATACATCCGTCCACAAAGTCTACAAAATTTCAGCATGTTTTTCTATCAAGTTTAAAAGCCAATGGCAAAACCACATTAGTTTCTCAGCATCTCCAGGATGTAAATCTTATACAGCTGCGGTGATATGCATGCCTATGGTCATCTCGTTGTGTTTTTGAGACTAAAAAATTCGAAGTAGCTGAGCCGTCCTACAAGCACTCGACCTCGGCTTAATATCGAAAGTGCAAATAATCCGATTCTGATTGTTATTTAGACGGTTCCGGTTGTGTTCTTTATTAACACGTTCACAAGCCAAAGTTCTGTTCAAAGCCAACAAAAATTCTGAATTGTGCTTATGGAGACGCGAGTATCTGGAATTCTTCGATTTGGACTAGGTGTTTTATATTCAGGTGCTGCCGCTTCCGCTTTTCCATTGCAAAATATGTATCAGAAATAGATATCTGCATATTCCTCTTTCCCAAAAAGCATTCTAAGAGAGATCAACACTAACAACAATTAATACGAATTTACTAATACTCATTTACTAATTAATTGGTCAGATTCGTTCATTAAAACCTTGATTGGGCAATACCGACAAGACAAATGGCTAGAAACATGTAAAGAAAAACAAAAAGGCAAAGGCAAAACATACTGGCGAAAAATTAAGAAATTAGCACAATACAAAGAAACTAACACTACTGACACAATTGACGAAAATGGAATAGAACGTTACACAGACAAAGAGAAACCTGACGCGTTCGCCAGATACTATCAAAAGGCCTTCAGCATATCGACAAACCCTAACTTCAACAATGACAACTGGAACTTGATCAACGACTGGTACTTGAACTATTTTAACAGCTCACCAAACTATACCTACAAACTGATCACAGACACACAGAGTACGATGAACCCTAGCGCATATCAAAAACATAGCACCGGGAAAAGATAAAATAAAGTCAAAACTCCTGAAAAGCCTAACTCAAGAAACACACAAACTGATCCTAATTGAATTGAACCACTGCCTCACAAATAACAAAATTCCAAAAACATGGAAAAACGGCCCAATAATCCCTATACCCAAAAATGGACTGGACAATACACAACCGAGCAATTACAGACCAATTACACTGCTACCAGTACTTAGCAAAGTTTTGAGTACATAATAAAGCAGCGACTTGAAAAACTGATCGGAAAATATATACCTACCTACCAATTGTGGCCAACAATGTACAAACAACTCACCTAACTGACAGAAAGTCGGCGTGTCTATTCATGGACATTAACAAAGCCTTTGACAGTGTCTGGCATATGGGCTTACTCTACAAACTGCACAAACTCCACACACCAAAATATCTAGTCCACATCATACAAAACTTACTAGAAAACAGACTACTACAAGTACGAGTTGACAACACATTATCTTTTTCTTTTTCCCCTGAACAAGGACTCCGCAGGGTTCCCCGCTCTCACCGTTTCTCTACAATATGCTATTATGACATATACTCTACCGCCATGACATATACAATTACAACTTACCTGACAAAAATCAAATCGACAGATCGGCATACACATTACAATACGCAGACGACACAGCACTTATTGTACATGACAAAACTACTGAGAGAGCAGCTCAAAGACTCCAAACACTAACAAACAACACAATGACATGGTTTTATAAATGGAGACTAACACAAACCCTTCAAAAAACCAACTTCTGCTCACAAACCATAGACTCAAGCTGACTCCCCAACAATAACTGCAGACGGCCAAACGACACAATCAAAAAACGACGTAAAATACTTTGGAATCACAATTGACAAGAAACTCAAATTTACTAAACACATACGAAACATCAGAAGAGAAACGATAAAAAGAACAAAACACTTTCGCTCACTAGCATGCAAAGATAAAGGAATTAGTACAAATACGGCGACAAACATATACAAAGCGATCTGCAAACCCCTCTTGGACTATGGACATATACTTTTGACCAACGGAACAGAAAGGACAAAACGTTATATACAAACAACAGAACAAATTGCACTAAGACTGATAACACAAATAAGACACACCCAAAACCCACTACACAGCCCCTCCACCCAACTACTATACGAACGCATAAACATGACAAAGATTTCGGAAAGACTTATACATATACAGACAAAATGGACAAACAACCTCTACAACTGGACCATACTGAATGCCCTTTGCCTTACAAGACCAACCAGACAATCCCGCTTCCGTTTCCTTACATCAACGCTACTCGAACGCTTACAATAGTAACTGACTACAGGACAATAAATCTAAGATCTCTGTTTGCCAGAATAAAAATTATTAAATTATTAACCTAGAATAAGATAATTTTTCCCTTTATTTGTTTGTTTAAATGAAGACTACATGCACTAAACAAGGGCAGAAAGACCGATAGGTCGATAGCCTTTTTTAGAAATAAAGATGTTTACTACTACTACTACTGGTCAGATTCGAGATTTCCAATATGGAATGAAAACAGGTGCATTTGCGTTGGCAGTTTCATAATAATTGGTTTAGGTACAAATAAAAGATAATATTACAGATGGTGGCACTACATTTCAAGCAGGTCTTATAGTTTTCGTTGATGAGGAACATCACAGATTGAGCGCGTGATTTAATACTCTTGTTAAGAAATTGTGTCGTTGTTATAGAAATAATTGAGAATCAAGGGTCGAGGTACCAGTAGCAACCCGTGCGAGTTGTCTACAGCAAAGTTATTGTCTCGATTAGCGATTATCAGCAAATAAAGTTCCAGTAAAAAATACCCAGTGGTCGTTATAATTATCCATCAATACAGTCCCTTTTGAGTGCCAAATAAAGGTATTCCCAAACAACTCTTTTATTAAAAGATTATGAATAATTTTATATTTTTTACTTGAAAACGCTGAGTTGTACAGATATATTTGAAGGCAACGTTTTTGTTTCAAGTGAGTGGAGAATCCAAAAGTGATTTTTGGTCCATGGAAAACCAGTGGAATATATAATTCTTTCTTTAAAAACATTCATTAACCTATTAATACGAACGCCTAAGACAAAGTAAAAAAAACACTTTTTATTGCAAACTGTGCTCCTTCGTTGGCTGTTATCGCCTGCAAAATCCGTTTAATCATGACCAGCCGTTAGACAACTATTAATTGGAGCTTCGCGTGAAGCATAAGGCACTCAATAGTTTTCTCTAATATCCATTCGGCAACGAATTTGCTCTGCAATATTATTTTATCACGGGGTTTTTCAATACTGACTTTCAGTCGCAAAAGGCGCAAACACTGAGAGGAACAAGGCGAAGCCCCTAAGACCAAAGTGCTGGAAAGAGAGCAAGCGAGTCACACAGTTGAGAGCTGGCGTCTCTTTCTAATCCAAGCGGTTATATTTGGGCCTTGTTCCACTCTCATAACTCATATTGTTTTTCGATTCTCTATCGTCCATTGAAGTTTCCGCTCTGGAAACTGGACTCCCCTGTAGATGACATGTCAGTAATTTACGATTCATAACGCAAAATGATCCATGTCTTAAATGGGTATAACAAATATACAGGGTGAGTCAGTTTATTTTTTTATTTTATGAAAATATCATACAGACATACAGGGTGAGTTTTTTCCGATGACCAGTACAGGGATCTTCGGAACTAGAGCAGTTACGAAGAAGGTCAAGTGGACAAAGAATTGTAGTTTTGCATGCTCCACTCGAACCCGATTTTATTTTTCTAAAATTTGACAGCTGTCAAGAGATATTTGGGAAAAACTTATTTAAGGTAAATTTTTAAATTACTCCTAGTTCCGTTGATATTAATTTGACAGGAAAACATTAAATACAAAACTTGCAGGAAATTGTATTCCAAAGAATTTTTTTTTCATATGACACAAATTTCAGTTTTTTTAAATGGCAACCATACTTGATTATTACTTTACCGAATAGAGCATTTTATTACGATTTCTGTGATATATCACATCGTTAGGTTTTTTTCGAAAATAAAGTGTCAAAAATAATGACAGTCATTTTGGAGAAATGTCTTATGCCATTTTCTTTGGAATACAATTTCCTACAAGTTTTCTATTTAATGTTTTCCTGTCAAATTAATATCAATGGAACTAGGAGTAATTTAAAAATTTAGCATAAATAAGTTTTTCCCAAATTTCTCTTGACAGCTGTCAAATTTTAGAGAAATAAAATCGGGTTCGCGTAGAGCATGCAAAACTACAATTCCTTGTCCATTTGACCTTCTTCGTAACTGCTCTAGTTCGGAAGATCCCTGTACTGGTCATCGAAAAACACTCAGCCTGTATACTGAAAACGACTTCGTTTTTAAGGCACTGGGTGGCAAAGTTAACATTTTATTTTCATTTTTTTAAATAATTCAGGCAAATCTTCAGATTCTGTTATAAAATTCTACCTTCTGGGAATCATCGCAGTACCACATCCAATCATGTCCAAGTTTTCACCAAATTTAAAGAGGGCGCCACATGGCACTAATATTTAATTTTTAAATAATAACTTTTTTGTGCCTACCTTTATCGTATCAACCTGATTTTAATTTACATAGGAAAGGTATTTTTGTTTGAAGTGGCTAACAGTAGTCGTTTTCAGGATTTTAAAAAAAACTTTTTAATTGCAAGTTAATCACAACAAAGTAACATACTTAAGTTAAACAATTTTATATTTTTAAGATGTGGCATCCGAGAACATGGAATTGTATTACAGTATCTTAAGGGTTGCGTGAATTATTAAAAAAGAAGAAAATAAAATGTTCAAATTGCCACCCTGTTTACAACCCACCAATAGTTTACAAGGTAACAAATCGATCTTCAAGCATGTATGGATATCAGTTATGCAACTAGCACAAATACTTCGACCAGGTAAACACATCTAAATAAATAAATGAATGCTATATCTTGTCATTTTACTTAATAATGTGTATAATTTTTTCGTCAAAGCGCTAATAACAAGCTTTGACCTTTTAATTTTCAAATCTGATTTTAAGCAACATATCTAATTAAGGTTGTCATGAACGGCGACCGGCTTTACACGATCCAATGTGGTTATTACGTCCCCCTTAATGCGTTTTTAATCAAATTCTTCATTAGGGCGGTATCTTAATTTTTAATGAATCTCCGGCCAGTAATAACTGCTGACCATTTTTAAAAGTCTGCACATTTTAGGCTCTGAATTGGAAAGTCTCTTTCTTTCTCGCTGAATAGAGCTTAATTAACTCCCCAATAAAACTGGAAAATAATCAAATTTTAATCCGATTTTCTTACTCTGGTTGTTTAAAAAGAGTGCATAATCCAAACAAAAAGTGAAATAATTCCTACTGATGCAAAGATGCTGCACCCGAAAGTTGTTTTTCTGATAACACAGGATGTTAAGAGTTGAAATGTCAATTAGCCAAAAATAACTATTGTAGTAAGCATTTTCTGAACAAGTGTATTGAGAGGCAAATGCATGATCAGATTTAAACTTTTAGAAATTACTGCTAACGATAAGGCTACTCTCTCATCGTTCAGAAAGCGCAAGCAACACGTTTTTTTATTTCTTAAGACTTATTTCGAAGTTTACAGCAGGATCACATTTACATTAAAAATTTATATATGGATTTTAAAGAAATATTTTTCCCTATTCCATTACTTGAAATAAGGATCCAATAACCTGTATTATGAGACCTGCATTATAGGCAATTTTAATTGGTTGCAAGTGAAAGAAGGATCCCCAAAAAAAATTGAAATGATGTACCTACTATTAGCTTTTGTACAATTATTAAATAGCTCGGGCAGAAAGACCGATAGGTCGATAGCCTTTTCTAAGAAATAATGATGTTTACTACTACTACTACTACTACTACTACTACTACTAAAATAGGTGATTTCGGGATTCTATGTTTTGGGTCTGTGACATTACACCTATTATATCTAACTGGTAGTACAATGCCTAGTTTCACGTAATTATTCATTGAAAATCATGCAAAGCAGAAATGTGAAAGATATTAGCAGGCAGCAGAGCACATAGAAACAAACGCGCGGTCGTCCAAATAATAATTTGGGCCCCCTCGCTTGCTCCTTCTCGCACCCGCGACGACTTGATCAATATCCCTCCTTGGCCGTCCAGCAGCCCCGTTTTCCCCAACCCCGGTCTTAATTAGGAGTTGAATCTGTGGCGGACATACATAAGGGAGGCTAGACCAATATGCACCAGGCTGCTCTCTTAGCGCCGCGTGCAAATGCGGTTTAAAACACGGGGGTACGCCTGGCAGCATATGGTAACTGTGGTTTTTATTGTGGGACACTTTGACTCTGAACAACAAAAATTACCATTTTCCATGAATTAGGAATTGACCTATATCCCTCCACTTCTTCAGAGGGAAAGTACACATTTTGGTTTAGATATTGGAGCCCTATGATCATGCACATTTCTTATGAGCTTTCTTTGCATTGCATCTCTAAAACTGCGCCGTTAAGTGGTACCATAAATGCCATGCTTCCCGGTTACTTCACATTTAGATTTAGGAAAAGAAACATAGGAACTTACATACAATCCTTATTATATGATGAAGTGCATTTAGAAAAATATGTGCCTTTTTCCAGTCTTGCTGTCAATATTGTACATATAGCTATGTCTAATTTAAACATTCTTTCCTCAGATTGTTTCTCAGTTTAAAATGTTTTGAAATCTCTAGCTTTTCAGTCAACTGGGTTTCAATTTTCTTACTGATTACTTGTCCAGTTATTCTTCGGCTAATTAATAATCATCAAATAAAATGTTCCAACAAATCCGCAGAGATGATTTCAAATTCGCGTCAATGAACTAAAAGTGTTATCTGGAGAATGACGGAGTACATTTAAATTAACTAAAAACTTAGTTCGTACTATAACCTGAATATTTACAGGAAACAAATCATTAGTTAGGCCACAATGTTCTCTATTTGCACCACAAATACAACTGTTAGATAATGACCATTATTTGACACTCATTGAAATTTTATAATAACCTTTATTACCGCTCTAGTGTGTTTTGGAATTTGTTCGCCCACTAGTGTGATAACATGAATATTACAATTATTGACCAAAACAATTTAATGACAAACATAACTACCTCTGTTGGGAACATAATGCAATGTTTCATTACTTTTATTCTGTGTTAAATATTTTAATTAATAATTTTTCGCTAAATAATTATTAAAATAATTATCGTTATAGTGGTACATAAAATATTGTACGTGACAGTACGGCCTCAAGGTGCAAATTTTCACATGTGTGCGTAATAATACATTGAAGTCTTTTGAAGGAGCATACAGACATCCAACTCTCCCTCTTCTTCTCTCTTCTTCAGGCTCTCTCGGTCTCTCCCAGGACTCTCCACGAATTTCTGTCCTGTGCTACTCGGTATTATTGTCTTCCGGGGCATCTTTTGACATTGTCCAACTATTCTTTTCTGCGGTTTTCCCACACTACTCTTTGATCCTCTAGGCCTCCAATGTACCAGTCTTATTGTCCACCTGTCTGTATTCTCCCTTGCAGCTTGTCGTACCCATTGCCATTTGAGTGTCATCATTCTTTTGAAAATATCTGTTAGGCCTGTTCTTTCTCTAATGATTTCGTTGCGGATTTTCTGTTTTAAGCTCAAACCATTTCCATTCGGAAGTTTAAAAAAATTATTTCAGATCTAGATAATAACACTGCTGAACATTCAAACTAGATAGTGGTAAAATGAAAGGTGTGAATGAGTTGAAGTTGAAGAAGTTGAAGAAGTCGAATAAAAATTTGAAGAACCTAAAATTGAAAATATATTATGGGATAAATATAATTTTAAGTTTAATTTACTATGTAATTACTGCACAGGATAAAACAAAATAAGATTTGAATTAAAATATGTTCATAAACATTCTAGACTATTCTTAAATCACCTTTTTTGCACTTTAGTAATATATCAATGGAATTTTTCATGGGAACATTTCATAGGAATGAAACCCAATTCCAAATCGCCGCCCGAATTAACTTAGCAAAGACATTCTCAATTCAGCAAAAGCAAAATGTGTCAGTTTGTCCTTTTCAGGTACTTTAAAAAAATATCTTGAGTGACTATTGCTGATATTTAATCGTAACTAAAAACTTGTATTAAATTTGAAATACTTATTATCCAATTAATATCATTGTTAAATATAAATTTAACTATTTAAATGTTTTCTCAGGTCTGTACAATGGAACATATCAAGCCCCTCGTAATGAATCTTCCGGAGTGGCTTATGGTGTTTACCAACTTCCTTTGCAGTATCAATAGCTTCCTGACTCTTTTAAGTCAAATCTTTTATAAAAACGAATCCCAGCAAATTACCGGAAGGAAAAAGGATGTTTTCAGGAAGCACCGCTTCAACGGCGAGAATCCTTTTTACTTCCTTTTCCCACCTAAACACATTGGTTTGCAAACAAAGCCACTGCTTTGAGTTGTTTTTCCTTCTTGTTTTCGGTGTTGCTTTCTTTCAGGGCGAAATTAGTAAGCAATATTTTCCGAGCGACTTTTAATGCACTTAAAATTTATCGTCATTGTGCCCTGTTTCTTTTAAAATACTTCGATTTATTTTAATTGAGAACCACCAATTCAAGGTAAAAACTATTAGCTCTCGTATGAAAAGAAGTATTAATAATATCATTTTTGGATTGGTTGCCTACTTCACTTCAGTTACCTATTGATTTTGTGTGGTAAATACCTAAAAATCTACAAAACCGGCATATTTTTTAATTTTATCTCGGGCAGCGGAAACCTCATAGAAAACTTTCTGCAATCAGAGTGGGATTTTGCTTAAAACTTGAGCACGAGTTTTAATGAAAGTCTGTCTAACGTTGTGCCAGTCCCAGACATAAGCAGCATCCGGGGTAATTACTTGCAATGCATTTAACGCAATGCAATATAAAATATAACAAACTTTAGCGATTCTAAAATATAGATACAATATCTTTTGTGCAGTAACAAAAATTATCATCAAAACATAATTCAGTGTAGTTAATTCCAAGTAATAAAAACTATTAGAGCGACGACACAGGAATCCCCGTTTCCGTTTTCCATAATGCCTCAAAATATTCATTTACATTTATTTTTTTAAATTATATTTTCAAATTGTGTGATTGACGTAAATTTACATTTAATAGTACACTTTTCTAATATATTTTTTATTAATATTTAACGAATATGACGAGAGTGCGTCGAGGCCAATTTAGCGGTTGTTCAATTCCCCCATACGAGCCGTAAAGGAATGTTTGCCAAATAGAGCAATCGTGCTGATATATTGACATTTAAGGGTCCTATGAAGGGTCCTACCAGTAGCCGGCCTTTTCAACTATAAAGACCGTTTTCGATTACATATCATTGTGTAGCTGCTAAGCACACACGCAACATTTTTTATATTATTTCTTCAAATAGTATATTTAAGAGTGGGCTTTTCCTCTAAAAGTATGTAATTACGAATTAGTTTTAAAATCATTAAATATTTTCTGACTAAAACATTTTCTCACAAAATTCCAATTTTTTTAGATGGTGTCACAAATTATAATTAGCTTTCTCCCCTAATGCTCTAAAGAACTGCAAAAGTTAATCTAATACCTGTTGATGAACGAGAAGGAAAAATAAAAAAGACGCGAATGATAAAAGCGGTTTTCTTTGAGCATTATGTGAAGTGGCTCTTCCTCAGATTTGCAACAGCTTCGCTGACAGGGCGAGTCTTATGAAAAGAAGCCTGGCAAATTTTTATTTCGAAGGGTGTCAAATGTACAGTCTCTTGGTTTCATTAGTATATTTTGATAAGCAACCATTTTCCATTGGATTAAAAGTTTACATGGGTTAGAGCGATAATAAGCGGTATTTATTTTCCATTATTTCACTTTTAGCTACTTAAAAATGTTTTTCAATTAACAACATTTAGTGTTACGCAAATGGAATAACGTGCAATGACGGTTACGCGATTTAGAAAATTTCGATACTTCTAAGGGTTTGTTGTTTGCCAAATTTTTGTTTTTCAACTCATTAGAGAAGATATTACAATTGCATACTGCCGTCGTAATAATGAGTGAAACAAGAAAGAATAAGTCAGTCAATACAAATAAATATTCATTTTGTTCTTGAAAACAATGGCCTATTAAACCCTTAAATATATTAAACCCATGGACATTACTGTTCCCTTAAATGCACACCTTTTGGATGAACACGTATTTACAGAATTTAAAACAACACTCACAAAAGTCTTGCACCCTCCTGTATTTGCTAGATACATTTAATTTATACAAAATCGAGCACTCAGAATCCAGTTCTTGCCGGCCGTCCTCTGGATATCATCCCTCCATCTTGCTGGTGGTCGCCCCACGCCACTGCAATATGATCTTCGTCCATTTGATGTGATCTCTGCGACGTGCTCTGCCCAGCACAATTTATTGCTGGCAATACGTTCTATGACATTAACGACTCTAGTTGTTTCTCTCTGATGATCTCGGTCCCTGATTTGGGTCCCTCAAGCTGATCCTAAGCATCGCACGTTCCATTGCCCGTTGACACATTCTGAGGCTTTTCGCCCTGTTTTCTGTCCCGAGTTATAGTTTAAAAGACCATAGGTCATGACAAGCAAGGTGCAGGCGGTCGAATACTTTCCGCTTCAGGGTGATGGATATGTCGGTTTTTTGAGAATATGTTCAATTTTTGCAAAAGCCACCCACACCTGGTGATTTCTGCTGTCTGATTGTCCCTGCCAAGCTTGATATTGTGGCCAACGTACACAGCTCTTCAACTGCCTCAAGCGGGTGGTTGTCGAGTGTAACCTGGATGTTACCTTGACTCATGATCTAAGTCTTTTGGAGGTTTAACCTCAGGCCCACGGACCCCGAAGCCTCCTTCAGCTCTCCTCAAAATGAGTCCAAGCTCGTCGGCATCACTGCTCACCAGACAATATTGTCAGCTAAACGTAGTTTGAGTCAGAAACCGCCCATCGATATTGATGCTTGTCCTCCTCCCATGTCAGGGTTTTAAACACGTCCTCTAATCGCCAGGGTGAACAGTTTGGCGAGATAGTATCGCCTTGTCTAACTCCTCTTTTAATAAGGATCCTCCAGGTGACTAAGTCTTCGCCGGCTTTAGCATGGAGAGTGGCATGTTCATATCTATCTCTGATGATATTCGAGTATCTTGAGTCAATCCTAGCAGCGTCCATCGCATGTAGAACACCCAGATCTCCACAGAATCGAAAGCTTTCGGGTAATCGACGAACGCCAGGTGTAGGGCATTTCTCGATCAGCGTGCGAACTGCCTGCATGTTGTCTATCGTGCTGTACCCCTTCCTGAATCCAGCTTGCTCTATAGGTTGGTAGAAGTCGAGCTTGTTGGTTGGTGATTATTTTGGTAAGGAGCTTGTATAACACGGAGAGAAGGCTGATCGACCGGTAATTCTCAATGTTTGTAGAGACGCCATTATTGAAAAGGATGGTGACCTCAGCATTTCTCCGTCTCTGGAATTCTTCCCGCTTCGAGGCACTTGTTAAAGAGAGTGAGAAGTGCCTTGTCTAAAGCTTTTCCTCCAGTCTTCAGCATCTCACTCGTTACTTGGTCTTTTCCGAGAGCCTTTCGATTTCTCATCTGTTCTAATGCTGCTCTCAGCTCCGACCTATCAATATCGGGGATCTCCCCAGAACCGACAGACACCTCTGTGTTCGTGTATATAGTCAGGTTCTGGTACTGACTGGCTGTATAGTCTCCGATAGAAGTTCTCGATGATCGCAGCGGTTTTGCCGTTTCCCGACACAACTACGCCCGCTCGTTCTTCATCCTATAGATGAGTGGTTTCCTCTAGCCGTTCCGGAACGGAGGACCCTCATGTTCATATAGTCCTCAATGGCTTCTTGAATCATCCGTGATTTGTGCGTTTTTAAGTTCTCTACGAATGGCTCTCTTTACTAGTTTCTCCAGCTGACGGCACTCCGGTGCATCCCAGTCCATGAGCCTGCGGTCCTCCATAAGGCTGGTCGTGTGGAGAGTGAGCTTTGAGTTTCGCTGCCCTCCAAACGTGCAGACTTTCGTTGCTGCAACTCGTATACCTTCGAAGAATTTCCCTGTCTGGTTATTTATCTCCATATCTTTTAGTGTGTCCGTCGGTTCTGATCTCTGATCAATCTGACTGCTGAACTCCTCCTGCTTCGCAGCCAACTCAGTCCTCTCTGGTCTCAGTCTCTTCACAATCAGCTTCTTTGTTCCCGATCTAGTATCCACACATTTTTTAGCTGTCAGTAGTCTGTGGTAGCTTCCCGTGTTGAAGCGATTTTGACTTATCCGTGAACACGACATAGTCGATTTCGTTTTTGACTGCACCGTCAGGGCTTTTCCAGGTTCATTTCCGTTGCAGAGGTTTTTGATAGAATGCAATACAACCCTTCTCAGAGCAGGAAGTTCAGCATCGTTTGCCCTCGCTCATTTCGCGTGCCAAATCCGAAGTTGCCTATGTTTGGGGTGTCCGATGCTGTTTTTCTTCCAATTTTAGCAATGAAATATCCGGTGAGGATGTTAAACTTAGTCCTCTCCGCATTCTTTGCCATGAAAAGGTCTTTCTACAACTTTTAAATTTTCAGCATGACGTAGATGACTCGGTCTGCCATTACTGCCACTCCGCCAAGGTGGTGGTTGAACTCGGCGTTTTTCTGGAATAACAAGTGCCCGAATGCTAGGATCGTAGTGGCCGCGCCTTGCACTCTGGTCTCGCTGATTCCCAGAATGTTCCACTTGATATTTTGAAGTTCATTCTCCAAGGCGAGCCTGTGCTCATCCAGTCTCATGGTGCGGATGTTGTAAGCAGCGATTAGAATTGTCTTCCGTACTACACTTCTTCAGCGGTTTTAATACCCAACTTCTACCTCCCCCAGAATCTTTGAGGCTGACTGAGGATGAATCAATGCGAGATTCTGAGCATCTAGCTCTACTCACCTGCGGTATTGTAGTTTTGAAATTAGACATTTCATTGTATTTCAACGCTACGCTTGCCTTCCGGGTTGGGGAGGGGTAGGATGTAGGAAGGAAAGAGGGGGGCGGAATTGGGGTTAGGATATGGTAAGTCATATCGAATTATAAGTAATAATTCTGCCAAAGATTGCAAACAATCTGAGAACTAAGAAAAAAGTAATTTAAAAAAAATTGTGGATTTGCCATTAATGAGTTTTCGCAAAAGTGTTATAGGAACTTGCCACCTTAATTTTTGCTGTGGAATTGCCTCATTGTGCTGGTCGCACCTTTTCCGGACACCTTGTAGAGATACTTAGCCATTAAGTAAACAACGTATGTTGAATTAAGTTGAAAAATTAGGCAATAAACTTTTAACAGAACCTATTTATTTCCTTGTATTCAAAACAAGTTGTAATCACTTTACCCACAAACACAAAGTACCGAATTAGACAGAACATTTAATGGCTTAATCACATACCCTAAAACATTGATTTGCCAATGCCCACAGGACAAATGCCTAGAGTTAGGTCAAAATACTAAAAACACATCGGTTGATCATGCTGTCAAAATATCTTGTCTCAAAACTCTCAGGATCCCAGCAAACGGCGACGATTGGCAAAATCGACGAGGATAGAATAGAACAACACAACTTGATGGGCAAAGCTGACGCATTGGCCATGCACTTTGGAAAAGTATTTAGTATTACAACAAATTCAGCTTTGACGACCAGTGACCAGCTGGAAATCCACTAAATTTAACACTCAGTCAAAACTCTCTGACGAACGAATCACCGACATGGAATTTGAAGAAGCATGAGAAACACAGTACCGGAAAAACGTCAAATAAAGAGTAAAATACTGGAAACTTAGATTCCTAAACGCACAGCATCATGCTAAAACAACAAAAAATTATATTAAAACCAAATGTCCAAAAGGCATGGGAAAATAATGGTCAACTATCTCACCATTATTATACAACCACCATAATCACGATCCTCAAGACCAAGAACTAGAAGGCAAACCTGGATATATTCTACAATATGCCTCAAGAAACCTCACTAATCGCTCATGACAGAACTACACAGAGCGCAAAAAACAGTAAGTATACTGGAAAGATAATGCCTACATTTACCATATAATACCTTTCGCACGTTGCTGCGAAAATTGTCATCCATGTCTTCTTTCCGCACACATAAATCGAATTTCTATACGTGTAATTCTCTGAACATCTACTGCTTTATGTGTCAATCACCGATCGCTGGAACCTAAAGAACTAAACTTGCGTGCATAGAAATCTTTTAGCAATTTAACTATATATTTTTTTAACTATTCATCAGATAAAAAAAAAATGCTGTTTGAAAGACAATTTAATATGCTTTAAGTTGAGTATAAATTTATCAAGAAAGCTTAGTTTAATGCATACTACACCACAAAAAGCCGGCCAAGTTATTGCTTTAATCGAAAATGGACTTAGTCAGCGAGCTGTTGCTAGACAATTGGATATGACACGCGCAGCGGTTCGTAGAGTGTGCAAACATTATGAGGAGACTGGATCCTTTCATAGGCGACCTGGAACAGGCAGAAGGCGATTTACAACGGCTCGTGATGACCGCTTTATTGTGTCAACAACATTAAGAAATCGTCACCTTAATCCCGTTCAAGTGCAACGACAGCTCCGTGAGGTGCGAGGAGTCGCTATTAGTCAGGGGACAGTAAGACGAAGACTGCAGGAAAATAACCTGACCCCTAAAACACCTGCGATTGGTCCAAAACTTACTCCAGCTCATCGGCAAGCACGCGTGTGTTTTGCACGGCATCAACGTTGGAACAATGGGGATCTGTTCTGATCTCAGATGAGACCAGAAAATGTCTCCATGGTAGCGACCGAAGAAGGAAAGTGTACCGAAGACCAAGAGAGCGATTTGCAGATTGCTGCTTTGAAGAGAGGAGTGCTTATGGACATGGTTCGTGTATGATCTGGGGTGCAATTTCTATAGGAGCACGACCCGACCCTGAGTTCATTCGTAGGGGCGACCGTGTTCACAGAAGAAGAGGTTTAACGGCTGCTAGATATATCGAGGAGATTTTAGCAATTCATGTGGTACCCTACTCGTCGTGGTCGACCACATTGGAGACGACTTTACCTTTATGCATCACAGTGCCAGGCCGCACGCCGCAAGAATCGAGCAAGATTACATTGCAGAAGTTGGTTTTCCGGTTTTCAGCATCCAGTCCTGACCTAAATCCGATCGAACACTTATGGGATGAGCTAAATCTAAGAATTTGAGCTAGACTTCATACCACAAACTCGATCCCAGAGCTTATTGTTGCAGTAGAAGAAGCGTGGTTTAACATCCCTCAAGAAACAATAGCAAACTTGATTAGATCTATGCCTAATCGTATGAGAGAAGTTTTTAGGGACAGAGGAGGTCATACCCATTATTAAAACATTAAGTGTTAAGTTTCAAATTGTCAATAACTCTATTTATGTTAATAATTAAAAAGCTTAATTTGCTTAATGCATTAATTTCACTATGTTAATAATAGGATACTCATAATAATTTATACTCACCTTTAAGCGTAATAAATTGTCTTTCAAACAGTATATTTCTTTTTTTGATCTGAAGAATAGTTTTTAAAAAACATGTAGTTAAAATCAAAAGTTTACTGTGGGCCGATTTCTATGCACGCAAGTGTATAAATCCCTCAGCCTAGTTACATAGCCATACCCACCTGACTCTGCAACTACAATACTAGGAAACCACCATACTCCAACATTCCAGAGTCAGCAGAAGTGTTTTCCCTCATTTGACTGTTTTTGCATGAGAACTCATTCTTTGTAACCACGTTGTGGAATTAAGTAGCTAAATTAAATTGTCGTTGTAATAATAAAAACTTTTTAAAAAACGAATTATATCGTTAAAGTTTCAATAATGGCGCAGTCGGTAGGATTGTGCAGTAGCAGTATCCAAGATTCCGGCTATTTGGGTTATTCAACTCTTCAGCACATCTCTAGAACAACGGCAGAGGGCTACTCCACCAAGAATCGGGAAGGAAGAATCAACGTAGTGCATTTTCCTTTCAATCCTATCTATCTCTTCGTATTAAAGAATTTCATTAGAATAGTAATAGGGCCGTGTATCGCATGTACACACAATTAAAGGTTAGGTCAGTCTATTGAAGACATAGTTAGTTTGATTTTTTTCTCTCTCTCAATAAGAAAATAGAAAGCATAAAAATAGTAATTTTTTAAAGTGAAATATAAAGTTTATGCTTATTTATGAGTGAAGTAGACGATATTGTCAAACATTAGAAAATATTCGTCTTAGCAAACCCAGTAAGTACCAGCGTTTCAAATGACTACTGCAAACCAAAAATAATATGAATTGGAGTTTATTCAATCAAAGTTAGATAATATTAAATCCTTTGACGGTGACAGTAATTACCTGAATAAATTTTTTAAAGTAGGTGCGAGAACCTAATAAGTACATATCTACCACTAACGATGCTGATTTAAACAAGCATATTTTGGATTGTATTAATGAGAAACTGATCGGAAAAGCGAAACTATGGTTGGCAATCGATCAGAACTTCTTAGTTGGGATAATCTCAAAACCGCTTTGATTCAGTGCTTCTCTGACCGAAGAGCATGTAGATTGTTTAATTCAGGAACTTACAAGGACCCGCCCTCATAGAAATGAAGATTTAATAAGTTTGGTACTAGGTGGCAATTGCTTTAGGAGTAATGTAGTCCAGCGTGTCAGTAACGATACCCAAATGTCCTACTAGCGATAAGTTTGCAACATTAATCATTTTGAGAAAACTTCATTAAATACGTTTAATCGCAGGAGCTCAGGCACATTGAAAATAATATGCATCTGAAAAGACCAGAATCCCTTGAGGATGCGATGGCCTATGTTTTAGAGTTTGAGAATTTTGAGCGACTTTATGGAACTTACGTAATAGTGACAAATCCCAAAAATTTAATCCAAGTTTCACTAAGCCTGGATTTAACCAAAATTATTATCGTCAACATTTTCCAAACGCGCAACGCTTTTTCCCACCCACAGTTTAGTAACAGCCAACCGCCAATATAATCAATATCAAGCCAACAACCAATCCAAATGGTTTTCAACTAATCAACACACTAATTCAATCACGTCTACTAAACCGACATTTCCCTCTCAACCGGTAAATATCAAAGTAGACCAACAACCCCTAGACAATGGCCCACAATAGAGATGTTTTTGGTCCGCCCAGAAATGTATTCAGACCCAATCAGAACTCTCCAAATCAATTTCCAAGGCCTACACCCATGTCAGGAATTTCCAGAAATTCTCTTACCCCCACCAGAAAACATGGATTAAATTCTCAATATAATAACTTCCAAAGACCATTTTATCAAACACCACAGCCAATGATAGTTGAAGAACTATATTCGAACGAATACGAAGATCATTCTACAAACCCGTATTGTCAAAATTTTGAACTATTTTTATAACCAGAATACCCTTGACTACCTCAGTCAACAGAAACATACTCTGATCAATTTGACGACCAAATCAACTTCCAGGAGCTTCAAGACCCTCGAACTTCCCAAAATACTGTCCTCGAAGAAAATGGAAATTTTTGCGACCCCAGCCCCAACGAAAGAACACAGCTAATAGGAAATTAACATTTCTTCATACAATGCCCTTCCATACATTGAAATTAGCAGTCTTAACATCAAGCTTTTAATTGACACTGGCAGTTTTCGATCAATTTTAAGACCCCACCATTGCCGAGACTTATTTTCCACACTGTATATTTCGGTCAACCAATACTATTAAAACAGCCATAGGTAGCGAAAGCACGCAGTTTCAAGCTAATATTTCCGCGCTCGCAGAAGTTGGTCTCGACTACGAAATCAGCTTTATTTTATTTGATTTTCATGATTATTTTGATGGCGTTCTAGGACTCAATGATCTTATAAATATGAATCTTAACATTGATTTAATTAACAAGCGATTGATTGGAGCAAACATCGAAATTCCCTTTAAGTACAGAACACCTGCAGAAGCTAGTTTTACATTCTCGGTAAACCCATGCAGTAAAATTAAGAAGAAATTACCAAGTTAATGTTAACGACGGGGATATTATTATAAATACCCAGAAGATGAACGACCTGATCATTCCGTCAATGGTCACCTGTGCACGCTACGGATTTGCCACCGTTGAAATTCAAAACCCCACAGATAAGACCGTTTCAATAACCTTAACTGAACCACTAAAGGTCGAGGCTTTTGAACCTGCAAAGTATGAAATTTATACTCTGAGGCAGTCTCGCAAAATCTTGGAAATCGTAATAACAAAACGTTAATATTAATAATCAAGTTCGAAACGAATCACATGAATACCGAAGAAAATTAGCTATCAATCGATTGTGTACGGAATTTTCCGATATATTCTATAACCAGGAGACCAACTCAGTTTTACATCAAGAATTAAGCATGAAATCAAAACAACACGACGAGATTCCGGTGCACGTTAAACCATATCGATACCCATATGTTCACAAAGCAGAGGTTAAAAAACAAATAAATGAAATGTTAGACAAAGGAATTATTCGATCTTCCAGCAGTCCATGGTCATCACCAATATGGATTGTCCCCCAAGAAAATGGACGCGTCAGGGCAACAGAAATGGAGGATAGTTTGCGATTTCAGAAAAATTAATGACAAATGTGTTCCCGACAAATACCCAATACCCAACATTAACGATATATTAGACTAAACTGGGCCGTGCCCAATATTTTTCTACCCTCGATTTGGCGAGTGGGTTTCACCAGATTGAAATACACAAGGACTCGATAGAAAAAACAGCATTTAGCGTGGAACATGGCCCACTATGAGTATTTAAGAATGCCATTTGGACTGAGAAATGCTCCAGCGACATTCCAACGTGTAATGGATGAAGTACTCAAAGATCTACAAAACAAAGTTGTATGGTATTTATGGATGATGTAATCGTGTTCAGTACAAATTTAACAGAACATATTCAAAATTTAAAATTGGTATTTAAAAAACTTCGTGAAGCAATTTAAAAATTCAACTCGATAAATGTGAGTTTCTGCGACGAGAGGTCGAATTTTTAGGACACATTGTCACACCAGAGGGCATAAAATCCAAACAAAAATAAGATCACGGCAATACAAAAATACCCACTTCCAAAAACGCAACGCGAACTAAAATCATTTTTGGGATTGGTTGGATATTATCGAAAATTTATCCAGAATTTTGCAAAGCTAACTAAACCCTTAACACAATTGTCTTAAGAAAGAAGGAAAAATGTGCACACAAAAGAATTCATAGAGTGTGTTAATACTTGCAAAAATGTTCTAACAACAGAACCTGTCTTGGCATATCCAAATTTACGAAACCCTTCGAGTTAACCACCGACGCTTCTAGTTTCGCGATTTCAGGAGTACTATCTCAGGGAACCATCCAATATGTTACGCATCTAGAACCCTTAATCCAGCGGAGATAAATTACTCAACAATTGAGAAGGAGCTATTGGCAATTGTCTGGAGTTGCAAGTACTATCGCCCATATTTATTTGGAAGGAATTTATAATCTTCACAGACCATAAACCCTTACAATGGCTCATGTCAATGAAAGAACCGAATTCCAGGTTGGTACGTTGGAGACTAAAATTAGAGGAGTTCGACTACGAAATCAGATATAAAAAGGCAATCCAATAAAGCAGCAGATGCACTTTCCAGGAATCCTGTTGACCTCAATGCTCTAGAAACAGATTCATTATACAACCAATATAGGAGACACCGATGAAATAACCAATGACTTATGTTAAATCACGAAGAATTGCCAAGCTTAATACTTAAGAGTTCAGAGATTTTAGGGCAAAACACCGAACCTCTCAAATTCAAATAAAGGCAAAATTAATATTATATCGAATATCCAGTTAAGAACACCGAACCAAGTTAACAACCAACCGTCCGATTCAGAAACAATACACTCATCATCAGAAAATCCTATTTTTGGAATACCAATATCTGAACGTCCAATAAATATGTACAAGAATCAAATAATTATTACAGATGGAGATATCCTAAATGTTCATATTAAACAGAAACGCATATTCGAAAACATCCGTATGTACTTAACTATTTCAAAAATTAATCCCGCCCTCACATTATCAAATTTATAAAGAATACCTCAATCCGAAACAATCATACGCATTATATTTTCGACACGATGGCCTTGCGCGAATTTTTTACAGTAACCTCTTCAAAATATCTTTAAAAATTCTGCTTATAAAATGCTTCATTGTACAAAAATGCTTGAAGATGTACAAACCAGAGAGGAGCAGCAGGAGGAGAATGAAGCTCTATCACACCACAAAGACTTGTCACCGCGGCATAAGCGAGCTAAAATTGAGTTTAAATCAAAGATATTATTGGCCAAAAATGTCTGAAGATATAGAAAACTACGTGAATAATTGTGAAATTGTCAAAAAAATAAATATGACAGAAGTCCACCTATTGTGAAGTTCAATCTCACTCCTACAGCATCCAGACCATTTGAACACATACATGTCGACACTTTTAGAATGAATTACGATGCTTATGTCACAGTTTTAGATTCATTTTCCAGATACGGGCAGGCATACCCACTTAAAAGTATTACCGGAATTGAAGTTATCGAAAATCTATACACCTTTATTACACATCATGGTTTACCATTGAAGATAACTACAGATCAAGAACGGAATTTAAGAATAAAGCTTTAGAAGATTTTTGCAAAACTCTATAAAATTGATTTTACACTACACAACAGCGAAGAATAGTAATTCAAATTCACCTGTTGAACGCTTTCATTCGTCAGTCATAGAAAGCTACAGATGATTGAAAGAGGAAAATAAAGAACTATCAACTGATCACTTAATCAAGCGCGCAGTTTTGGGTTATAATAATTCTATTCATACTGTAACAAAATTTACCCCTTTTGAAATCATAACTGGTCACATTAAATCAATAAATCCGTTTGATCTCAACGATAACGCAATTATTTCAAGTTATGTGCAATCGCATAAAGAAAATTCGAATAAGTTATACGAAAAAATTAAGCAAAGAATGAAGAAGCAAAATGTGCAATAATAACTAAACGGAACGAAAACAGATGTGAACCACCAGATTTCGAGTCACAAAATCACGCTTATATCAAAACCAAAAACCCGCGGCAAACCTTACCAAAATTTTAATATAAATGCAACTAATCGGGCAAACCGATATTACATTACAAACACAAAATCACGATTATCACAAAGTTGTGCCCGAAAACCCAACAAACTAAAGTTACACTATTATTTGCAGAGAAACAAGGAAAATGGGTCTCAAATGGAAAATCCCGATTGTCCTGTTTCCTGGTTCTTCAAACCAAATGGTCAATTGAAACGGAAATACAACTAACCCCTTAATAATCCAATACTTCCGATAAGCTAGGTAATGCTAAGCTAGTTATAGTAAACATACATTTCTACACTATATAGATTTAATTGAGATAATTACGCAAATGGAAAATTTTAAAAAGAAATTTTTCTAATACTTAAAGGCTACTAAAGTCACATAACGTAATAAACGGTATATCATATCATCAGTTATAAGAAAATTTACTAATAAGAACGGACAACTTAATTCACATCGCATCAGGTAAACTTCAAAATTTTAATACCAATAATCGAAAGAAACGAGGCCTTTTGAATATAGTAGGGGCAAATTAATAAATGGCTTTTTGGTACACTTGACGCTGAAGACGGTCAACATTACAATGAAGCAATTGCTACTTAGAGAGTAGTCAAACAAGCGTTAACGATGAACTAAAACTTCAGATGTCGCTATCCAAAGGTTTAATCACTCATTACAATAAGACCATAACTACCCTTAACGAAAATCAGGACAAACTTAGATTAAGTATAAGGTCCTTCAGCAACTAATGCAACAAACGATATCCAATGTTCAGAATTATCTTGGGTTTCATGGGTCAATAACGCAATTAAAACCTAGATTGTCAAAACCTAATTATGTTTTGGATAATTTAGATGGATGCAATACTCTTTTCCAAGCTAAATGCGCTGCATAACAGCATTTTGTCCACTAACGAATTAACAATTATGCTAAAATATTTAGAAAACATGTACAAAGTTGCAGCAATCCCAAAATTTCAAAATATACTCTCGTATTATCAATTTTTTGGAACTCAGGTTAGTTTCTCTCACACGAAAATAATTTTTGCGATTACACGTACCTATATAAGGCCAGAAGATCTAATGTTTTTTTTTCACCTATACCCTATTATCCTAAATCGAACTATATTCATTCCCCAATACCCTTTACCTCGCACAAGAAGAAGTTAGAAACAGCACCACCAGTCAGCCTTGCTCAAAAATAGAAGCCACATATTACTGCAACGAAGGAGTTTCACCCACAAGATGATGTACCAATGAACTTTAAAGGCAAGACAATACATAATTGCCCAACCTTCAACATTAAGTTAGTTAGATGCAATAGTGAACAAGTAACGGAAAGGAATTGGTTACCTCGTACTGTTAACCGAACCTGCAAAGTTAATATCCAAATGTGGTGGTACCGATCAGTATCACCTACTTGAAACATCAACCCTTGTCAAGACTCCCGAAAAAATTGCGAAATTCAAATCTAATGAAAAGGAAATTCATCAATAACATCAACATACAAAAAGGGAAAACCATTTATATTGCCGAAAATCACACTACCTCAAACAATTACTACGAAGTTCTTGGACGCACAAACATTTCCAAAATTAATCTAGATGAAATTTATCATTGAAGGAAATAGCCAATCAACTTTTACCAGTGACTTTAAACCAGAAGTCAAAACACCAAGAATACACCTTCTTTGGTATTGTGGGAGTCTGCACATTTCTTCTGATTCTCCTATTGACGAGCCAATGGAACCGAGTCAGAATCTTTTGGCTATCGACCCGAAATGCTTTCCATAAATCTACGGATCTTCAAGTACCAGATGATTACTCAGCAACTACCGCTTCGAAAAAACAGTCCGTTATTTTCGAATCCTGAGGAGGGAGAAGTTACATAGCCATACCCACCTGACTCTGCAACTACAATACTAGGAAACCACCATACTCCAACATTCCACGAGTCAGCAGAAGCGTTTTCCTCATTTGACTGTTTTGCATGAGAACTCATTCTTTGTAACCACGTTGTGGAATTAAGTAGCTAAATAAATTGTCGTTGTAATAATAAAAACTTTTTAAAAACGAATTATATCGTTAAAGTTTCATAATTGCCTCATCGGTTGACAAAATTTTAATGCTTTTTATAAATCTTTTCTTTTCAACATCCAAGATCCAGAATTAAACATCTGTATTTCAACGCACACACATTAGATACTCTGTCTATCCATAATTTGCCTCAGAACGACACATAACATGAAGTCAATTAATAACATCGGTTTGAGTATTGCTGCTTGGAATGACAAGGTTTCATTTTAAAATAAAGGCTTTGGGAGAAAATGTATAGTCGATGACTTTCCGCTGCTGAACTTAAAACTTTCGCTGTTGAATCATTTCAGTTGCAATAAGCGAGACACTGGTTCCGCGCATTTTCTCCCCAAAGAAGGTCATCCTAATGCATTTTCAAACATGCTGTACATTTTAAGTTTTGAAGTGCACAATTTAAAAACCAACCACAATTATAATGTTGACGTGTTTGTCAACAGATATCAGCCTGTATAGTAGGGTTGGCGTTTTACTTCCTTTTTAAAAAATTACAGAGACGCAATTTTCCGAACAGTCCGAACAGACAACTTGGGTTAGTTAAAGTAAGATTCCAAATTTTCTATTTCTAGTATTTAGCCACACCAATAATCTGCCATTGAATTAAAAAATTGCTTAGTGGTCAAGTCAAAATTGCAACTTTAAAAGCTAATGTCTTCTGCAAAAAACTGAAACATTTTTCCGTACCATTCAAGTAAGCCTTAGAAGAATGCAATTATTACTTGGAGGGAATAAGCTCAATCTCGAATGGCTCTATGTATGTCTTTACGAATAGTATATCTTTAACAAAACAAATAAAAACTACTATTTATACATTAAAATATATGTACTTTAAAATATATAATACTTTATGCTGTCTAATAGGAAACTGGATCTTCTTTCATTGAAACCGTATTAACCTGAAACAAATAACGAGTAAACCGGAGATGATTCCTGGAGGGCAATTTGCACTTTACTAAACCACATCACGTAGAATCTGTACGTTAGAAATGGTGAAACATCGCGTTGGCGGTAGATGTCACAAACGGATTTAATTAAAGTGGTGCCGTAAAAAGCCACTGCCGTCTGTTCTCTGCCATTGCAACACTAAGTGATAAGGTGGGAGATTTACGGAAAGTTTTAGATCTCGGCTTCAACGATTCCAATTTTCCTGTTCAAATAGGGTGGCATTGTTAAACACGCCTAAGGAAACTCGTATTATATGCGTGCATTAGCCTTATTTGCTAATTACTACATTATTAAAAACATGTCTACACAATTTTACGTGATACGTAGAAACTTTTGAACACGATACTGACCCTGTAATATAGTTTTTCATTTTTTTCTCAATATTTTATTTTTCTTTTCAATTTTCAGATGCATTGATAGTTTTTGTCGTCGGTGTTTCATTACCTTATGTGAATAGCCATTCAATACGAATGTAACGCGTCGGTTTTCTAACGCTAAAGTTTATATATTCTCTATCTTTCCAGAGTGCTAATGGTGGCTAAATTATAGCCGAAACGTTGGTCCAAGAAAAACGGCTTATACCACATACCATTATTGCGTTTACCAACAAGCGCTCGCATAATCATGCATCAACGGTGCTATTTTGAAAATATTGTATTAAACTTTGAGTAATTATTCTTCTAGTTGAAACAGATCTTGGTCGGATGTTGTTTGATGCAAGTTCCGATTTGCATTATGTTATTACAGGGTGATTCAAAAGTGGCGTCATTCCTTTTAAGGGGTTATAGGGGCTCACTTGGAGAGTACGAGAAAAATATTGGAAATTTTTTTTTCCAAAATTTATAGAAGAAATATTAACAGTTGAAAATCGAATTTCAACTTTGTATTAAGGATTATTGTAAAATAGTCCCATGGTTGCTGGTAGCCTTTTGGAATACTTAACCATTCGAAAAAGAAAAATTACGATCTTTGCTTCAAATAACGAAAATTTTTGAATAAAAAAGACCTCTTCAACAATTTTTTGCTGAAAAGTTAAACCGACAATGATGTTTTTTGTCATTAACAGATAGTTGCAGGTAGATAGCCTTTGTCAATAATAACAAGCATTTGTCAATATGTGACTTACTTTGAAGCTCCTTTCACAAAATGTACACCAACATCGAATTCCGATATGTGATTAGTTATAGGAAAATGCCACACTAACATAGCAAAAGGTGAAAGACCTTACACCAGCAAAGGATAGAGACACTGGACGATTGGCTCCAGAATTGACCTAGATTGTGGTCGATCTAGAGGTGCTCGGGTTCCAGACACAGAGGCACAAGTATTGGAGATAATTGCAGCAGAGCCTTCCAGGAGTGCTCGGAGCATTGCACAACCACTGACACTTTCCCGAGGCAACGAATAATTGTCCCGATAACTCCCACGAGGAAGGGCTAAATTCCTACCATGTATGTAAGATACACAGGAACAAGGACACATTAAATCTCTGATCTTCCGAACACCGGTACAAATTGAGAGGATTATCAATTTGGATATTTCAGAATAGCCCTCAGTGACGGTATCAAATTTTTTCTCTCCGCCAATCGAAAACTACACTGTTCTGCGAAAGCTAGAATATGCATATATAAAAAACAGAAAATAAAGAGTGAAAGCAAATGATTTGCAAAATTTGGTAATCCGTTTGGATTAGACTTTCAATAAAATTATACTAGAAGATGTTTTCCTTGAAAAGTTATAGAGAATACGAACATAACGATTTTACGCGTTTAAGAAAGATCCTTTAATTAAATCTTGACTTGTTACTTAAAAATTAAGATTAATAAGCAGCTAAACATTTATGTAAGCAAATTACAGTAACTTGTTATATCCAATAGTTTGGATATTAAAGCAACATTTTTGGATATTACTCCAAACAGCTATAGATAGGAAATGAAAAACGAAAATGCAGGAGGGCCAGAAGATTCGGAACGCAAGCCTAAAAAATTGAACTGTTTTATACCGAAATTGCACTTTCTCATAATACTTTGTAAAGCGGTGGATTCTATTTAATAAAAACAGCGACATTTAAGGAGCTGAATGCTTATTTCTACCCACTTGGTAAATTAATAGTACAGCCAAACACTACCAATAAAACATTGCGAAAGTTGCTTTAAACTCATACAGACTTTTTATATGGAAAAACTATAATTCCATAATTCTTTAAAAAAAAATTATTTAGAAGAATAAGCACCTGACATATGAAGTCATTAAAATTTTTGCCGGGTATTTCAACTTCAGAAAGAATGGCGAATCAAGTAATAGATGCACGAAGAACAATTGTACAATTCTATCAAACTTTTTTCACCAAAAAACTTTCTTTTTACATCGCGCTGTGACATGATTTCCGAATAATTTTTAAAATAAAGATAACCAATGTTCTGATGTGAGGTTATAAGTGACTTTCAGCAGTACCGTTATCAATTGACTAGTTCTGTGACAAAACTCATATAATGAAATTGGGCATTATATGCTGGTATTTAAATCATAGTTTTGGAAACCCAATTGAGAAACTGGAATTGGAAACCTAGAATTCTTCTCAGCTGATTAGAATTAAAAATATATAGTTTTTCATGTAGTAAAATAGAGTTATCTGTCTATTTATGAAAAACTCTTGATGAATGAAAATTTTAAGCCAAATGTCAATGTTTTTATGGGCACGGTTTCAAAGTCGTAGATGTAATAAATAGAGAGTAAAGAATCATTATTTCCATTTTGTGCCGAAGTGCCTCTGAAATCAATTTATTTTCCATCGTCCGACTTCAACTTGAGAATACATTTTTTTAAACTAACAATTTCTATTTTTCAGTAGTCAACTTGTATGTAACTTTTAGTAGACAGAGTGGACATTTGAGTTTCATTTCCAAGAAACGTGCCCGCTCTTTCGGTGTGCTGTTTAATTATTACATATGGCTAAAAGGGTCTACCCACTGACTTCTTGGCATCAATAATGTATTCTCTATGGCTGATTGCCTCTTGTTTTGGGTCAAGTGACCAGCCGGGAGCACCTCGAGAGGTTAGTTAATTCTTCGCGCGTCTCCGCGGCCTCTGTCAAACAATCAACAAACCTTCATCAAGCGGCTTGAGAGGTCTGCTGAATCCAGATAAAGCACTAATTCCCGCAATCAAATATTGATTCAAAACTCGCCCTCATTCCTCCTTCTTAAAGCGCCGCATCGGACCGATTTTAAATGGGGAATTCTATAGGCTCTTACACCGGAAACCTGTTATTGGAAAAAGGATTTAACTGAAAATCGTAATTAATTATAAAAAATGCGGCTAAATTACTATTGATGGACAATTGTATTTTCAGGTGCCTAATACATTTGCTCAAAAATTACAATCCTTTCCGTGAGTCTTTTAACTTTATAATGTAGTTTCGTCATATTATGAGAATTAGGTATTAATTTAATAGAAGGTTTTTAATGCAGGAGGCCAGTTCTGGAATCTATCGCTAAGTTCAACTTTACCTGCAAATTTCTTGCTAGATTTAAGAATGAATAATATGCTTTTTCAAATTTAAATTTGCAATTTCAAATTGTTATATCATTCTAATAAAAACGGTTTCCAAAACAAAAAACAGTTACTGAAAAATGTGTAAAATTGCAGGTAGGACTAAAGAGTTTGGAGCTGATTCAATAGAATCCGAACAATGAGTGATTGAAAATTTTGAAACGACCGTCCTGCCGCTGTTTGGAGCATGTGACTAATAAAGTGTAACACTTTTACACCTACCAAATAAAACATTGCGATTAATGGTAGTGTTCATTAAGGCGCCTTTAGCAAATTCTCAGTATGAACACTACTTTGCATACGAGTATATCGATGCTGTGTTTATGCTGTGGTTTATCGATTATAAAACTATAAGCAGTTTCATAATTAATGCTATCAATTTTTG
The DNA here is from genome assembly GCA_024550625.1 of Dendroctonus valens. Taxonomy (NCBI): domain Eukaryota; kingdom Metazoa; phylum Arthropoda; class Insecta; order Coleoptera; family Curculionidae; genus Dendroctonus; species Dendroctonus valens. Next base: position 781,555 of record JAJTJO010000463.1, read on the forward strand.
AACAATTGCTGTATGTGAGAGTATAAACACCAAAGAAGAAAAATGTTTAACGGATGCAAAATAATCCGCTCAAAAACATTATACGGTGTGTCAATTTGAAAACTTCTCACCTTTAATAACTCTCTTACAGTTAAAAATATTAAAAATCGGAAATCATCAATTTTATTTGTAAGGGGGCGAACACTTTAAATTAATATTTTTATCCTTCTTGTTTCAACCCCCTAGGAGCGAGAGATGTCACCATTAGAATCTTAAATGGAGATGGAGGTCAAGTGGCACATCGTTTTAAAGGGCCTTCAATTCTCTTTTCAGTGGTATCCTACTTTGTTGCTGTTTGTCCAGAGGTTTCCGATTAATCGCGTTTGAAAAGTGCAGAAACGATGAAACTTTCCCGTATTGCGATGTTGGTTTCCAGGTTAGTGTTTACACAAAAATTATTGCAATGGCTCTTCTTGCAGTACAAATGATTAGAAGAGCAGGTGACACCGTTAAAATCGTTGAATAACAGAAAAAACATCTACAAAAATCTCCTATCTAGCTCGACAAAAATAACTTTTTATTTTCAGAAGAGAAATTTCTATAATAAAACACATGGGATCTATTTACGCACTACCTTATCAGTTGTTCAAAATGTTTTCCATTTTCTGGCAAACAATAGTCTGTTTTCGAACTCCTCTCTTACATTTCGGAAAACTTCTCGCCGGGAATTTACCGACATTCTGCTGCAATTCGCCTTTTAAGATCATCAATATCAGCAGGTTGTGTCTTATAAAAAATGAACTTTAGATGTCCCCAAAGAAAGAAGTCTAAGCGTGTTAAATCAGGTTATCTTGGAGACCATTCAATTGGTCCCCTTCTGTCAATCCATCTATTCGGATATGTCTTGTTTAACCACTGTAGGACCGAAAGAAAATAATGAGGTGGAGCACCGTCCTTCTGGAATATTAACCAATCCACCTTTACAACTGAATTACCTTCTGCACCAATTTGAGTTTCTTGCTCATGCGTGATCTTATCACTTCAGTCTCTTCAAGCATGTTAACGTACAGATCACCTGTCAAGTTTCCTTCAATAAATAAAGGACCAATAATGGCATTTCCAAGAAAACCAGCCCAAACATTAACTTTTTGAGGATATTGTGTTTGTCTTTCTCAAAAAATATGCGGGTTTTCGTCTGTCCAATATCGACAATTTTGTTTGTTAACATATTGTGGATGGCGTTGACTTGACAACTCATGAATTCTATTCTTCTATCAAAATCATCGTCATAAAGTTCTTGAAGAATCTGCATTTTGTGTGGATGGAGTTTATGCATTTTCAGTGCTTTTCTTACAGTCCCGTGTGATATTCCTCTTTGTTCTGCTACTGTCCGCAAGGACAGCTCTGACGCAAGTAACCTCTCCTAAAGGGTAGATGTCTCTTTCGCTATTTTTGCGTATTTGTTTTTCTATTATTTTTATGTATTTCTCGGTTTATATTATGTTTGATTGTATACTTCTGTCAACAGTTGTTATGGAATGGTCAGTATTGCCTAGTTCTTCAACTCAAAATTTCTTCTTTTCTTTAAAAGTGTTACCGCATTCGTCCAGATAATGCGACACTAAAAGTTGAGACGGTTTGGCTGTGAAAAAGATTCACACAAAAAACGAAGTTTCTGCCCAATCTCGTTCGAAGTTTAAAAGAGTTACCGTGTATATAATCCTTTACTCATGACTTTTCGTAGTAAGATTTCTTGGAAAAATGAGTGTTCCCATCAATGTTCTCTTATTGAAACTCACATTGTGCACAATTGTCATCTGTATTTTGTTTGTACTTGGCTTTATCTTAGAGACATTTTGAAGCTATTTGGGATATTTTTGGATTGTTGCGGTTGATGCTTTAAGTTGTAGTTGGTTTTGGAGAGTATCAGTTAAATTAGCTTTCTTTCTCTTTACTAATATTCTCCTTAAGTTCTCCTTAATAATTTTAAGCTGGTATCTCCACCGAAACTAGAATTTACCCACATAGATTTCCCACTTTTCTGGAAATTTGGCAATATGTGTAGGAATTTTATAAATTTTCAATTTTTCACCGTACATTACAACATAACTAATATGGCTTGGCGCTTTTTCTGGTGAAAAATGGGAAACTCCATTCAAGAAATAATACTAATTATTAGGCAGAATCCCAGAAACATGGAAAAACGGCTTAATAATCCCTATACCCCAAAAATGGACTGGACAATACACAACCGAGCAACTACAGACCAATTACACTACTTCCAGTACTAAGCAAAATTTTTGAATGCATAATAAAGCAGCGGCTTGAAAAAGTGATTGGGAAATATATACCTACCTACCAATTTGGTTTCAAACAGCATCACTCGACTGTTCATCCGCTCTTTATTTTGGCCAACAATATACAAACTACCCACCTAACTGACAGAAAGACAGCTTGCCTGTTTATGGACATTAACAAGGCTTTTGACAGTGTCTGGCATAGAGGCTTACTATACAAACTATACAAACTACACACACCAACATATCTACTACACACCATAAAGAACTTACTAGAAAACAGACAACTACAAGTACGAATTGACAAAACACTGTCATTTTCTTTTTCCCCTGAACAAGGGCTCCCTCAAGGATCCCCGCTCTCACCGTTTCTCTACAATATATACTGCCATGACATATACAATTACAACTTACCAGACAAAAATCAAATCGACAGATCGGCATACATATTACAATACGCAGACGACACGGCACTTATTGTACATGACAAAACTACTGAGAGAGCAACGCAAAGACTCCAAACACTAACAAACAACACAATGACATGGTTTTATAAATGGAGACTAACACCAAACGCGTCAAAAAACCAACTTCTGCTCACAAACCACAGACTCAACGCTGATTCCCCTACAATAACAGCAGACGGCCAAACGACACAACCAAAAAACGACGTAAAATACCTTGGAATCACAATCGACCACAATCTTAGATTCACTAAACACATGCGAAACTTCAGGGCAGAAACAATGAAGAGAGCGAAACACTTCCGATCACTAACCTACAAAGACAAAGGAATTAGCACAAACACCGCCACCAAAATATATAAAGCTATTTGTAGACCCTTGCTAGACTTTGGACATGTACTCATAACCAACGGAACAGAAAGGACAAAACGTTATACACAAACAACAGAGCAAATTGCACTAAGACTAATAACACGAATAAGACACCCCCAAAACCCACTACACAACACCCTCACCCAACTACTATACGAACGCACAAACATGACAAAGATCTCTGAGAGACTCATACAGCTACAGACAAAATGGACAAACAACCCCTACAACTGGACCATACTGAATCCCCTTTGTCTTACAAGACCAACCAGACAATCCCGCTTCCGTTTCCCTACATTAACGCTACTCGAACACTTACAAACGCAACGGACTAGTGGACAATAAAATAATTTCTTCTTGCCACTGAAATCTTATTTATTCAATAACATTGTTAACCTAGAATGGGAGAATTTTCATATTTGCTTTTTATCTGGATTGGGACTGCATGTATTAAACAAGGGCAGAAATACCGATAGGTCGATGGCCTTTTTTAGAAATAAAGATGTTTACTACTACTATTGTCAACCTAGAATAGGAGAATTTTCATATTGGTTTTTTATCTAGATTAAGACTGCATGTATTAAACAAGGGCAGAAAGACCGATAGGTCGATAGCCTTTTTTTTAGAAATAAAGATGTTTACTGCTACTACTACTACTAATTATTATTAGGGAATTAGGGATTATCTAACAGGGATATCAACATAAGGCGGTTTATTTAACTGCAAACGCTATTGGACTTCGACATAGTCAATTAAGAAAACAAAACCGCTTTTAATACGCCTTAACGATCAAAGCTTAAACCTTAATAAGTTTGACATATTTCAATTTGTTGTTTCTGAAAAATTAGTCCTTGTATACAACTGTTCCTGATTTTCAGTTAAAATGGGAAAGTAACAAAGATCTCGGAAAGACTCATACAGCTACAGACAAAATGGACAAACAACCCCTACAACTGGACCATACTGAATCCCCTTTTTCTTACAAGACCAACCAGACAATCCCGCTTCCGTTTCCCTACATTAACTCTACTCGAACACTTACAAACGCTACGGACTAGTGGACAATAAAATAATTTCTTCTTGCCACTGAAATCTTATTTATTTAATAGTATTGTTAACCTAGAATACGAGAATTTTCATATTTGATTTTCATTTAGATTAAGACTGCATGTATTAAACAAGGGCAGAAAGACCGATAGGTCGATAGCCTTTTTTAGAAATAAAGATGTTTACTACTACTGAGAAAGTAACAATACCAACATTATTTTATATAGATGATAATTCTAAAAACCTGCAGATACAAAACATTTGGAAGATTTCACGATTCTCTTTCAGACACATATTATTACTGGCGTACATTTCGCATGCATGACCATGCATATATTAAATATGTAGAAGAAGTAAATTTGTAATAGGGAAATATAATAGTTAGATCTTAACAATCAGAATCAATTTACAAAGTCCGGCTGTACAGAGTTTGGGACCAAAGAGCCACTTAAAAAAAGCGTGATGGTAGATCATTTATATTAATACCTGATGTGGTATGTTTTGGATATTTATCTCATGCTTTCTATGTATTTCTTTTCATGAACAAAAAGGGACTCTTTGGGTCACGAATTCGCAATAATTTATCGTAGTTTTCCGAAAGCTAGCCGTCGGGTACAGTCCGAGATATCTCTATGTGGAAGTAGCCCAATTAGTCCAATAAATCAGAAAATATGCTCATGGTAATATCGTTCTTGATTTATGAAAGGTTACATGTCGTAGAGGAGTAGCCATTCCGCCGGGGGACCATGAGCACTCCATAAGTTTTCTATTGACCAGTGTTGTGCAGCCATATTTGCCATGTTTTTCAGTAAAAATATTTATATTTAAACGATATTTCTATGCAATTTAAAACAACATAAAAATAAGTTTTTTTTGTCAATTTCTCTTTTGTTACTTACGAAATCTTATTAGATGTTAGGCCGCAAAGCTATGTATTATCTTTTATATAAGAAAAATCTCAAGTTATTAATAAAAAGGGCTGCCCAGATGATATTTTTGAACAGTTCAATTTTCAATTCGTTTGATGGCAACTATGAATTTGTCTCCACGCATACTTCATTTAGGTCTGTCCTTATCTCGGCTCAAAATTTCTCAAACAAAATTCATCAGAATCGTGTCAATCGCAAGAAAAAAAATTCAGAAGAACAACCCTATTTCCTTTTCAGTAAAACGGCCTCAATAATAATAGTAATCATTTTATAACATCAATATTGTTAAATATTGCACATCGAATCAAGTCAAATACGAGTCGCCACTGATATTGAAACTGACTAGAAGGTCCGGCAGTTATTCCTGCACCATGTCGATGCAAGGAAATTTATTTCGATTGAACGTGTTTGTCCTCTATCTTTATTGTCGAGTGAGTCCGGACATTATAAAGTTGTAAAAAACTAATTCTAAAGAAAATATATAGAATTCCAGTCACCCGAGCCAGACGTATTGACAGTGCTGGAGCTTAAATGACCCTAACTTCCTTTTGAAATCGGATGCTCTGATTCAGTAAATATCAATAGAATGCGTCTGAATTACGGATGGGTTGTTGATTTATTGTGCTCATACGTTTGCTTGTTTCAGTTTTATTAAATAAGATTTGTCATGTAAGATTTAACTTTCATATGGGTAAACTTCAATTGAAATGCTCCGTAACATCGGTATGAAAGCCTACTGAAAGACTCAGCAGCTCTCAATATTTTTCCTGAACCTATTGATCGCAACCCTTTTCAATATGCCCAACTGGCAAGCAAACAGATTTACTTGTTCATGAAAAATTAATACCCTCGACCAAATTAAATTTTTAATTTCAAAATGGGGATTGACTTTTGGCAGTGAGATTTTCATTAAAATAAATTCATAATAACAGGTGCTTTCCCCTTGTAAAAAAGTTGTCAGGCAATATTGAAAGATTCGTTCCGTTGGCGTACGCATTCAAATATTAATTAACATTATTAGCGCCAGCTTTGCCCTTTTCCTCAAAAAAGTCATAACCGTAAATCATCATATTCTAATAACGGAATCGAGAAATCAAGTTAGGACTTTAGGGTCTACTAATAGAGGATAATTTATAATAATATTTATTATCTTTTTTCAAATGTCGCTTTCTAGAACTTAAATGTGTAACATTATCTGCAATTCTTCCAATTTCTTGTAGAGAATCGCAATGTTCAAGTTTCCACATAATCGACCAATGAATAGAATCACGGATTACCGTTGCTTATAAAACTAAAACGGCTTTTATTTTTAAAACGAAAATAAATGCTTTCAAAGAGAGAGAGAAATGTTATATCCAATTTCCACCTGTTATGAAGAAATAGTTGAAGAAGGCATCAGATAAGTTCCATCTCGACCCCAATCGTATAATTACTATCGAGACTGCATATTTTCGCCCGAAGCTTTTGCTTTAACATGAAACTTTTATCAGAGCTAAACATTAATATTGAAACTGTTGTTATGAGACTGCGGAAGTGTATGGTGAAGTGACTGTTATGTTATTTGTAGTTTTCTGATAAAATATGGAAAATGTATGTAATTGAGATTATGGCATTATGATATGATGATTATGAGAAGTATGGCATTGATTTGGATACGCAATTAAAAATTGCTGTAAAAAACAATGTTTTTGTGGCATTGAATTCTGCTCAACTTAGTGAAAGCGAACAATTTAAATCCATAAAGTGCGATCCATACAGATACCCTCATTGCTGGGCAGAAAGACCGATAGGTCGATAGCCTTTTTTAGAAATAAAGATGTTTACTACTACTACTACTAGTCGCAAAAGTCATTGTGAGTAACCCATCATTGCTCATTGATTCTCGAATATAATCTCTTTGCTTCCACCTGTGCTTTAGCTTCACTTATTACTTTTATACTTTTTGCATAAATAATATCTAATTAATTAATGTTATTGACGTAATCTAACTTTATTCATAGATGCAAAATAGTGTCGGTTGTTTCTACACTTATAAATTAGACTTCTGCAAATGTCGAACTTTTTAGAATATTTGTTATTTTAGCAATGATTCCTCTACTTATTTTCTAAATACGCTGCTAACTTAAAACTAAAAAAATACAAAACATCACAATAAAAGGAATAAAGCCAAATTTTAATCAGCCTGTATGACTTCTCTTCTTGTATCACATAAAAACCAAATTCTTAATGTTCCAGTAATATTTTTAGCTATATCTATGCTGTTCGAACAATCTCCATTTTGATTTGAATATTACCATTTATTAGTCAGTATTAAAACAACAAATATTTGTTAAAATACGGTTAGATTGAGCCAGAGATTCTACAGTATCAAAACAGGTGTACCGCTCCATCTCCTGCTGGTTACTGAGCAGGAGGCAGCATAAACATTTTAAAACGAACTAGAACTTTTTATCTTATATTTGCAGTTTCCCCTATAACTTTTTAGCTTTTACTTGAACAAAGTGTAGTTCAAATCTGCAGACAACAAGGCTAATAAAGAAATTGTGTTGAATACGATAATTCTGTTATGACAATTTCAATGTTTATGCATCAACCGTTTTAATATTTTTGTCACATCCGGTTTATCTGCGCATATATCAGTATACTGTTGCAGATTATATAAAGTAGTTGGGAAATCACATAATCATTAATCGCACATACTGAAAGAATGATAGGGAGAATAAACATAAATAGGTGTATAAACTTTTATAAGGAAATTTGCAAAACTAATTATTAAAATATATTTCCATTCAAGGAATCAAAAGTATATCATCTAGTAGGAAAGAAAGCAGCATATCTTGCAATTCTTGGATCATATTCGTTTAAACTCTTTCAAAATTTTGACACTTAGAGCATACACCAGTTCTTTATTCCGGACAAAGCAATTTGCACTTATTACAAAGTTTATATTTATTTTAATTTCAGAAATTTTCTTCAAATAATGGTTCAAATAGCTGTAAGTAATTGTGTCGACCTAACCATTCTGCATGAAACTAAAGGCTAATAACTCCAGCGTGATGAAACACATATTCCTTCAGATAACTGAAACGAAAAATTTCCTAATGACCGTTATCAGTGAATGAGGATTTATCTGAGAAAAATACATAAATCTGATTCTTCAACATAGAATAGTTTTCTATGGTTAAATTTGGTTTACTTTGTAAATTATTTGGTTGTTAAATTTTGATTTCATATGATGATCCTCCATTCTTGACCTGGTAACATTAACAATGCCTGATTGTTTAGTAGATATCCTTTAGTGGCATGGTCCTCTTTGGAGTTTTATTAACATATGTCTGAGCTATCACTGCATCATTTTACATACTTCGTTATTGTCACTGATTTTATAAGTACTTTTGACATTTTGTAGCATATTTTCGTTTCTTGCTGATTTTATGATATTTTTGAACTCCGCAAATAGCACAGTTTATTCGACCCTCACATTATCGCGTGTTTCAGGTTGGCACGTGTATGATGACAAAAATATATCATAGCAAATAACAGCTCTAGCGTCGAACAAATATAAACGTAAATAACCCTCTTAATTGATTAATATTTGAACTACATTTTCAATAAATACTGTAGTGACTTAATCGAGTTTATTTTCTCTTCAAACAGTCACAAAAGTTTAAGGCAAACACAGAATAAACGAGTTCAGGGCAAATTACTTCCTGCGGGTTTGTTTCCGATTTTCCTAAAAATTTTTAATTGCACGTCAATAAAAATCCCACCCCAGCCAAGTCGTTATGCATGCACGAGCGACTTAATCACGAGAAAGCCAACCATTGGCAGCCCTTCACTACACTGTAGTCTAAGATTGGAGCTCTATTCTCGAAACATTTCAGCATGAAATCGATTTTTGAAATATTCAATAATTCGTAAATTTTACACACCATAGAATATAGGCGCATATTCATTTGGTAGTTGACAAAATACGTTCCTATTACTGTTGAGTGAACAGAATCGAAATCATACAGTCTCAGACATAGAAATTGAATCTTCTTCTTCAGCCTGTTCTCATCCACTCCTGGACATAGCCCTCTTCCATGTTTTTTCACCGCTCTGTTCTGAGCACTCAGAATCCAGTTCTTGTTGGCCTTCCTCTGGATCCCTCCATCTTGCTGGTGGTCGCCCCACACTTCGTCCAGTTTCTCTGGACTGGTTACTGCATTATTTTTTTCATCCATTTGATGTCATCGCTGGCGACGTGCCCTGTCCAGTGCCATTTATTGCTGGCAGTACGTTCTATGACATCAACGACTCTAGTTCTTTCTGTGATGATCTCCATCTTGATTCGGTCCCTCAAGCTGATCCCCAGCAGCGCTCGTTCCATTGCCGGTTGACCCACTCTGAGTGGATTCGCCACGTTTTGTGTCAGAGTTATAGTTTCGAGGCCGTAGGTTGTGACAAGCAAGATGCAGGCTTCGAATACATTCCGCTTCAAATTGATGAGTATGTCCGGTTTTTTGAGGATATGTTCAAGTTTGGCAAGCGCCACCCACGTCAGGCCAATTCGCTTGGTGATTTCTGCTGTCTGCTTGTCCTTACCAAGCTTGATGTTGTGGCGAAGGTACACAAACTCTTCAACAACCTCAAGCGTGTGGTTGTCGAGTGTGACCTGAATGTTACCTTGGATCATGATCTTAGTCTTTTGGAGATTCAACCTTAGGCCGACGGACTCCAAAGCTTCCTTCAGCTCTCTCAACATGAGTCCAAGTTCGTCGGCATCACCGCTCACCAAGACAATATCGTCAGCGAAACGTAGGTGAGTCAGAAACCTCCATAGATATTGATTCCTTTCCTCTCCCATGTCAGGTTTTTAAACACGTCCTGTAGCGGATAGATTGAATACGTTGAGTAAATTTATTGTGACAAGTAAAATTTTATTTTAAATTAGCATCCCGCCTGTCTGCTAATCCGTTGATTGATTCCTGGCTACCATTATTTGTGTAATGTCGAATGGAGATTTAATAGAAACCGCAATAAAAGCTAATTCGTACAATATTTGATGCATTTAAATCTAAGATTTCAGAAAAAGTAAAAACACAAAACCAATTATAAATATTAACACAGCCAACTCTTTACTCACAACAACAACTTCTTCCTCACTCACCCTAACCTGGTTTACAAACCATGCTAAGGCAGTTAGAGAGTATCTTACTACTATCGACTACTATCTTACTACAATTCATCGAAATGCGCACCGGATAGATGGGTGAAAAGTTAGTGTGGTTGTGTTACACAACTTACAACCCTTACTTGTCACTACATTTTCGAAGTCAGTAGACTTTCAGAGATATTTTAACTCAGACCCTGTCACACTCAAGTTGATTTTGAATTCGGGGCTAAGTTGTATATGTTCTTGTAATATCTTCTGTTTGAAGAGGTTACTTCGCCCTAACTACATAAATAATCCCACATACTATTACCTCGAAAATTGATATGCGTGTACGTAGTTTTGGCTGCTCTGATTTTACGTATTTAGTTAATACCCTTATTTATTAAGATTTATTATGTTTCAATTTTCATATAGCACTAACAATTGCAACAACATTCTTAGATTTTTATGACCTTTATGGCAAAGGTCACGTTTCCATCCACAGAGTTGAAAATGCATAGATTTTATCAGACTATGAAGGCTTTCACGACCGGTCAAATCACATATAGAAACGTTTTTCGGGCTTTGAAGCCGTGGTCCATGGAAATTTCTTCCTGACGTTTCGTCCACAACTGCGGTGGACATTGACTCCTCACGCATGAGCTCACACGGCCGGACCGCATAAATACGACAAAGAATTCAACAGTTGAACCAGTCTTAGTCGGAAAGCATGGGAGATCACTTCGCCCACTGCCTCATCGCCTTTGATAATTCCACCGCAGTTGTGGACGAAACGTCAGTAAGAAATTCCCATGGTCCACGGCTTCAAAGCCCGAAAAACATTTCTATATGTGCATAGATTTTGTTCAGTATAGACGAGGACTTAAAATAAAGTCTAAACGTTGCCAGTTTCTTAAAAATATAATTGTATGGTATACTTTTGTCCAAAGCTCAATACAAAAGTCCCCACCCGTAAAACATAGTTCTGCATCTGGCGTGGAAAGGTCAAATGCGGTTAAGGCTACACAATGCTTTCCTAGACATTTGCATTCCTGAGAGAGGGACGGTGGGATCCACGTGGTCGTTGTGGTCAAAATCATGATTGGATGTCCATCTGGTCCTTCAACCTTCTCTGATACGAAATGGTTCATGATGGGTTAGTATCTTATCTGTGATGTTATGGATCACACATGTGGATTGTCATAGTTCTGGGGAGTTCAGGATCGTGCAGTTTTCCCCATTCGCGGACAGCAGCTTGTTGCCTCCTCAGGTCTGGTATGCGACGTGTAGACAACCTCCAAGATGGTGCATATCGGGCAACGTTCTGCTAGAGCAGAGCGGCAAAAAGTCTACACACATGGTGTTTCGTGTATTAAGATTGAAACCAGTATTCCATCAATAGCAACAATTGTTTGGGTCTTTATTATTGATCAAGTGCACATGTGTATGAAAAAGCGTCGTTTCTGTTCGCCCGTGTTGCCTCTTCGCCTCTTGGTTATCTTCTCGCGCATCGCCACCCTGTCACCCATCCTCCCTCTGGTCGACCATCGACATATACGAAACACATGGCGGCCGAACTAGAGAGCCAGTCTCTCACAGCCATTTAGATCTAGAAACCCAAAAATCCAACGGCACTTGTTAGAGCCAACTGACAGGAGATGTTGGATCTTGCATCCATATCTTACAACTTAACATTGAAGGTATATCTCGAGACAAATGTGAGCATTTGAGCAGAATGGCTGGGGATAATAACATTGACATCATATCACTGCAGGAAACACACCTGGCAAATGACACCCAGCTCCAAGCCAGAGGAAAGGTGCCAGGTTATAACGTAGCTGCTAAAATTCACTCAGAGATCCATGAATCTATAATGTACCTCCGACAATAGACTGGCGGTGATTGCCCTCTCTCCCTGGGCAGAGTATGAACCACCACCAAATTGTAAATGGGAAAGGCCATCGAGTGATACATCAAATTAAAGGTCGTTTACAGGTATTTATGGTGGTAAAACATTTCCAGTTCGAAGTAGCCACTGATGGGTAAATCGATTTTTTATGTATAGATACGAAGAATATGTAACGCATAAAATTTTCTAAATGCAGAGTTTTTGTCTTTAAATCATTCGGTTTGTGAGTTCCAGGTCACGTGCGAATTGATCGGCTGTATATCTCATAGTAAAAAATGGTGAATTTGGCTGGTACAAGGTAGTTTCCGACTTCCACTGAAATAAGCGCAACCAGTATTAGAAGAATTATAAAATCATGTAAACTTTACCATTACAAAACTTAACTTGTCCACTCAATGAACGACGAATTGGAGCACCGTGTATGTTGAAGTAAGTTTCGATATTTGTCAAATATTACTGCGCATATTTTCCATGAAATGCTAAAAGTTTGGACGTTTAGTTTCTTAAGCAAAACATATTTTGCTCCCAGAAATCGGTCTGGTGAGAATAATCTTCAGTAAGGCTTATTCTCAGTTAGCAGATCTTATGGAAAATAATCCAAACTATTCAGAAAATCTACTGACATTCCAACAAGATGGCGAACTACTGCGTTATGCTGTAGAAGTTCGGCCATGTCTTAATGGAAAATTCCCTGGTCAGTGAATTGGCAGAAAGGGTCCAACTGAATGGCCTTCAAGGATACCAAATCTGACTCCGTTAAATGTTTTCGTTTGGGTCTTCTCAAATCGAAAATATTCCCACTTCTCCTTGGAACTCTTGGAAGTTTTGCGAGAACGCATTGAAATAAATGAAACCAAATGATCCCGGAGGTACCCCTGAAAGTACAACAAAGATTAGAAGCAAACTTATTTCACTCCCAGGCAGTAATTTAATTTTGTGCATTATATTTTGTAAGTTTTCAGAAGGGAAGAATCTTTTTTCTCATCAGCGCCAGCTTCAAAGTAGCAAATTTTGCAACACAACAAAAATTTATATGAAAAGTATGTATGTATTTGTAATTTTATGTATCACTCGACTCCCTTTGGTATTATTTAAAATTTTAAAATTGGTTAATCCTCCTACGTAGTTCATCCCCATTATTCTTGTGTCAACCATGGAAACAGCTCTGTTTAGTTTAATTTGGCGCCTCTTATATATGTTTAAACTTAGTTTTATGATAACCCGTTTAAATGAACATGGATAACGTGGAGAGCAACAAATCGCCTATAACTAAAATCGTAAAATAAGTGAACATTTACCAAACATATTCCATGGACGCTCTCGCCGCGTAGGCTCTGGCCTCGCCTTGTTCGCACCCATATTCACATTTCTCACACGTTTACATATATATATGTTTTGAAGTTCTGGTCATATGAAATTTTGTAACATCTAAGCTTTACGTGCAAAAGTCACAGTCACTGCTCTTGTTTTCTCTTCAAAAAGTAAGGACACCTAATTTAGAAATTCCGAATCACATTGTTACTTTTTCACTATGAACTGCTCCTTGGTGCCGCTATCGTGGGTTTTCAGATATACAGTACTTACAATTCTGCTTGTTTACATATCTCTTTAAATAAAAATATTCTTCGTCAGTCATTATTAGCAGGACTTTAGGGTATTCAGCAAAAGTGGCCTGCATTCAAGCAATTTCTCTACGTGATTTTTTTTTCTGTTAGGCGTTGATTATTGCACAATCATCATCTTGTAGAGATGAAAGTTCAAGTTGTCGTGCAGCATACGATGTAGCGATCAGCGACATACATACAGAACTGCACTGCAAATGACAACTTGTGGATTTGTATAGAATATCCAAGACCACCCTCCTCACTGTTTTAAAATTTTCTGGTGTTGGAAAGATACCAAAAAGATTAGCGTTTCCTTCGTGCAACTTCGTCCAAAACGCCACGACTGATTTGTGTTTTGATGTAGAATTGGCATTTATCGTTCAAAGTTTAAGTGTGAACGGAACAGATGTAGTGCGATAACTACAAAATAATGGTATTTTAAAATTTTCTCTTCAATGGCGATGCTGCCCGGTTCCCAGCCTTTTGCCTCCAAAAATCAGTTTCTTTACACGACTCCATTGCGCTACTATACAACAAATTTAATCAAATATTTCAACAAATTTACTTACTTAAACAAATTTAATCAAATTGATAACGTGAAGACGTTGATTTAAGACTGAATCTATTTGGAATTCAATACTGGGACCACTAGGAACAGCTCAAAACATGAAATACAAACAATCTTAAAGAACTTTTCCGATAGAGCCCCAAAGTATTTTCTAATGAACGTAGAGCTTCTTTGTGACAACCGCGATATTTTTTGAAAAAACCTTTAAGCTTTTTAACAATACGCGCCACCGAAATGCGAGATTTGTCAACCTTTTTCACATAGGCGAAATGTGACGAAATCGTGGTTAAATTCTTTTAATACCCCATCCATTTGAGTGTATTTGACAATTTCAGTTGGTTAACCAGTGCCCAGTTCATATTTATCTTTCATATTTTATATCAAAAATAAATTTTATTCTCCTTCAAATCCATCCAATACTCGACATGTACCACACTCAATCTTTAAGGTTTTTGGTAATTTTAGTTCTTTCGACATTTGGCGAAATTAATACTAACGAGAATGTTGGATGGTATTTAAAATTCCAAAACCGCTTGCAACACGTTAAATCTCACAGAGGCCAGATAAATACAAAACTTGAATTCACGCGAAAGGTGTGTGTGTATTGCTGGAAGGCATTTTGTTTGAGCGAAACTAGTTTTAGCAGTGAAACGAGAACACTATGCGATGGTTTGCTGTCTAAATACCTCCGACGAATTTATCTAAAAATGTATTGAAATTAAAATTGAATGACAAAAAAATTTACCTAACAGGCAACGCAAATGCTGCCTGACTATTCCTTCTTCTTTTTCCTGTTCTTGCAATATGGTCGTCCATGTGTGTACTACTACTTGTAAGCTTTTTCTGACCCCGATGTCCAACTCTTGTACCATTTTTTTTGGGCTTGTAGGTAGTCGCGACGTGCTGGGGTTTTGTGCTCTTGTGCATTTCGCTATTTGGTTCGGGCTCATTCTGTCGATATGGGCGTCCCAACATTGCTTCTTCATTCTCACTCACCTCACTATGTCCTCCACTTCAATTTCCTCTTTGATATTGTGCTTTTTCATTCTATGCCTCAGCGAGACTCCTCGAATCGCCCTAGGCACTTTTATTTCCGTTGTTCTGATTATTGATTTCGTCTTGGATATTTCCACTGAGGTTGCTCTGGAGTAGTAAAAATGGGACTGACGCATGTTCTGTAGATGTGGACTTTCCTATGCTCCGATATTAATTTATTTCTCCTTATCACGTCTCTTAGACACCCTATATGGTTTTCGTGTGGCTTTGTTTGCCCGTGCTGTAGTTTCTTCTGGTAGATTTCGCACTCTTGTGATGTTCAGGCCTAAGTACTTAAATTGTGATACTTGTTCGATTGTTCGGTCGATCACCACGAGCGTACATAGTATCGGTTCGTTCGCGATTACCGTTGATTGCGTTTTTCCTGCAGTAATCTGCATACTGAAGCTGTCTGCTGTGTTTTTGGCCGGAACCCTTGTAGATCATTTTAGGTATCTGCCATCAACACCGTGACCTCTGCATAGCAGAATATTCTTACGGCTTTCTGGCCCCTTTTATACCCGATTATCACAAGTTTGGTCCTTTTTATTAGTTGGTCCCTGATGACATTAAATAGGCTGGGGCTAAGGCCATCTCCCTGTCTGATTCCGATGCTGATTCTTACTTTGCCGAAGAGGCCATCATGTGATTTGATTTTGGTTGAATCCTCCGCTTATTTGTTATATTTTAGGGCCGTTGAGAAATCCGCAGACTTACTTTGTCGAATTCCTGCTTTAGATCGACAAAACATAGGAATAGGGTTTTGTTGGACTGTATAGACACCAATTGGCTCAGTATAAAAATCGCGTCTATTGCCGATCTATTCGCTCTGAATACATGTTTCCCTTCGCTTATGTTAAGCTGTTCGTTAAGTTTCTGCTTTAGTATTTTGGACAAAAGCTTAACCTTTGAGTTTAACAGTGTTATTCCCCTGTAGTTTGATGGGTCATGTTTTTGCTTTTTTATATATATTGGGATGGTTATGCTCGTTCTCCACTCATTTTCGAATTTTGCCACACCTTAATATTTCCTTAAATGGTTCTATACTTTCCGTATGATCCTCTGTTCTTCCATATTGGATCAGTTCGTTTAAGATGTTATCGATGAAGGCTGAATTACTATTCTTTAATTTCTTGATATTTAGGTTTAATTTTTGATCAGTTATGTCTTCGTGCTCCTGGAGTTCGGATTGTCGTGTTGTTTCATTTTGAAGTGTATCCCTCTGTAGTGGCTGGTCGAGGCTATCAAGTATCTTGCCCATATTTCCGGCTTTATTTTTTTTATGGTGACTTCCTCGTTGAGTGTTTTCTTTCTATTCTCAGCATGCTCCATACTTTTTTTAGACCTCCGTAGAGGTCATTCTTGCTGCAAAGCCTTCCCAGTATCCTTTTCAGCAGTTTTAGCTGGTTGTTTTTTCTGTTGTGCAATATCTTATAATGGTTATGGTTTTCTGACTATTCGCTGAACTATTCCAAATTCAGAATTTATACCTTTCTGGGCATGCCGCTTCATGTTTCCAGAATGTCTCGAAGTAACCAGGTGGCTTGTAAGGTAGGCGGCTCTTGCTATCAGGCCCAAAGTTCTATGGGCATACCTCGTGATCCCAAATTTCAATTACGTGCTCCAACAAATCTCCATATTTCTGAACTTCTCTCTGTCACTCCCTCAAGACATCCGGATACCAAGAATCCCTTCTCGATGACCAAAGGACAGATCTTCATATATTTTGGCAAAATTCCGTAAGGGTGGTAGATAATGTTAAAACATGCCTAGAGCACGTAAACTTCCACGCACTTGCAACGGTTGGAACCAGAACGTGCAGATTCTCTCCAAAAGCACATTCAGTTCTCTTCAACCCAAAAAAAAATCATGTTCACAGGTAGCCAATGTCGGTTGCCAACTGTTGTCTTTGATATCACGGAGCGAAATAAGAAATTTGTTAAAATATTATTAGAAAATATTAAAAATACTATCGTGCCCTATCTTTACAACGTTACATTTATCTAACTTTCTAAATCAATTAGCATACAGATGAGGTCTTAAGAAAAATAAATTTTCAACTGTGACATGCTTTGCTCAAGGAGTATGCATGGATAATGCAAGGCTTACGAAGGCAATAGGCAAAGTCGAACTCCTAACAGAATTCTGCCTTGTCTTAGACCTTATTCTAGTTGGCACCTAAAATTTCTGCTTACCAATAAGTTGAAAACACAGATAAGTTGTCCAACTGGGACCCATACAACTAGGATAGTCGACGAAGATGTGGTGGGGAATAGGTCTCCAATTTAGGCTGAGCGTAAGAACGCGCTGTTTTATTACTCGTTTGCGGCTCATGAATTAGCAAAAGAAAACCAGACGGTGGCAGGGCGCTCGATAATGCCAAAAATAATTAATTACTTTCGATCGACCCGAATGCCAGCCAATTTTTCAATAAGGAACTGTCAGATCTCGCGAAGACTAACGAACTAGAACCCCAAATACTTTCGCCCTACCCGCCCGGAGGAAAACTCTGCGAAGGGTAAATTCGTTTTAGAATTTTCTCCTAGTCATTAACGCTATTTTATTGGGTTTTTAAAGGGCCAAAAATGCAAATGTTTACTTTAAATTTTCGATTATTTTTAATTGCTTGTTTTATCTTAAAAGATTAGTTACTTCTATTAGTTTTTCTATTGTCGCGCATTCATCTTGCTATTAGTAACAGTGAACTTAATTTAAATTTACTGAAATACATATTTATAATTATTTTAATATTTTCGTGTTGCAATTAAATTTCGAACTTCGATTGCTTGTAGTAAATATAGCCAGCTTTCCAGCTTCCCTTTTTGTAGTCTTTTATCACTTATTTCATCGCGACCCGCTAAATAATAGTAGATAATTCAGTAATAGGTTAGTTCTCTCGTAATCAAATATATTTTAATTAGATTATATCTCTTTTTTTTGACAGTTTTGTATTTTCTTAAGCTCTGCAGCACTGCGTTGATATGCGCCAAACGCCACTGTTTTAATACTAAACATGCAGAAGAAAACCAGACAAATTCTAAACGATTAGCTTTATCCTAATCAAAAATATCTGGTCATGAAAATGTTTGATTTTTTTCGCATGTTAGTTACAGAATTATAAATTGGTTATATTGATTATTAAAAAAAATTAAAACAAATATATAAAAGATAAAAATTGTGAAAATTTTAATAAAAAGGCGGTTAACAAAATCAAGCAAATTTTCATTTAGAGGCGATGATATGACAGATGTTCAATGAAATGAGTTTTTCGGGTCTTTAATGATTGCTAACTATTCCTTAAATTTACTTTTCTCTTCGTAAACTCATCATATGGGCTGATACAATAAATCATCAAATTAAAACAGTGATTAATATAATATACTAAAGAGGCATTTTGGAAAAAAACCATTTCCACAGATTTCTCTAAAAGTTAGTTATATATTATACCATGCACAGCTCGGTATCCACAACTCTTAAATTTACAGAAAATAGTCATAGAAATCTGAAGAATAGGGCAATTGTGCACTTTGTGGCTTGCTACAAAGCAATAATTCCGTTGATTTTTATAAAACAAAACTTTAAATAATTTTCTGCATTTTCATACAATAGGCTTTGTGTGGATTTAATCTGGTCATAAAAGCCTTGCCAATTTCAATTTCAAATGTGAATTTATAACAATAATTTTAGGTAATTGTGTGTTAATTATTAATTAGACTTTTATCACAGGTATAATCGAGGTCAAACGGGGCAGCGAGTAACTCTTAACAAATTAAAGTACTACCAAAAATATTCCAGCTTACACCGAAAATCAGCTACAAGCATTATTTTATGTCAGACACATCAGTCGCGGGAGAAATATTGAACAAGCTGGTAATCTCTTTGGCGACTTGAATTTGAGGTTTATTCTACAACTTTACCGTAAGTAGTAAGTCTGGCTAATTTTTCTTATTTGAAATTTTCTGGAGTTAAAAGACAATGTACTTAGCATCAATTTAAGCACTTTAGCAACATTCACAACTATGTCTTCCTTTCCAAATTCTACTTTAAAACTTGAAGACCCGGAGGGAAAAACCATACACGTCCAGTTTTTGTCAAAATTGAACTAATCAGGCCTTCTAGTAGAGCAAAACGATATGATTCGGAATATGAAATTGCCAAGGCAAACAACCATGCCTGTCCCCAATGATTACTAAGGAAAATTTGCCTTACTGGGGAAAAATAATGTGCGAGCGGCAAGTGGAAAGAAGTGTTCGTGTCAGTTCCTGCCGAATATTCTCCATATTGCGAAAGGAAATTGGAAAAGATCACCGAAGGAGAAGAAAAAGAAAGAAGAGGAGAAAAAAGATGGGCATTGAAAATGAATAGGAAACAATGCTACATAGAAGTCGTTGGGGGCAAATTGTGCTTATGCCAAGACCCACATAGGGTTGTAGTGCGACATGATCATGATGATAATGCTTATAAAAACAAACTCAAACAAATTAGTCGAAAAACACGAAACAGCAAATAACAACATTGGTAAAGGAATGTTTATCTGGTTAACCAAACAGGTCGAACAGGGTTAAAACAGCAACGCAATAAGAAGTACCTAAACATTGTCGAAAGCTGAGAAACATTTTTATTTGTCTTCAGATGAAAACATTGGGTTAAAGTGGCAAGAACATTTTATATTAATTTAGTGGGTGGTTGCGTTTGAAAATTGTACTGCGTCGCACTAAAAAATTCCTAAAATAGCATAGCAAGCCCAGTTAAACCCCTTTTCAGAACCATCTCTATTAACTTAAGCTCATTACCCCGGAATTATTTATTCGGCTCGTCAAGTGTGCTAAATACGGTCTTATCCTGACAATTTCCCAATCTGCCAGGTTGGAACGGCAAAAACGCGTAATGTTCTTCGACAAAAACAGAGCAAACCCCGTTTAGCCGTTAAACCAAACATCATTTCCTACTTACATGCAAAACACATTCGTATACGCTAATCTGACTCCATTAAGAGTGTGCACAGCACTCTCTAGCGATTTATTACTTACTCCGCTATTTGACCCTAACAGCTAAACTCCTCATATGGTACGTTCATATTTTTAAATTTATTTGGATAAGTTTTGGACTGGAGCAAAATATTTCAATAAATATAAAAGCAATTACACGACGCGATTTAAAATGAATAGTGATGGTACCATATTTATTACCATTACCCCAATCAAATCCTCGAACTGTTTAAAGTTTTCAATTCCGAATGCTGGTTTTCATCGAAATTGAACTGAAAACAATTTGAATTCTTATTTTTATATGTACAAAACAACACAAAAAAATCCACTCAAACATAAATGACCGGAATATAAGACCGAACAATTATAGCAAGTCTAGTTTGAAGTCAGAGTTCACACTATTATTTGTGTGTATTATATTAGACGTTCAAGTTTTTAAAATTAATTTTTTAACTTATTTATTTTGACTTGATGTCTGATTGATACATTTCCCAACGCGCAAAATGCAGATTGTTTGCTTCCCCGAATTAGTTTCCTCCAAAGTTATGTTATACATATAACATAACTTTGTGTCCGGTTTAAAATTCTGATGTTAAGATTTCAAAAACGGTTGCTGTTATTGAAAGCTTTAAGATATTAATTCATTGCTACTAAATGAACATTTTATATAAACCGCTTCTGATAACATGTTTCTTCTCTTGTTTCTTTAGGGCATAAAAGGAAACCTACAACATATTTAAAATCATGATTTAAACGACAAACGCGTTTTTTGTTCGTAGGTACCACACTTTGTATTACATATCGGTTGATAACGTGATGGAGGATGTGCAAAATTGACGGTTTTTATGGGTTATTTCGGAAGATGTACTAGTAACCAAGAAACCTTTATTGGTTTTATGAGCTCGATTTCTGAGACAATAAAAATGGCCCTCTTTAATTTTTCCACTGTTCATTTGTTTATGAGATCCAGGGCAAATCTGATAAATTGCTAATTTGAACTTTATTCTTTGTCTCCTTTATTAGTGAAAATACTTGGAAAATGTAGGTACATTTATAATAGATAATCATTTGTAAAGTATGAGTCACATAAGTACAATATGTGGCATGTCTAATACAAGTTACAATATAAACTTGTGTTTGTTTTATTAGAACACCCTGTATATTTCTGATAGTTTCTGAAAGTATATATTTCATAGCATTTGATAGCCGCACTCTTCTCGAGTTCTACTATACAGGGTGATTCGAAATTGGCGTCATTTCTCGGAAGGTGTGGTCTGGGGGTGTGTTAGGAATACAGGAAAAATAGTAAAAAAATTTATTGTTATTCAAAACTGGGATATTTGCAAAAAACTATATCAGAAGGAAGGCAACAATGTTGTAAGGTAATATGCCTCATTAACATTACGTAAATACCTGTTACTTCTTAATTATTAAAAACTGTAGTAACCATGGGTAAACACAAAACATGGAAAGTGAAAGTGGCAATTAAATATTTTGAGGTTAGGAGAACGTTGTCACTTTGACGTCAGTGCTGCGAAACTTTTGGGACAAAACCAACCTTTTTGGGCTTTGACTTTTCATCAAAAAATTGTAGAAGAGCACTTTTTTAATATGAAACATTTTCGTAATTTGAAGTAAATATATTTTTTTCGAATGCTTGAGTATTTTAATAAGCTACCAATCAAACATGCGACCATTTGAAAATAATACTTAATAACAAAGTTGAAATTCAATTTTGAAATGTTAATATCCTTTAGAAATTCTTGAAAAAGAATTTTCAATAATTTTCTCATACACTCCAACTGAGCCCCAGAGGGGACCCCTTAAAAGAAATGCCGCCAATTTTGTATTACCCTTTGAATAAACTGAATAAAATTGTTTATTTTTTTATTTAAAATTATTCCACAGTTAATGGGTTTTAACGTAACTGAGCTCACAATTCAAAGTAAGCTATGTAATTCGGAAATATAGATTTCTCACATTAGTTTGGGAGTAACAGTTTTTGAAAAAAGTCGAATGCTTATTGGAGAAATTAAAATCGTTTTATAAAAACATAAGCGTTAATAATAATTCTACAAAAGCAAAAATTAAACTGTTAACTAAACTTTCAAAACATGTTAACTTTCTTCGTCATTCTTCTCTTGTAGTCTCTAGGATTCATTTACAGAAATCAGGTACGGACAATAGTTTTGTTTTTTTCTTAAATTTGATTAAAATTTTCTTTTAAATTGGTTTCTAGATTCTGAAAAAGCGATTGTGCTGTTTACGTCTTTCTTGGTATCTTTTATGGTCAGCTGGTGTTGCTTGTCACACCCGCTATCTACATTCTATGTAAACACACATCATTGCACATTTTTTTAGGTATTTTGAAACCAATTTAAAAGTCACTTTAAAAGCTGAACTACAGAATTTGAAATTAAAAAATCTTAAATTGGAAATGAAATTGAAATGGGTTCAAGCCTGAAAATCGTGAAGGCGAAGCAATGAGACCATCAGGACCTATCCACAAATTTGGATAATCTTTTTTAGGAAAATTAGTCACAACTCCTCCAAAATAGACTTGTATGGAATCTGTTTTGAGAATTGTTAATATACAGGGTGAGTTTTTTTCGATGACCAGTACAGGGATCTTCGGAACTAGAGCAGTTACAAAGAAGGTCAAATGGACAAAGAATTGTAGTTTTGCATGCTCTATTCGAAACCAATTTTATTTTTGTAAAATTTGACAGCTGTCAAGAGATATTTGGGAAAAACTTATTTATGGTAAATTTTTAAATTACTCCTAGTTCTGTTGATATTAATTTGACAGGAAAACATTAAATAGAAAACTTGTAGGAAATTGTATTCCAAAGAAAGTGGCATAATACATTTCTCCAAAATAACTGTCATTTTTGACATATGACACAAATTTCAGTTTTTTTAAATGGCAACCATACTTGATTATTACTTTACCGAAGAGAGCATTTTATTACGATTTCTGTGATATGCTATATCGTTAGGTTTTTGTCGAAAATAAAGTGTCTGCGAACAATTTATACTTTTTCAAATTAGTTGATCGAAGTTAGCCATGGAATATAGTCTAAGACAAAGCATTGTTTCCATAGCAACAGATAATAACATCACCTTTCAATTTTTGACACCAAAGTTTAAATTCAACTTAGAAATATAAGTTAGTTTTATTGCAAAAATGAATTATTCCAATCAAGAAAAGCGCGACATGATTGAAACCTACATTAGATGTGATAAAAATACTGGACGAGCCTCTGATTACTATTTTGAGAGGTATTTTGACCGTCTTCAACCGTCCTTGAAAACATTCAAGCGATTATACGACAACTATTCGATATTCAAGCGATTATACAAAACGATTATAAGCCAGAATCCACAGACTTCAACCAGAGAGATCGCAGCAGAATCCGAGACTTCCCAAAGCACCGTGATGAGAGTTAAAAAAAACACAAATTACATTCGTATAAATTATCAGTATCCCAAACCTTACATCCAGGTGATGAGTAGCATGGTTCCATCACAAGACATCCAATGTCAACAAGACATCAATGCAATGATCGACGACATGCATTGAAGACATCGAAGACATCGATTTTGAAGACATTGAAGACATCGAAGCAAATGCCAACAAGACATCCAATTCCCTTATAAAATATTGTGGAGCGATGAAACTCGATTTACAAATTGTGGTATGTTTAATCGACACAATGAACATCTTTGGAATCAAACAAATCCCCACCACGTTGAGCAAAGGAGACCACAATTAAATTTGGGTTTAACGTTTGGAGCGGAATGGTAGGTTCAAAATTCTTGGACCATTTATTTTTGGAGGCACGTTAAATGGGTCGGTATCCACAATTCCTCCGCAATAACCTGGATTTTATGTTGGACGACTTAGATATAGAAACATGGCGTAATGTGCAATGGTTTCAACATGATGGCGCTCCTCCGCATAATTTTTCCCAAGTGCGGAATCTCCTGGATGTAACATTTCCTGGGGCTTGGATTGGACGAAACGGCCCTGTTTTATGGCCACCTCAATCACCGGATCTTTCACCTTTGGATTTCTTTTTGTGGGGAGCCGTAAAAACACAGTTTACAAAAACAAATATTCCAATTTAAATGCACTTAAAGAAGCTGTTGTTAGAGCATTTGAAAATATTGATGGTCGCTCCGCCAGAAAAGCGATTTATTCAGTTTTAAAGCGTTGCAATGTTTGCATTGATAATTATGGTGGACTTTTTGAAAATGCTTTACAATAAAAATTAAAGTTTCTAGAGTTAAATTTTAATTATTATTGGTATGATTTGATTTTTATAATAAACACTTTAAATGAGCAGCAGTCTTAATTATAATAAAGTTATTGCCAACTTTAACGTAGTTGACAAAATAAATACTGAAGCATACTGTTATTATTTGTTGCTATGGAAACAATGCTGTATGTCTTATACTATATTCCATGGCTAACTTGGATCAACTAAATTGAAAAAGTATAAATTGTTTGCAGACACTTTATTTCCGAAAAAAACCGAACAATGTGATATATCACAGAAATCGCAATAAAATGCTCTATTCGGTAAAGTAATAATCAAGTATGGTTGCCATTTAAAAAAACTCAACTTTGTGTCATATGTCAAAAATGACAGTTATTTTGGAGAAATGACTTATGCCATTTTCTTTGGAATACAATTTCCTACAAGTTTTCTATTTAATGTTTTCCTGTCAAATTAATATCAATGGAACTAGGAGTAATTTAAAAATGTACCATAAATAAGTTTTTCCTTTCAAACAACATCACTCGACTGTTCATCCGTTCTTTATTTTGGCCAACAATATACAAACTACCCACCTAACTGACAGAAAGACAGCTTGCCTGTTTATGGACATTAACATAGCTTTTGATAGTGTCTGGCATAGAGGCTTACTATAGAAACTATACAAACTACACACACCAACATATCTATTACACACCATAAAGAACTTGTTAGAAAACAGACAACTGCAAGTACGAATTGACAAAACACTGTCATTTTCTTTTTCCCCTGAACAAGGGCTCCCTCAAGGATCTCCGCTCTCACAGTTTCTCTACAATATATACTGCCATGACATATACAATTACAACTTACCAGACAAAAATCAAATCGACAGATCGGCATACATATTACAATACGCAGACGACACGGCACTTATTGTACATGACAAAAGTACTGAGAGAGCAGCTCAAAGATTCCAAACACTAACAAACAATACAATGACATGGTGTGTGACAAAAAACCAACTTCTGCTCACAAACCACAGACTCAACGCTGACTCCCCTACAATAACTGCAGACGGCCAAACGACAGAACCAAAAAACGACGTAAAATATCTTGGAATCACAATTGACCACAACCTTAAATTCACTAAACACATACGAAACATCAGGGCAGAAACAATATAGAGAACAAAACACTTCCGATCACTAACCTACAAAGACAGAGGAATTAGCACAAACACCGTCACCAAAATATATGAGGCTATTTGTAGACCCTTGCTAGACTATGGACATATACTATGACCAACGGAACAGAAAAGACAAAACGTTATATACAAACAACAGAACAAATTGCACTAAGACTAATAACACGAATAAGACACCCCAAAACCCACTACACAACCCCTCCACCCAACTACTATACGAACGCACAAACATGACAAAGATTTCGGAAAGACTCATACATCTACAGACAAAATGGACAAACAACCCCTACAACTGGACCATACTGAATCCCCTTTGTCTTACAAGACCAACCAGACAATCCCGCTTCCGTTTCCCTACATCAACGCTACTCGAACACTTACAAACGCAACTGACTACTGGACAATAAAAGAATTTTTTCTTGTCATTAGAATTGGAAAGTTTATTTAATAAGATTGTTAACCTAGAATAAGAGAATTTTCATATTTGTTTTTTATTCAGATTAAGACTACATGTATTAAACAAGGGCAGAAAGACCTATAGGTCGATAGCCTTTTTTTAGAAATAAAGATGTTTACTACTACTACTAAAAGAGCGTTACAGTCCACTAACCGAAAATCCAAACATTCGCATAAACATTTTCGTTACTAGATGAACCCACTGTTAGCTTCTTGTACAGTCTGTATGCTTCTAGTTTATCCCAAATATCTCTTGACATCTGTCAAATGTTAGAAAAATAAAATTGGGTTCGAGTAGAGCATGCAAAACTACAATTCTTTGTCCATTTGACCTTCTTCGTAACTGCTCTAGTTCCGAAGATCCCTGTACTGGTCATCGAAAAAAACTCACCCTGTATATTAAGATAGCTTTCTAGTACATTTTGTTAACAGTGCTATATCTATATTTAGTTGTATTAAATAGTTCCAACTATAGTCTCGATTATGGAATACGAGTTATAGATAATAAGTCTATTAGAAAATGTCAATGATTTGCGTCAGTAAAGATATACTAAAACGTAAACTATATAGTTGGGTGTGTCTTAATATTTATTGCAAGAGCGTACACTTTAAACCGGAAATTGATATAATGTTTGGTAAATTTAGGTAATTTATTTCATTTCCGTTCTTTTTTTAGTGGAAGCAGCCTAAACGAATTTCATATATATTACGAGTAAATCTTGTTTCAACTCGGCTAAACAAGGCGTCTCGCGAGTTTCCTATTTTAAAACCATTTATCAAATTCCCCATAAAATATATCGTCTAAACTCCCCTTAAATTGAATATAAAATCACCGCATTATATTCGCATCAAAGTATCTTTTTAGCGAACGGGCCAAAGCAATGTGTGCCAAATAAATAACTCGTGAGACTAAAAGCGTATTTCTGGCAATAAAAACAAGCAGCTAACGGCCTCCCTGAGCTGTAAACTAACGCTGGGCAATAAAAATATTCAGAGGTGATGACACCCACTTTAGTCACACACTGAATAAAACCATAACATTTGCAAGTTAAATGCCATAAAAGATCGCCCGAAATACATTCTTTGTTTCGGTTTTATCTTCTACATTGTACCGGATTTTGCGTCTAGCAAATCGACAAAGAACTGAGAAAAACAGGTTATTTTCACTGTTTGAACACATTGAAATTATTTGTATGACCGTCTGCACTTGTCGACCAAGCTACGCAAAGTTGTTAGTGGTGCCAAAGAGTTTTTTTTATCAAATGTTGCATTTTCAAACTAATGTTTTACTATGCTTGAAAATACATCATTGTTCGTTCAATGCTACATTTTTTTATACAACATTATTCTAAGTAGTGAATACAGCCTGCAAGCGATACATACAGCTCTAGATGCTCAATTTCTAAATGCTCATTTTCAATTTAATTCTTTGTAGAATATATTTCGGAACCATAGTTTGATTTTATCAATTATTGAATTGCGTTCGGTGGGAACCTCAGAAACAGAATATTTTTCCAGTTTCCAGTAACTAATTTTCTGAAGTTTGAACTGACGTAGAAAATGTATCATTTCTATTCAAAGAAAGAAATATGCACTTGGATCAGGTGCAGGTTTACTTGGTTGATTCTTACCATTGCTATTACGATTCGATTAGAGATCACTTGTGCTGAGAATACAAAAACTAGTATTACAATAAGTATAAATTAAACATAGAGATATTAGTCCATATAACTCATACTTCAGGTCGTCATAAAATCCTAATTTTATTAATTTTCGGATTTTTGAATCGTTTCTTCATATCTATGCACTATCGATACATAGTTAGACACTCTTTAATTGAAAATAATCAGTTTATTCAGCTTCGTTTTTCATATTCCATTTTCACTTTCCCCCAATGCCTCTTTATTCCCCTAAGCCAATCTCTTAATTTTTTTTTGCGGCGAACAGTGGAAAATATAACTCAGTATTAATTTCTGGCAGCAGAAATGGGCAATGAAATTAAAGCCGAAAGACGGAACAGTATAAACCGATGTTCATTAAAGGGTTGAGGCGGAAAGGCACAGCGAACTGCTCGAGACAGGACCGGAAACTCGAAGCACGTACGAACGGCCCTCTAGAAATATAGGGAAAACATTTTGGAAATTTGCCGATAAATCCTCTGGGATTCGAGGGATTGTAGGTGAATATACTAATTATATTTAGAGGGTTTTTCCAGGCTCACGTAGACTAGCATACAGT
The DNA here is from genome assembly GCA_024550625.1 of Dendroctonus valens. Lineage (NCBI taxonomy): Eukaryota > Metazoa > Arthropoda > Insecta > Coleoptera > Curculionidae > Dendroctonus > Dendroctonus valens. The sequence goes on from JAJTJO010000463.1 coordinate 810,047, forward strand.
CATATCAATATGGTTCACAGAACTCTAACCTGATCATATCAATATCAACCAATCAATATCAACCAAATAGTAGACATAACATCTAATTCAAATTCTAGCTGCTATTAGTATTTATGCCGATTAAATTACACCTATTGAAATATTTGCTATTTTTGTAAATAATTTAAAATAATACATAGTTTATTCATTAGATATACCCACTTCTTTCCCAAACTATTTTATATCATTTGACCAAAGATAATTCACCCATAGTGAATATGAGTAGATTCAAGTTATTTTGTGGAATAAAACTAAATCATTGGTAAATTTTAAAGGGCACATTTTTTTGCAAGATATGAAATTATATACATTAGACCGGATTTGCGAGACTGTCTACAGTGAAAGAGCGAAAATAACGAGCAGTTCTGGTACGCTCCAATGAGTAAAAAATATCCTTCCAATTCTCAATCATTAAATGATGTAAATAATCTTTTAATGGACATTGTTCTATGAGGGATAAGTATTTATCCAAGATTTCCAAGTCAGATGGTAAGCATGTGTACATAAGATTTGGATATATCGATATCGATCCTCGATCTATTCCATATTTTGTATTCAAATTGAAAAACAAATTTTCAAAGGTTTAAAGAACATTCGCGTCTTTAAAAATGTCATGCAATGTGACCTGGAGATATTTATAAAATAGAAACTATTTATAATTTTTCCAAAATTTACTTAAACCCCGAAGTGATTTGATCCATTCATTTTTTAATGAGAATGATCTCATGTTAGTAACGACATCTAACTGAATACTTCCGATATTTTTCTAAAGTAAGTATTACTGCCGTAATGGCGTTAAGAAGGCACTTTGAGATCATCAACCAGCCCTCATAACGACCACTGCTGGACATATGGCTCCCTTATGGCTTGCCACCTGACTCTATTTTGACCTGCCTGAATCCAGTTGTTTCCAATTATCTTCAGGTCATCGGTACATCGTGTAGGTGGTCTTCCTCTATTTCGCTTATCGCTGCGTGGTCGGCATTCCAACAACCTCTTTGCCCATCTGTCGCCGCTCATTCTGGCTACATGTCCTGCCCAATTCCATTTTAACGTGGTTATTCGTTCGACGATGTCTTTTACGCTGCTTTTTCTCCGCAGGTCTTGGTTCGTAAAGGAGTCTCACGAACTCAATCCAGTCATTGACCTTTCCATTTTACGTTGTGCAATTTTCAGTTTTTTTGCGCTTGTCACTGTTAAGGTGAGTGTTTCCGCGCCGTAGGTCGAAGCACTGGTAGAACGCATTGATCGAAAACTTTTTGTTTTTGACAGATGGGTAGGTCACTCTTGAAGAAGTGTTTTAATCTTCCGTAGGCCACCCATCCAAGTCTGGTCCTTCTGTGCATCTCACATGCCTGATTATCTCTTCATCTCTCTATATCACTAGCAGCTTCTAGTGAGAATTCTAATCGCATGGCCCAGGTAAGTTTATTTCTCGATTTCATGGATTCGATTTATTTGATTTCAGTGTTATCGATCTTCATGCCTTCGCTCATGACAAGTTTTGTCATAATCCTTGTTTTGGAAAGGTTAATTTTCAGACCGACCCCGGAGCATGCCTCTTCTAATCCATGCAGAATTGATCTCGCCTCTCCTAAATCGTCAGTTGTTAGGACGATATCGTCCGCGAAACGGAGGGGGTCAAGCTTCTGTTCGTCTATGTTTATTCCTTTTGTATCCCAATCAAGTTTTTTGAAGACATGTTCCAGAACTGTGATGAATAATAATGGTGTCTGGTATGGCTTTCATCTCTATTTTGTCAAAAGCTTTGTGGAAGTCTATTAATAGGAGAACCAGTCGCCTATTGTATTCGATGGGTTTTTCAATGAGTGTCTTTATACTCTGTAGATGATCATTTGTCCCGTAGCCTGATCGGAAAACCGCTTGCTCTCTGGCTCTAAAGCTCGAGTTTGCCTTCCAGCCTTGATGTTATGATTATGATAAGCAATTTGTGTAAATGACTGAGGAGGGTTATTGGGCGGTATTTTTCCAGGTTCATCTGATCTCCCTTTCTATGAAGTAGTATGGTGGTCGTTTCGTGCCACTGATCCGGGATAGTACTTTGGTATAGGCACAGGTCGAAAAGCATTCGCAATCTCTCCAGTAAGAGAGGACCTCCAGCTTTTATTGCTTCTGCAACCACCTCATCCTCCCCGGGTGTGTTATTATTTTTCATCTTTGATAGGGCTCTCTTTATTTCCTCGATCATGATGTCTGGCATTTATTCCGATCCTGGATTTGTGACACCTCGTTCTTATGTAACCATGTTTAAATTTAGGGGTCCTTGGATGTGGCTGCGGTATAGTTCGCAATAGAACTCTTCCACGATGCTCAGGATTTCATCTTAATTTGAAGTGATGTTGCCATGTTTATTTCTTAGATTGATTATCTCGGATTTAACTTCGGCGAGATTGTTGCGCAGTACTTTCATACTTTTATTTTTCTCTATTGTTTCTAGAGTTTTTCTGCCGTGGTAGTTTCTGATGTCCCGTCTGATTGCTTTAGAGATTTCCTTATTTCTTTCTCTCATCACTATACTGGTGGTGTTTCTAGATTCTTTCATTTGATTTCGTTCGAGGATCAAGTCCTATATAGTCTGACTGATTTTATCTATTTTTTCATTTCTTGGGCAAAATAAGTCTTGGCTTTCTTTTAAAGCCTCGGTTATTTCCCAGTTCAAGCCGTTGATGTATGTATTACGTTGGACATTGCTTTCCAGTGAATTTGTAAGGTGAGCTGCAAATCTTTGGGTAACTATTGAACCTGTTCGTATTCGTTTGGATGGTTTCCTTATCAATTTAGGGCGCTCTCTGGCGAGTTCTATACGGATCTTGCAACGTACCATTCTGTGGTCGCTTCCTGTTCTACACTTGTTCAGTACTGTCACGTCTTCCACGATTTGCAGTTTGTCTGTGACTTTGAAATCGATCTCGTTTCTGGTCTTGCCATCTCGGCTTCCCATATCCACCTTGGGTGAGGCTTTTTACAAAAGAAGCTGTATATTTGGTATAGGTTATGCTGCAGTTGGAAGCCCAGCATAGTCTCCCCCCGGTTGTTTCTTCCTTCGGACCCCAAATTTCCCAGGCATGTCTCTGATTTATCCACATTTAGACCTATTTTTGCATTGAAGTCGCAGCAGAGTATGGTGAACCGTGTTTTTATGTTGTTCAGTGCCGAATTTACGTCTTCATAGAAAATGTCCGTTTCTTCATCTGTGTGAGATGACGTTGGGGCTTAAACCTGTATAACCTTGATACTATATTGTGTGTTTAGTTTTATTACTCTGGTTGAAATCTTCTCAAGCATTTGAATTTGATTTTTCAGTCGTTTATTGATGAGAAAGTCAATGCCGCCCTTTCATTTGTCATCCGCTCCGGCATGATAGAATGAGTGACCGGATTTTAGTGTTATTAGGTTTTCGAATCCTCCTCCTGACTTCACTGAGTCCGATAACGCCCCATTTCTCTCTTCAATCTTTTGTGTTTCGGTTTCTAGCTCAACCATATTTTATTCGGAGAGTTGTGTTCTCACGTTGTATGTTATGATGTTTAGTCTTTTGATACTTGTTCTTTTCTTTGGGTTTGTCTTGATGGTATGTTGTGACAACGATATTTTGCCTCCCCGAAAATTCTTGTGGCAGACCCCTAAGGGGGTGTGGGAGTTGCCAGTGTATGGTTCCCCGCGGGGGTCACTTCCATTTGTTTGAAAAATCGCCATGATATGGGATTTTGGCCATAATTTGCCACGCTGGCCAGACGGGTTGGCGAATGTCTTCCAGCCGCTCCTAATATGGAAAACAGACGCTGTTGAGTAATTTGAGATATCTTCACAATAAAACTGTTTTTTCAATGGATAATATAATCAGTACTGGAAACCGCTAGGCATCCTAAAAATGAATACGAACTAATAGATACACAAAATCTATTAAATTCAAACAACTTAAAATTTGAACAAAATATTATTCGGTGAAAGCTGAAAAAATTTCTAACTTTTTGTATTTACTGGTTGAATTCACTTTAAAGCCACGTCGAAATCGTTGAATCATAAGGAAATAGCTCTATATTTCCAATATATTTGTGCGATGTGCAGAAAGAAGATCTATGCTTTCCAAGAGAAACGAAACTATCCGGGGGTTAAAGCTCAAAAGGGAGGACTTAAAGACAAAAGTAAGATAAAATGTATCAGAAATATCGAACGATTTTACTTGAAATTGCCATTTGGTCTCAAGGGTGCTCGACACGTTAACTGGCCCCGAGTATCCCTAAGCTATTACTCTAGTAAAAGGAATGTCTGAATCGATGAACGTTTCTGTTGTTATTTGCGAACTGGCGTCAAATTAAGGCTTTTATTTATTATTGAGATTTTAGAGAAATCATCAAAATGAATAGGTAATCAATCTAATCTATACATTTTTAACAATTTTGCTTTCGTTATGGAAAGAACATCTTAGTTTTATGGATATTATAATTTACAACGTGACACTAGCAACGTAAATTTGAAAAAAAATTATTTTCTCAAGTTTCTTAGTTTCTCAAAAATGTGAAATTTATATTCGAATGAGACAGCTTAGTGAATATTTCCTATATCTTTGATGCAACATGCTGATGGATATGGATATAATTCCTGGATTGCGGCACATTTTGTAATTTTTCTTGTTTGATTTATCTACATTTGTTGGTGACCAGATTCGGATACCAGAAAACTTGTAAATGGAAGTAGATATTCCTCCGATAGGACCAAATAAGGCCCGATAGAACAAAGACAGGTAATCTTTTATCAACTTGTTTTCGTCTTCTTCAATCGTGAAATAATAATAAATGAGATTTAGTGATAAAAGTGCATTGAAAAACTAAACAAACATTAAAATTGTATTCGCTAAATTCCGATTACTGGGGAATCCGTCATTGAAGTACATAATTTCCCGATTTTTATTGTTGGGGCATAATGCTTTTGTTGTAAAATAGATCTTAAGGCGAGTATAAGTAAATTAAAAGACGCGATAACAATCTCCCCTTTTTTCTCGAGAGGGAATAAGGCGAGCGATCCTCTTATAAGCAGCTCTATACGTATTAAAGAGCTTTTAAAAAGGATCGTCCTGTTTTTCTCGACTTTTTAAGTGAACCCTGGAGGTATAAGTTACCCAACGACAGGAAAAGATCAATTTCGGTATTTTTGACAACAGTATTTATCTGAACGGTTGTTGTTTAATCAGCATGTCTTGCGTAGTAATTTTTATCCTGATTAAGTTCTTCGAGAAGGCTTTCATTTTTTACGGGATTAAATTTGATCTCACTTCAGAGGTGCCTGCTCTGTTAAAATTAGTACATTCACAGATAATAACACCACACCTGGAGAGTTAAATCTATAATAAAACTTTAAAGTTTCACGCGTTTAATCCAATAGTTTAGCGATGGTGTCTAGATGAAGCGTATGATGTAAAAGAGCTTGTTTTTGTGTTGGTATTCCATCGGCAAAACCTTGCTGAAATGGGGAATGACTGTACACTAAATTATCACAGCTCGTAACCCTTTAACAACCTATAGGGGACTAATAAAAGAGGGTTTAAGTGCTTTTGATAACTGCCTGCTTGCATGTCGCCGATCTGCTCAAAAATTCAGAAAACGAATCGAATTTAAAAGCCCTCGTGGCTTGAGATTCATCCTCGAATTGAAGAGCAGGTAAGGGAGCAATTTGTTTTTAATGATACTGCTTTTGTTGCGATTTTTTTAATGGATCCTCTTCTATTGCTTTAATTATTAGGGAATAATACATCATTATGTATATTTTAAATTTACGTTGCTCTGATTGCGAAAACAAAATTCACTATTTGATAATATAAAAATAAAATATCGCAAGTTAATAATTAAAGGAAAAGAACAATTAGCAATGAAGCCTTAATTTGAGTCCAAAGGTCAACTTTTTATTTATTTGTTTTTATATAATATCCAGCATAGTTTAACTATTTAAAGAGTTTTCCAAAAGTTTTTCAAAACTACAGCAACGTTGTAGCAGTCCTATGTGATTCATTATTGATTTATTGAGGCTTTATTATATGTATGTTAGTTGTTTGAACTACGTTGGTTAATGATGAGTAGGACAATTCAATTTTTTTATTACGCTTGCTGCTCCTGAAAATTTGATGTATTAGAGCCGGTCCATTTATTCACTTATCCGTTTATTTCTTGTGGTATTACCGCGCCTCTCCCAAATTTTTCGGTTTTAGAGTTGGTTTCGTTTATGGCATTCACATCTCTGTTTCTATGGATTTGCGTATTGCAGACATATCTGAGGATTTTCTCTATAATGCAGATTATGTCGTGATTGAAGAATTAATGCTTTGCGAATAAGCAAATTGACGTTAAACTGCTTGCTATTAAATGCGGCTTGTTTTCAGGTTAATCTTGGAAAAAGTGTTGCATCCTGGAAATCTAGTGTGAAATGATAGGGAAATAGACAGTTATTGGAAATTATAAATACTGTCATGCAGTAATAAGCTTAATCCTTATTTTAATACTGCATTAGCTTCATTTCTTTAACGAAAGGATAGTTATTGGGATGTCTAGTTATCTGCTTTCAATATTAAAAGGGCCTAACCCAACATTACAGAATTAAATGAACTGTTTCCGCTTAACTGCGACAATACAAAAACATGTGAAAATGGAAACTTTGGAAAGTTATGTATAAAGGGTGTCCGGAAAAGGTGTGACTAACACTTAACAAGGCAATTCTACAGCAAAAATGAGTTTGACAAGTATCTATAACACTTTTGCGAACACTCAGTAATAACGGATCTACAGGGAGTTAGATTAAAAAAAAATTTTTTTTCAACTAGCTTTGTCTTGATCCCTGGGTGGAAAGTGCGTACTTCTGCCACTGTTTTCGATGGCCATATCATCACTTTACCCATTACAATAGCTTTCGCCACGCACCTTTCCACCTATTCTTTCCGCACTATCCACCACTACTGGGCTTGGTCTTCAAAAAAAAGTTAAATATTTTGGGGCTTGTTAAAAAATACACTTATTTATTTTGAAGATTTTGAACAAACCTCTTTTGCGATCTAAATCTGCAACTTTTCTTAATAAAGTAAAAGTAAAAATCATTTTCCCCAAGTTAGCTGCTACAACGACTGTTTGAACGGTACTTAAAATGTGTCATCAAATAGGTACTTGTTTGAAAAATTACTACACCGGATGATTCAGCACTAGGGTCATTCCTCTAGAAATCTGGTTTGAGGGTGGTACTTAGGGAATACAGAAGATAAAGAAAATAAAATAATTATGATTAAAAACTGTGTAATACCCAAAAAACTATATTAAAAATTTGACAACAATGTTTAGAAATCGCATCCACTGATCGCATTATTCTAATTAACATTACGCAAATATCTGATTCATTATGGGAAAGGCAAAAGCAAGTAAGAAAAATTAGCTAGTTTACTCATGGAACTATAAATTCATCACTTTCATCAATTTGTCAAGTAATCAAATTTTCTGAATTTAGATTTATCATCGAGTTCTCGAAGCGATGATATGGTCATCTGCGTTTAATGCCTACCCTATCAGATGAGTTTTGGCCAAATGGATCCATAGTTTCTCATAGAAATTATACACATTTTATAATAGTTTCAAACAAAAATAACAGCAGTTTCTACTGCTGGCATATTTTCGTCGACGAAACTATATAAAGTTGATTGGACGGTAGGAATTTAGCTTTGTTTCAAATAGTTATACCGGGAGTAACATTTAACTTGAGACATCGCAATATCTTGAATAATAAGCACTCTATGAAAAAATGTTTAGTATCAAAGTTGTATTATTCCGCGGGGGAAATCCATTGATGACAAAATTAGTGTTCATCTGCCGCTCCTTGTGCGTGGGAAGGGGGTAACTTTGATTTTTTTAAATGGCACCCCCCAGTTTTTATTGCAGATTCAGATTCGTCGCCTTAAAACACGTAAAATTTGATTAACAATTTTTTTTTGATTCATGACAGATGGCGCTTTAAACGACAACATTTAATTTTCCTGTCGCTCATGACTTACCGGAATGTTTGGTAAAATCTGCTTAAAAAATGTAAAAACAACTTTTTACATTTCGTTTTTAACTAAGTAAGTGCTCAAAATGATGGCCTTCAACCTCAATACACTTAACAATTCGTATTTCGAACGACGGAACACAACTGAGAAGCACATCTGCTGGAATTTCGGCACAAGCATTTCTGATTCGCACAATCATATCTTCACGTGACGTTGGTATTTGTTTATAAACTTTGTCTTTAAGATAGCCCCACAGGAAGAAATCTGGCGAAGTCATCAGTGATCTGGTGATCAAACAGGCCAGTTCACCGGACCAGCTCTACCGATCCAAGGATCACTAAATTTACGATCAAGGGTCTCTCGTGCTCCCACCGAATAATGTATTAGACAACCATCATGCTGAAACCACATGGTATTCCGTACTTGTAAGTTCAAGTCCTCAAGCAATGTTGGTAGTGCGTTTTCCAAAATGTCCCGGTACATTTCACCATTCAAGTTGCCTTCAATTATGTGGGGACCGGTAAGTTTACTGCTAATAATTCCACACCATACTTTGACAGTCCACTGGTACTCAACTTGTCGAAGCCAATGCGGATTTTCTACACGCCAGTAATGCATGTTGTGTCTATTAACATTGCCATTAATTGTAATTGACGATTCGTCGGAAAACAATACGAAACGAAAAAATTAGGGGATTGTTGTATTTGCGTGCCCATTAACAAAACGTTACCCGATGTTCAAAATCTCACCTATGGAGGTCTTGGTGTAAAGATATATGATAAGGATGAAACGTGTGCATGTTCAGCATTCTTGACACACTCATATGAGAAATACCTGATTGCAGTGATACTTCTCGTGTGCTTGCATGGGGTTATAAGCCACAGAACCAAGGACTTCCACTTTATTCCCTGCTCCACGTGTTCTTTTCTTCTGCTCTACACTCTCTTCAGTAGAAAACTACTTGATAACTCGAGAGAAATAAGCTCGGGACCGCACTTTGTCCTGAAAACCCTGAGCGTAGAGATTGACAGTATTATCAATTCATTCCAATGTATTCCTGGGTTTTCAGTCAATTTTATTGTCACTAATTATGGTGTTATGTGATGAGCCCTGCGTTTCGTCCGTTCGAATTAAAGTACAGTCAGGAAAAAGAATATACAAAGATAGATGCTTGGGAAAAAAAGCAGAATGGAACGAGTGGCAGCATCGGCAACACGGGTTGCCAACATCTCACCGCACAAGATCTACACCGGCTCGGTTCATTTACGTCCGAACGCGTATAACCGATGTCCGGCGTATAAGGCAGGGTCTACCTAAGCCTTACTGACGAGTCCAATAGGTAGACCCGGGACGAAACGCAGGGCTCATCACATAACACCATAATTAGTGACAATAAAATTGACTGAAAACCCAGGAATACATTGGAATGAATTAAAGTACAGTCAGGAAAAAGAATATACAAAGTATTATCAATACGCCTGCCAGCTTCTCCATAAGCAAAAACCATTTGAATTTTCTCTTGTACAGTCATATAATCCATGCGGATGAAGTTAAATGCCTACATAAATCTAACTAATTAAAATTAGGGTTTTATTCAAGTTATTTTTTTTTGACGTTTGAACCAAACATGTCATCAAATAAAACTGTGTTATTTATATGTATCTCTAACAACGACGTTTTTTTATGCAGATTTTACCAAACATATAGCTCCATCTGCCGTGAATCAAAAAAATGTTTTAAACAAATTTTACGTTTTTTGAGCCACAGAATCTGAATATGTTATAAAAAGTGGGAAGTGCCATTTAAAAAATCAAAGTTACCCCCCTTCCTCGCACAATGAGTGGCAGAGGAACACTAATTTTGTCATCAATGTATTTCCCCCGAGGAATAATACAACTTTGAAACTAAACATGTCTCAAGTTAAATGTTAAACCCGGTATATTACCAAAATATGTCTGAAACTTGTCATATCTTAGTGATTGGTTCTATCAAAGCGAGTTTTCAACAAGCTCACGCCAATTCAACGGACTGCAAATAAGTCGATAACATATCATTTTGTCATGCAAGAGATTTGAGTTTGAGTTAGGATGCTCTTACCTTAATGAAAGTAAACTTCATGCACATAAAGTATTGTTATACCTTTTTAATTTCGAAGCGAACATTTTAAAAACTTACCACAAATGGAACTTTGGCATACCGACAATCCCGTACGAATTAAAAAATTTAAAATACCATGTAATCTATGGAAAACGTAGACACCTCAAGAGTGTATGAAAGTTAATGCGTCCCAAAATTCGGGGCGGGTTTGTTGAATAAAAATGTGGATTTCAAAGCAGTTGAGCCAGCGCTATAAAGCCGACGGGCCTTCACACAGCATGTAACATTGCAAATGCAATAAATCCACTGACCGTAACAGGCAAGTAAATTTAATTTAAAAGCCAGCTAGTTCAGAAACTTTCCATTATTGTACGTTAGACCGTAATTACAAGTCGAGAAACCTGTACGGAATTCAACGTGCCAACGACGTCGACCAGCCGTTTCATTCGATTGACAATTTGACATTTTCAATATCTTGTTACGACTCGGTTGCATATTGAATTTGACTTTGCACCATTCACGATTTAGTCCAGCGCGCGACAGACCCATTCAATAGCACACAAGTCTGCAACCTGTTTCTATTTGGGATTTGACATAAAAGCACCCGGTCATTGCAAGTGTTTCGCTAGCGTTTCCGTCTGGCTACAGTCCGGAAAATTAATTTTCCAATAGAACAACGATTATTATATTGAAATCAAATTATTATCTAGAAAAGCCGCACAACATTGTGCCCTAAACTGTATAAGCGCTCTTAACTGTTTAAACGAAATAGCACGACATTCGTAAATAGATAATTCCAAACGGTAGTAGTAAACATCTTTATTTCTAAAAAAAGGCTATCGACCTATCGGTCTTTCTGCCCTTGTTTAATACATGTAGTCTTAATCTCAATAAAAAACAAATATGAAAATTCTCTTATTATAGGTTAACAATCTTATCAAATAAACTTTCCAATTCTAATGACAAGAAAAAATTATTTTATTGTCCAGTAGTCAGTTGCGTTTGTAAGTGTTCGAGTAGCGTTGATGTAGGGAAACGGAAGCGGGATTGTCTGGTTGGTCTTGTAAGGCAAAGGGGATTCAGTATGGTCCAGATGTAGGAGTTGTTTGTCCATTTTGTCTGTATGTATGAGTCTTTCCGAAATCTTTTTTGTAGGTTAGTGATCGGAAGTGTTTTGTTCTCTTTATTGTTTCTGCCCTGATGTTTCGTATGTGTTTAGTGAATTTAAGTTTGTGGTCATAATTCCAAACAATATTCCTAAATAGATAATTCCCATTTTTTTACAAATGCTGTGTATTTTAATTTGCAGATAAAAGAACGCAAAAGTGGGACGACTGGGTTTCAAATATAATATAAAATAACACGTTCTTGCTCCAAACAGTAAATTTTATTTGAAAGCTATAATGTATCATCTGGCATAAATAATATTCACCGTAATCGATCTCCGAAACGGTAAAAGACACGAAGTCGCTTAAATTATCGCTTTCGAAAATCAAGTTTGTCTTTTAATTTTCGAGATATTTAGAAAAAAGTAATTTTTCGGATTTTTGTTCTTTTCAATTTTTGAAGTTATTTCAAATAATATCAAAAAATACTTTCCCATGGCACCTTTTCGAGCTCTACAGCACGGTGTCTAAGAAAATTTATTACAACGTTTCTTTTCTCTGAAACCGTCATCAACTTTTGTTTTTCATATGTACCGAAACAAAAATACATAACGTATTAAGTAGCTCTTTCAATAGTGAATTCAACGATCTATAACACAGTATGATCCGGTTCTTGCGTCAAAAACAAGGTTTTTATAAATTATTCCCATTTTTATTAGTAAACGATAAAAAATTGCACTTGTGTGTTAAAACATCTGTCAAAAAATTTTGCATTCAAAATTATTTGGTTTGACGAAAGCTTGGTCATGAACAAAGGAATTTTCAATAGGCGTAACACACATTCTTTTTTCTTAGAGAAAAATGGAACAATCACTGCTTGGCATTTCACTCAGAGACAGAATTAGAAACACTGTGGAGAGAGAGAGCACTAAGCTGGCAGATGTCGTAGAAAGAATAGCGAATCTTAAGTGGAATTGAGCTGGACACGTGGCGCGTCTCGCGGATGGGCGCTGGACAAAGAATATCGTAGAATGGAGGCCACGACAGAAGGCATATCGCAGTAGAGGTAGTCGCCTGTCTGACTCGCAGTCGAGGGTCTGACCACCTAGTAGGCGGTCAGACGACATAAAGAGAATCCAATCAAACTGGATAAACACTGCACAAGATAGATCTAGATGGAAAATTTTACGGGAGGTCTATGTGCAACAGTGGAAGTATTTGGCTGTTTGATGGTGATGACGTCGCACCCATTATTGGGGAACAAAACAAAGAATCCAGTCATCAATACCGATTTGGTTTTAACATGATCGAGTGTACCTGTTTCAACAGTTTCCAAGAAGATCGATCGGAACTTATGGTGAGATTTCCTGGCGAGCACGATCGCCAGACTTGGTCCCATTCGACTTCTTCCTTTCGGGTTACATTAAAAACAAAGTTTACGTTTACCATTTTGACACTGATGAACAACTTTTGAGGGCAGTTACCGAAGCATTTAATTTCATAAGTCCAGATCTAGTATCCAGTGCAGTAGAATCAATGGTTTGAAGAGCGGTTTGACCTGCGTTTAAAAAATATTGGTTACACTTTTGAACATTTATTATATACTGTTTTGTTTTTTTTCTGCTTTTAGTAGGTTTTAGTAGGTGCAGTATATGTAAACTAGACATTTTGACGCAAGAACCGATACAAATCGCACTGTGTTATACATCGTTGAATTCGCTATTAAAAGAACTACCTAATACGTTGTGTATTTTTTTTCGTCTATATGAAAAACTGTTCAACAACAAAAGTTGATGATGGTTCCAAAAAAACGAAACGTTGGACTAAATTTTCATAGACACCGTCTTGTAGAGCCCGAAACGGTGACGTGCGAAAGTTATTATTTATGTTGTTGTTATTTATGTATAAAGTTATGTTGTAAACAGCAAATTTCTGTTGTTATGCTGAAATCAAAGCTTCGCAATAACACTGTCCACTGTCTAGTCAATGTGACCACAAACTAATCTAACACTCAGATTGACTAAAGCATACGTCATTCTGCAGATGGTCTAAAATACCGCAGTAAATTTGCATATTAGACAAAGGAGTAGTCATTCTGCAAAGTTCCTGGTGAGGTGGTCAGTTTGCCGAATGTCTAGGCGTTTTGCAGAATGCCGGATTTCGTACATTGCCGGTGACATATACATATGACATGAAGTTCGAAATTCAAAAATGACTTCAGCGTTACTTTTCTCAAGTATAGATAGTTTAAGTACAATTCAACTCAAAGCTCCATAAACGCTTCGAATATTCATACACATTTTCCGACGTTCGCATTTTTTTAATGTACTCACAGTCAGCCAATTTCCCAATGAATTATTTTGCAGTGCTTCTCAAGCCATAACTAGATCATTCGAAAAATAGCTTACCATGATCATTAAGGGATATAAAGAAGTAACAACAAAACCTAAAATAAATCACCCATCCTCACAAACGAATCAGCGTGCATGTTAATTTTTAAAGCTAGAATTAACTGCCTCACTTTTTCACTTTCGGAGAATGCAGTGTTTCTAAAAGACTGACATTCCAGTGATTTTCATCCCCAATGACCAACCAAACGCGTAAAGTTGAGTTTCTCCGCGGTATGCAGATAAACTGATGAGCGTGTTGCGACGAGAGCAGCCAGCAAATGGCATCGGATGATTGATCGGCGAACTAATTGGATGATCGATGACTTTAGTTCATCAAGTGCCCCCGGACCGCTCTCACTCAACACCATTCGCTCTCTTCAAATTAGGGCGAACATGTATCTCGCTCGCCGACCGAAATAACGAAGTGACGATGACGTGTCAGTATACAAAATGTTTGATAAATGAATTACTAGTCAGTATCCCCTTTAATGTTGTTTTTAGGCCATTCACGGTTGATCAGTATTTTCTCGGCCGCAGATAGTAAGGATTTTTACTCATTGTTATTAAACATTTTTGCTTAACATTGTCATTAATATCTTTACTTTTATCTCTTTCAAGATTTTCATCAGCGATTTACAGAGTTAACGCGTGAATAAACAAAACGGATTTTCAATGTAAGATAATAATAACTAGACCTAATAGTGGATTGTTGAATGTACTGCACAAATTACCAAAAGCAAGACCTCGTGTGCTCCTCGATGCCTCGTTTGTTCTTCTTCAGGGAATTTTTTGTTATTGTAAAATTTCCCATTACTGAAAATCATTCTTCTTTTATTTTAAATCAATGAGGAAAGGTGATAAATTGCTTTGAATATGGCCGTTGAATCAAACTACATTAATTCTATCTGATTAAAAATCAAGTAGTGACACACTACACACATACAAACACACACCAAGCAAGTAGTGGAGACAGTGTTTGACTCACTATTGACTGGTAATAATTAATAAATACACTACAATACAGGCATTGGTGATACTCTCATATTGTGTCTTGGCACACAACTCTCAGTAATTAATGATATAACGACTTTTTAGTAGCAAAAATAGCCTTCGGAAATACCCGAATAAAAAGTCAAAACGTGGGGAATTTTTTGAGAATACAAGAAGGTTTTAATCCAGATCCAGAACCGCTTTCCAAACAAGCTTCATATGTGGAAAGGTTAACATTATGCATAGTGCCTGGATACTAGTATCCATCGATTCACGAATATCGCAAAATCTAGATAGGTCACATGTAAATTTATTGAAAAATTGGATAAAATCCACTTGAGTTCTAAAGTTTATTTCCTGTTACTAGTGTACATTCATATCTAATATAATAGAATAATAAATTTTCTTGGTAGCTAAATCAAGCAAACTTTAGTTTTAGTTAGCCTGAGAATTTGCTATTGTTACATTTTTGTTATGTTTCTTTTTTTTTTCCTTGCAACTGGACCTGCATATAGATTTCTGTGTTTGTCTCTGCAGGGTTTTACAGGTTTTTGTATAATTTATTGTAAATTTTTTCTGGTTAAATAAATACATAAAATAAAATTGTTGAAACTGAACTCCTCTGACCCTAATACATTTAAAGCAAATTCACCAATAATGAAAAGAAAATAACCAATAATGAAAAAAAATCGCCTCATTCCAAGTACTACGCTTCTCAAACGCCACCAAGTCTTAACATCCACCTCAATAATAAATGGAATAACAGAATCTGACGTTTATATACCCACATCTTTTAAAAAGCATTTAACCGGGCCATTAGCCGACAAAGATCCTAAAAATCTCAAATGATTGCATTTCTGCAGAAAAAAGAGGAACTTAAAAAGAAAGAGAAACAAGAAAGGAATCAGTTACGTGCAGTTAAAAAACTTGCTAGAGAAGAGAAAAATAAATTGGTTACAGAAGGAAAGAAAAACTGTAAAAGACTGTTATCCAGTTCCAGTGAACCAAGTATCTCCACGAATGAATTCAATGATTCTGAAATGGAAGAAGTTGATGATAGTGACCCTAATAAAGGGGAAATGGATGATATTAGAAATGTAAATACAGATAATTTAAAAGAGGATGATTTCGTATTAGTAAATTGAAATGGGCGGGAAGCGAAATACAACTAAATTTGTTTACTTATACGTAGTAGATTTTTTGGATCTACTACGCATTTGTAGTAGACTTTGGATGAATTAGTTGATGACTTAATACAAGTTATGGGTTTAAAGATAGTTGATACCTCTAACAAGGAACTTGTGGCAGATGAAAAACCTGTTTCAAATATGTCGTGTCAAGCCCAGAAATATCAATGAAAGGGGAACGATTTAGATATATTTTAAACTTGTAATGTAGTAATATTAAACAAAAACGTTTGTTGTTCCTACATAAGTACTATGCAATGATCTATTAATAAAGTTTTTATTGATGTCATTTGAATCAATTAAATTTTTTATTCATTCTTTACGTTGTTTTATGCTGGTATAGGTGGTGTTCGTTATAAGTGGTGTTCACATGATAATGCTAATTCATTACAGGGATATACGCACTGGTTCCATATTTTATTAATTTTTTTCTTTGTGCGGGCTATGCAACCTTTGTAGACCCAAAATAATTTGTAGTCGGTTGTTGAAACACGCGTACTGGATTGCTTAGGAAAGTGGACTGTATTTTGATTGAAACACTGGTAAGCTGCTTTAATTGTGTATTTCACAAGCGTTACCACTACAAAGGAAGTCCGAACCACTTGACGATTTGAAAGAGAGTGTCAGAATGGTACCACCTCACGACGAGGGCGTTCTCGGGGATGACGTATGACGGATGAAGTAATTGAAAAGGGCGCCATCTAGGCGAATAGATTCGTCTCAGAATAAATAGGTATCGCTAATGTAAATATCAATGGTAATTAAAATGGTAATACTAAAGTAATAAGCGCAAACATGCCCCCGGCCTTGAAAAACACAGGATTTCAAAACACAAGCTTGAACATAAAGAAATAAACATAAAGAAATATAAAAGATATACAGGTACATATAAGAAATATGATTTTACACACATAAGTTAACATCTAATACACTTCAAAACAGAGTTCACTGAGTTTGTTCACTATTCACTGACTGCGAATCACTGGAACTGGCAGTGGACAAAGCTTCGGAAAGGACCGACGCACAACGCCATGCTGAGTGCGTACAGAAGCTACCCTCGCATAACCATCGCTGCCAGGATGAATAGCGACAATTCGACCTAACTTCCAATGAAGGGGAGGTTGATTGTCGTCCTTGAGCAAAACAAGGGTCCCTGGTTTCAAATCGGAATGGTGCAAGCGCCACTTGGTGCGTTGCTGTAACTCGGATATGTACTCTTTGCTCCATCGTCTCCATATGCGTTGATGAAATTGTTGAACGCGTTGGAATCTTGACAATCGAGGTTCCGCAATGTCCGTTACATCCGGATCTGGTAGCGACGTAAGAGGCCTCCCAATCAGAAAGTGAGCTGGAGTTAAGGGTTGGAGGTCGTTTGGATCAGAAGAGAGTGGGGAGAGAGGTCGGGAATTCAATGTAGCCTCCACTTGAATTAGCAAGGTGCAAAACTCTTCATATGTGACAATTGAGGTACCCAACACGCGCCTCAAATGGTGCTTAGAAGACTTAATTCCGGCTTCCCATAGCCCACCAAAGTGGGGACTATGAGCAGGAATAAAATGCCAACTAGTTCCATCGTTAGCAACTGTTTCGCTAAATTTGGAACCATGATCAATTATAAATTTAGACAGCTCTATTAGCTCCGACTTCGCGCCAACAAAATTTGTGCCGTTGTCTGAATATACTTGTGCAGGTTTACCGCGGCGAGAAACAAATCGACGAAAGGCGAGGAGAAAGGTCTCCATGGATAGATCAGTAACCAACTCAAGGTAAACCGCTTTTGTCGAAAGGCACACGAATAAGCACAAGTACGCCTTAGAGGTCTTGGCACCGCGCCCTTTTTTGGTTCTTTACAAAAAAAGGCCCGGAGTAATCAACTCCTGTTTTGTAAAATGGAGGAGAAGGAGTAACGCGAGGCAATGGCAGGTTTCCCATGAGGGGTTTGGTGAATCTTGGAGAAAGTCGAACACAACGAACGCATGAACGAACAATCTTTCTTGAGAGGTTTCTAGCAGATGTGATCCAAAATTGCTCTCTTAGAGACGCTAAAAGCAGCTGAGGACCAGCATGAAGTAGTCGAATGTGGGCATCGAGAGCAATGAGTGAAGACAAATGATCTTTACCAGACAGAATGATGGGATGCTTCTTCTCATAGGGAAAAATTGGATTGGAGTAGTCGACCGCCAACTCTAATAATACCATCTGCGCCGATGAAAGGATTAAGACTTAGAAGTGCCGAAGAAACTTTTACAGAACCCTTCCCTTTCAACCGGGCAAACTCTTCGGGAAAATATTTATGTTGAGACATTTTAACTAGACACATAAGAGCATCGTGTAGATTTGAGGGAGTTAAACCTCCAAGACAACGCCGTTCCTTGGGAGTCAAACAATTGTGCCGAAAGCGCAGGCACCAGGCTACAACTCGCTTTAGATGTTTCAGGCTTGAAAAATTTGAGGTTGGGAAACACGGGATGACAGACGCAGAAAGGCAAGTTACTTCTTTTTTCAGTTCTGGAAGGCTCAAGTCAGAAACTGACGAACAGGGCCATGAAGATTCTTCGTCTACCAGAAAAGAGGGGCCGTGCCACCAAAGTGCGGAGTCCTTGAGACAATGAGGAGAAACTCCCCTTGACAAAAGGTCGGCTGGATTCATTTTGGTGGGCACGTGTTTCCAAGTGGCATGCGACGTAAGTTGTTGGATTTCTGCCACTCGATTGCTAACGAACATTTTAAGAAGATTGGTCGAATCTGACCACAGAAAGACATCGGAGATTCTTAGTTTGAGAGATTTCTCTACTTGACAGGAAAGCTTAGCGAGAAGAATTGCTCCGCAAAGCTCGAGCTTGGGAATAGTAATAGGTTTAAGAGGGGCAACCTTGGCCTTTGCGCACAACAAATGAGCATGAGACAAATTCTGCTGATCGACGCTACGAAGATAAATACAGGCTCCATAGCCTTGAAGGGATGCATCGGAAAAACCATGCAACTGAATACCTTTAGGTTCATTGCAAAGCACATGACGAGGAATCTGTAGCTCATTAAGGTCAACCAACTCTTTGCGATACGATTTCCAACTGCGTTGCATCTTAAGAGGAATGGAATCGTCCCAAGACAGTTTTTCCATCCAGAGTTGCTGAAGCATCATTTTGGCACCCAAGGTGCACGGGCTTAACAACCCTAAAGGGTCAAAGATTTGCGAAATTTCGGATAGAATAGATCTTTTCGTATACGTATTTACCCAAGACTTTGAAATAGAGTACATTAAATAGTCGGACTGGAAAGACCAAATCAAACCTAAGGTCTGTATGCTCATTCACTCCAAACTGCCGTACACTCGGATGAATATCGGAAGCAGGGATATCCTTTAGAACCCTGGAGTCATTTGAAACCCACTTTCGCAGATTAAAACAACCAGCCTTAAGAATATTAGAAAGTTCAGAGCATATGCGTTGAGATTCGGACAGATTGTCACAGCCAGTTAGGAGATCGTCAACATAAAAATCAGACTTGATAATCAAAGAGATTTCTGGAAATGATGTAGCACAATCAATGCCTAGCTGACATAAAGCTCGAATTGCTAGAAAAGAGGCAGAAGTGGTGCCATAAGTCACAGTATTAAGATTGTAACATTTAAGAGAATCAGCGGGTGATGAGCGCCAGAGAATCCGTTGTAATGCTCTTTGCGAAGGTTCTACCAGGACTTGGCGATACATTTTCTCGATATCAGCGGATATAGCATATCGATGTTGACGGAACCGAATTAAAATAGAGAACAAGTCCTGTTGCACGACAGGGCCAACCATCTGCAGACTGTTGATAGAATGGCCAGAAGTGGAGGGCATAGACCCATTAAAAACAACACGAAGCTTTGTAGTCAGACTTTCTTCCTTTAAGACTCCATGATGAGGAAGATAGTAAGAAATTTCAGAAGGATGTGGAACAATGGCAGTCATGTGTTGCAATTCTTCATATTCTTTCATGAAGCTAGAATATCGTTCATATAACTGAGGATTTGATTGGAATCGTTTTTCAAGGGAAAGAAATCGCTTCTCGG
Source organism: Dendroctonus valens (assembly GCA_024550625.1). NCBI lineage: Eukaryota > Metazoa > Arthropoda > Insecta > Coleoptera > Curculionidae > Dendroctonus > Dendroctonus valens. The sequence continues at coordinate 829,945 of JAJTJO010000463.1, forward strand.
CTGTTTTGTAAGAATCGCCAAGCAACTCGACAGAAGCTTTGAAGGGAATAGAAACGATAAAACGACCATCTGACCTTCTGCGGGTATGTTGACTAAAGTGGTCTTCGCACGCCTTTTCTTCCGAAGAAAGTGCTCTGCTCTCCGGATAATGTTCGAGCTCCCAGAACCTATTAAGCTGATCAGGCAGATCATTAAGGCGGCTTAGATGACACCGAACTTGGACATCAGATTGAAAACCAATGGATCCTGAAACTACCCAGCCGAAACGTGTTTTTTGGAGAATTGGAAGATTTGGACCCAAACGAATTTGTCCAATGCACAAAATGTTGAAGAAAGCCGAAGCGCCTATTAGAAGGTCAATGTCACCGGGTTTATAGAAAGATGGGTCTGATAACTTCAAGTTTTCCGGAATCTTGAATTTATCTATATCTATCTGGATACCAGGAATACTGCCTGTAATTTCATCAAGAACAAGACAAGAGAGATGAACCTTAAAAGAAGATTGATGAGCATGCACTTCAACTGCACATTTAGCATTCGTTAGGGATGCGGCTTGTGCCAATCCAGAAATAGATATGTTGACTGACTCAACGGGCAAATTCAGCCTTTTACATAGACTGGATTTAATGAAATTTGATTGCGATCCTGAATCCAGAAGTATTCTAATTGTATGAGGTTTTCCAAAAGAGTCAATGATCTGCGCAGACGCGGTAGGTAATAGAACTTGAGCCGTATTCGAAGAAAATGCAGATATAGTTGAGGAGCGCTCCGGTTCCTCTACGGATGCGGAAACAGGAAAAGTTTGAGCTGTTGATTGACTTGAATTCAGGTGTAAGCTAGTGTGATGTTTTGATTTGCAAAGACGACAAGTAAATTTAGAACGACACTGAGTTACAAAATGTCCCTTAGATAAGCAATTGAGACAAACCTTTAAATCCTTTGCTTTGGCCAATCTCTCTTGAGGAGTTAGTTGGTGGAACCGGTCACATTTTGATAAATAATGCGGCTGTTTGCATAAAGGACACACAGGATTGCTAGAAACAAAAGCTTTTGAATGCGTTCTAGGTTTTTCGTTAGCCGGTTTCGATTGTTGGCACTCCAAAGATTCTAATAGATTCGCTATATTTTTAATAAACCCTTTGAATTGATCGAGATTTGGCAACTGCGATCCTAAATTATTTTTGAAGGTTTCCCATTCGCGGGCAGTAGTAGGGTCCAGTTTCTTTGAAACTACGTGAATTAAAAAGGCATCCAGAAGCTCAGCTTCTGTAGCTAATGATTTTAGTGCTGAAACGTGCTTAAAAAGTGAATCGTTCATTTTCCTTAATTTGGTAGCTGATTCCCTTGATGAGGTTTCAATTTCAAGTATGGACTTAAGGTGATTGTGTACAAGCAATTCTGGGGTTGTTGTACCTTTCGCATATAGAATTGAACGCTACAATATAGTTATCGCTAGTAAATTCTAAAGATTTTATTATTTCCGCCGCTTCGTCGAAAAGAGATGCTTTGAGGTAGTGCAGCTTTTGAATATTATTTATTTCGGCGTTTTCATGGATTAAATTACTGAATATTTCTCTGAACTCGATCCAATTATCAAGATCACCATGAAACTTTGGTAAATTGATGGTAGGAAATTTTATGAAAGAGTTAGCACTTGAATGTCCCGACAAACCGTTTGAGCTCGTTATTGGCGACTTTGTTAGATCTTGATTTGGATTAATAGGTGTAAGCATGTTTAGTAAAACCTCTGCTTGTGCAATGGCTTCAAAGTACTGACTTTCAAAAATCTCTAACTGCTCATTGTCTTGATCTGAATCTGTGCTAAGCTCGAGTATTTCCAAATGAAGATCCTCAAAATCGGACAAATAGGTTATAGCAGAATCGAGCTGCTTTCGTAATTGCACTGTTTGAACAGAACTAACTACCTGCTCGGGATTTTCATGCGCATCCTGAATCTTAATTACAAATGCCCTAAACCGGGTCAATTTCCCTTTGAGGGCGCCTCTTTTGCGATTAAGATTGTCCATGATATTAAGTAAAGAAATAACGGCACTAGTTAATGTTAGACAATCGGGACAAATCCTGCAGTTGCAAGTGAAACGTAAAAGCTATTGATTAAACGAAAGAAGGTATACGAAAATTAATTCAGAGATCAATTAGCTTAGAAAAATGTGCCAACAAATGCGTGCATGAAACACGTGTGTAGGTACCTCAAATTAAATAGCAGTTTAAGTGAGTTTGCAAATCGCATTCAGTAAAAACTTACACTGAATGTGAACAATAAATTATGGAAAAGGTAAAAGGGATTGACTCACTCTGACTGTACAAGATGTCTGCTGCTCCTCTTCTGTGCACGTGGTTCGGATGCGGCTCGAAGGCCAAAATGTGCGGGCTATGCAACCTTTGTAGACCCAAAATAATTTGTAGTCGGTTGTTGAAACACGCGTACTGGATTGCTTAGGAAAGTGGACTGTATTTTGATTGAAACACTGGTAAGCTGCTTTAATTGTGTATTTCACAAGCGTTACCACTACAAAGGAAGTCCGAACCACTTGACGATTTGAAAGAGAGTGTCAGAATGGTACCACCTCACGACGAGGCGTTCTCGGGGATGACGTATGACGGATGAAGTAATTGAAAAGGGAAGGGCGCCATCTAGGCGAATAGATTCGTCTCAGAATAAATAGGTATCGCTAATGTAAATATCAATGGTAATTAAAATGGTAATACTAAAGTAATAAGCGCAAACAATTATTAATAAATTCCAATTCTATTGACAAGAAAAATTATTTTATTGTCCAGTAGTCAGTTGCGTTTGTAAGTGTTCGAGTAGCGTTGATGTAGGGAACGGAAGCGGGATTGTCTGGTTGGTCTTGTAAGACAAAGGGGATTCAGTATGGTCCAATTGTAGGGGTTGTTTGTCCATTTTGTCTGTAGATGTATGAGTTTTTCCGAAATCTTTGTCATGTTTGTGCGTTCGTATAGTAGTTGGGTGGGGGGGTTGTGTAGTGGGTTTTGGGGGTGTCTTATTCGTGTTATTAGTTTTAGTGCAATTTGTTCTGTTGTTTGTATATAACGTTTTGTCCTTTCTGTTCCGTTGGTCATGAGTATATGTCCATAGTCTAGCAAGGGTCTACAAATAGCTTTATATATTTTGGTGGCGGTGTTTGTGCTAATTCGTCTGTCTTTGTAGGTTAGTGATCGGAAGTGTTTTGTTCTCTTTATTGTTTCTGCCCTGATGTTTCGTATGTGTTTAATGAATTTAAGTTTGTGGTCAATTGTGATTCCAAGGTATTTTACGTCGTTTTTTGGTCGTTTGGCCGTCTGCAGTTATGGTAGGGGAGTCAGGGTTGCGTCTGTGGTTTGTGAGCAGAAGTTGGTTTTTTGACCCGTTTGGTGTTAGTCTCCATTTATAAAACCATGTCATTGTGTTGTTGTTAGTGTTTGGAGTCTTTGAGCTGCTCTCTCAGTAGTTTTGTCATGTACAATAAGTGCCGTGTCGTCTGCGTATTGTAATATGTATGCCGATCTGTCGATTTTATTTTTGTCTGGTGAGTTGTAATTGTATATGTCATGGCAGTATATATTGTAGAGAAACGGTGAGAGCGGGGATCCTTGAGGGAGCCCTTGTTCAGGGGAAAAAGAAAATGACAGTGTTTTGTCAATTCGTACTTGTAGTTGTCTGTTTTCTAGTAAGTTCTTTATGGTGTGTAGTAGATATGTTGGGTGTGGTAGTTTGTATAGTAAGCCTCTATGCCAGACACTATCAAAGCCTGTTAATGTCCACTAAACAGGCAAGCTGTCTTTCTGTCAGTTAGGTGGGTAGTTTGTATATTGTTCGTCAGAGTGAAGAGTGGGTGAATAGTCGAGTGCTGATGTTTGTGTGGTGTATTGGAGGTAGGTTGCGTATGTTGTAAGTCTATGTTAAACGTAATAGCCAGGTGGTCGGATCCAAGTTCGTTGGTTAAGTTTATGTTGTTGATGGTGTTTGTCAAGTTTCTTGTGTGCAGTAGAACGTCTGGTGTTGAATCTGGGTTTGCGGGCATCAGAAAAGTTGGTGGGGTGTGCTGTTTTATAAAGTCGGGGTTTTGTAAAAATTTTTTAAGTTGTTTCGTTTTGTTTCTGTTCAAGTTAAAGTCGCCTATAATTAATGCATATTCATAGATGCTTGCCTTGGTCAGTATGTTTTGTATGGGTGTATGTATGTCAAAAATATGTGTATCAGGTCGTTTAAGTAGGGTATGGTAAAATGTAGACAGTCGTTCAAAGGGTTGCTGAGGGAAGGAGGATTTGCTCTTCCAAGTTTAAATGTAGGTCTTAGGAGAGCCGCGACCCCGCCCCTGGCATGATTGATGGCACTTCCATGACTACAGACACACTGCCAATTTCTGTACGTTGGCGTCTGTCCTAGTTTGGTTTTAGTCTCCACAAATATGCAGCAGTCTGTGTCGTTTTGTTCTATGTAATTGTAAATAAGTGGTTTTTTGCTGTTAAGTCCGTTGATGTTGGCGTAAAGTAGTCTCATGTTGAACGGCCTATGTTAGTGATTGTTTGTTTTAGTTGTTCATGGGGTTCTGTCGAGGTGTTTTGGTTAGGTAGGAGCATGCCGAACATCAATACATACATATGGTTACCAAAGAAGAATTAATAATACATTAATAAGAATAACATACCGAAATCAAATAACAAAGAGTCTGATATTATTTGATTGTTGTGTATTTGTTAATAATATATTTTTATATTAGTATTATTATTGAAAGATGTTTTTCTTTATTGGGGATTCGGTCTGGGCCAGTGATGAAAAAAGACAAACTTTTTTAGCTACCTCATTTTTCACCACTGCCCTGACCTAATCCCCAAAAAAGAAAACCATCTTTCAATTATTCGTGTATCGGTCAAGAAAACTCAAAATCACTTATAATATTATTATTGTTATAAAAAAGTTAAATTCAATTAACTGCTTTTTTAAATGTAAATGGGACGACCAAACCAAGACCCAGACCTGCGTTTAGTTAACATGACCAAGATCGAGACTCTATTTGCAAGAACAAGACCAGGATCATGATCATGCAAATTTTGGACCTCGCCTTGCTTTGCTCATCAGTAAAGCTATATGAACAATAGAAGAACAACCGTGTCATACTACCTCCCTTAAAAAGCACATTTGGACAAGACTATTTGTCAAATCGACATATCATTTTTAGAATTTGCTGCCTTCGTTTGTCAGTTTAGCTTCCAGACACTGCCAGTCAGTCTAGCTTCGAACCTTTAAAAGTGTTATGTAACTTTTACATCGATTACCTATACCTGAAAGAATACACTTTTACTTACTTCAATTTATGCGCCATTTCAATTTTTGGGCTTGAAAATTTCTAAAATAATCTTCTGCGAGGTATGATATGGATCATACGTTATATCATCATCATATCATATGGTTATCATTATTATGGGGATCATATGGTTATGTTATGGATCAACATAACAACATGCTTTTTGTTTATTATAATACTTGGTTAATTTTGCTGACCCAATAAAAGCTGATTCCTAGCCGTTAATAATACATCTTTGTCAGTGGAGTTTTAGTGAAAACCTGGTCTGAGAAAGTTGGAAATGGTCACAAGAAATGTGTGTTGAAATGATTAACTTTTTATCGCAAATATTTGCTATCCAAAAGTTGCGAATTCATAACAGCTGTTTGTTTGTTCAGTTTCCATTTTATTAGGGACATTGTTCACGTTTTATACTCTACTGCATATTCGATATGGCAAAACTTTAGTTTTCAAATTATTTTCAAAAATTTTCAAAAACGGTTTGTGCCTGTAACAAAGTTTAGGACATTATGTTAGTCGAGTAGAGATTCTCGACAAAACTTCACAATGTCATGGAATATGGTGAGATGTTGATTGTACAAAGCTGCTAAGAATAATTATTCGCTTGAAGGTAGCGATAGAAAAAAATACATTAAATTTTAATTTCAATCCCATGTTGTGTTCATTTTAAAAAATCCTGTAGTTTTTTATCCTATTTTGGACAATTGTGTGTAAAACACTTTGTTATTGATGCCCATGTCGCACCTCAATCCTCTCGACCAAGCTTCGGGTTTTTTCAATTTAATTTCTAATAACAGTAACAATAACACATTCCTCTACGTGCTAGTCAATTTTGACCGTTCGAGATATGCACATATAATATTTGGATTAGTAATTTCAATAACAAGGTGGACATATCAAAACGGTCAAAAAAGGTAGATATTCGTAGCTTACTAATAATAATAGCCGGAGAATTTCCAATTTTCAATGAAAATTGGAGGCTTTTTTTCGAAAATCTGTTTAATGCAAAGGAGTGCTGAAAAAACCACACTTGATTTAAAAAAAACAGGTATTTTACCAATATTTAAATAGGAATTTTTAAATTTTAGTTTTACTTCCACTTCAATGTGTGTTAACAGCATATTGCATGACAAAATCACTTTTATTACATGAAAATCATATGGCCAAATAAAATGCTTATATTAGAAACGGAAATGGATTAATTAGAAATGCAGAAACGCCGAAGAATAATCCCCTCAGACTTGGGGTTCGAAACTGGCATCAATTTATTTTCTTTATATCATCTTGGAGATCTCACGGCAACGATCACATCCGTTTGTAATTGAGATGGATGATTCTCTTCCTAATAAACTGGTCGGATTGCTATAATTAGAGGCAACTGGTAATTTATTGTGTATTATTTGATTTAGCGGAGAAAATGGCTACATTAGCAAACTATAAGTTCGTGGAACTGCTTTGTCGAGAGATTGAACCAAAATGGCTGTATAGATTATGCGCGTCATGAATATGAACAGAATATTAAGACAGTTAATTTGTTTGAAGTCTTGGTTCCAGATTATTTGTTCTATGCGTCAATATTTACAATGCCACAAATGCATTGTTCGTAATAGTTCACATGCCAAGTGAAAAAAAAATGTAATAAGCTTAATCTTTAGAAATCTTCATCTATATAGAGCGATTAAAAATTGGCGCCATTCCTCTTGAGGTGTTGTCTGGGGGTGTTTTAGGAGTACAGGAAAAACAATGTTTTAACTTAATTGTTATTAAAAACTGAGATATTTGCAAAAAACTAGATCAGAAGGATGGCAACAATGTTTTTCAAGGTAACCTGCATAATTAACATTACGTAAATACCTGTTACTGAGTCGGAAATTAAGTAAACCTGGGAAGAGTACATTAAACAACTGTTTGATGACGGGAGAACGGTGCCACCCAATATTGATAAAGCAGATGGTGTCCCAATTTTGGAAGGAGAAGTATTAAAGTCAAATGCTAAAAATCAAAAGGCTTTGGGTCCCGATGGAGTTCCGGGTGAGATATTAAAGTTGATCGAGGGAAAGAATCTAGGGTGGCTTACAAGAGTGTTCAATGTGATTTATGATACAGGCGTCATGCCCACGGAATGGCTGAAATCTGAATTTGTTATCCTTCCCAAAAAGCCTAATGCTAGGAAATGTAGCGAGTTTAGTACAATAAGCTTGATGAGCCATTTACTGAAGATATTCCTGACGATAATTCATAGTAAAATAGTTAAACTGTGTAAGGGACAGATGTTTGAACCAGTTCGGATTTAGAAGGGCTGTAGGGACTAGAGAGGCTCTATTTTCGATCCATGTGCTCTTTCAGCGCTGCAGGGATGTAAACTGCGATGAATGTTTCGTGAATTACTGGAAAGCGTTTGACCAAGTGCGACACACGAAAATGATGGAAGTTCTGCAAAGAGCTGGCCTGGATGGGAAGGATCTCAAAATCATCAGAAATCTCTACTGGAATCAGAGGGCTTGTGTCAGCGTAGACAGACAGACAACGGCGGAGATACAAATATTGCGTGGTGTGAGACAGGGATGCATACTGTCTCCTGTAATTTTCAATGGGTACTCGGAAGGCATCTTCAGAGAAGCCCTGCAGGATACTGGGCCCAGAATCCTGCTAAATGGAGAACGATTGAATAACATAAGGTATGGGGATGATACCGTTATTTTTGCAGACAACCTAGCTTCCCTACAACTCCTAATGGACAGTGTTAAATCTTACAGTCGACAATATGGTTTGGAAATAAACACCAACAAAACAAAGTTCATGATAATCAGTAAAAACCAAAACACCCGCGGTACTTTATTGCTACACGGAGCTCCTTTAGAGAAAGTCAACAAATTGGGCGGCAATACTTGGGCACGAACGTATATGATAACTGGAACCATTCTGTGGAAATCAGAACGCGTATTGAAAAAGCCAGAACAGCATTTATCATGATGAAAAAAGTCTTTACCAGCCACGACTTACAGCTGGCAACGAAAATACGTGTTTTAGACCCTTTTTTACGGGGTCGAATCGTGGACGCTTACCGAGGCCTCCTCCAGAAAACTCGAGGTAGTTGAAATGTGGCTGTACCGAAGAATCCAACGAATACGTTGGACAGAGAGAATAACCAATACGGAGGTGCTGAGAAGGATGGGAAAGGAAAAATAAGTCCTGAATACAGTTAAGACCCGAAACTTACAATATCTGGGACATATAATGCGCAATGAGAGCAGATATGTCCTTTTGCAGAAGATCCTACAAGCCAAGGTATATGGAGCAAGAGGAGTGGGCAGAAGGAGACTATTGTGGTTGAAAACTTTAAGAACGTGGTTCAACCAATCAACCTCTCAGCTGCTCCGCGTCGCTGTTAACAAGGTTCAAATTGCCAACATGATAGCCAACATCTGGAACGGATAGGCACTCTAAGAGGAGATACCTGTTGCGACGGAATTATTAAAAACTCCAGTAACTATGGAAAAGTTCAGATAGTGACATTAAATTAGGTTAAGATAAACGGTAAATTCAACAGGATTCGTTAACCGTAGGGATCTACATTTTTGAAATGTCAATATTGTCAACGAGAAACTGTTCACTGCCCTCATAACCTCGAATTGATGTGTTTACAAATAAACATGCCTTATCGTGCACTCTTCTCGAGCAGCTTCTCGTATTCGGTTAATTAACGCCTGCTCAATTTATATCGGTGTTCAGTAGACCAGATGTTTAATGTGTCCTTGTGTTTTGTGCATCTTACATCCGTGGTAGGAATGTAGCCCTTCCTCGATATTTATGTGGCGCCTGGTAGAGTGTAATTTATTGTGCAATGCTCTGTGTACCCCTGGAAGGCTGTTATGAATTTTACTTCCAACTATATTTATTTTATCTCGGGCGTGAGTTAGAGCAAGAGCTAGTACTTTGCGGCTAGTGAACAATTTTTGGAACGCTCAATGGACAATACAAAATTATGCACACTCAAATTCAACTGCACAACTAATGTATTTAAACAAGTTAACAATTTTACTGAGAGTAATAAAGGTAAAAAAAATATATAAATTTACTTCGAGTGTATCACTCGGATATTTTTGGTAGCACCCTTAATCTATGGATACCTTAACTTCAATCAAGCCTGGATGGTGAAGGGGAAGGGCCCTGAGGGGGACCTGCTGGAGTGATCACTTCAGTCAGTGGCCTCGCAGGTCTTCCAATGGGGATCGGTCGTGATCATAAATAAAAATAAAAAAATCCACAGTAAAGGGGTACCAAATAAATAAGGAAATCACTCAGGTCCGACTGTGAATCGCAATTAAAGAAAAAAAACAAAATGAACTGAATGCAGTCGAACTTGAATGTTTCAGCACAAGCAATTAACTATAAAAGTCACTAACTCCTATCATAAAAAAACTGTCATAAAAAAACTGATAAAAAACAAAGTCTTCACCAAAAGTTGGGCGCCAGCATGCTTCCAAGTAGCATACAACTTCCACCAAAATGGAAAACACCAGAACCAGCCTCCACGTCAATTCCACGTGGTCATAACGGCCATCATGGATTCGTCCATCTGGCTCCTGGGTCCCCAAAACTTCAAATCGCCGACTCTTGCAAACCTCTTGCAAACCATCAATCAAGGCCTCTTGCAAACCATCAATCAAGGCCTCTTGCAAACCATCAGTACCATCATCAATAAATTTCTCGATTCCAAAACCCTTCAAAAACCGACCATACGGTAACGCTGAACACAGTGAAAATCTCAAAGCCCGACCGTGCGGAACAAACTCAAAAATCGACCTGCCGATCTGACCGGCACGGCCTAATTAATTCTTCAACCACCAAAAATCTACCGCTACACCAGTAGAAGTTTTTCCTCCCCCCAACCTTCCGTTGGAGCAGGAATCAAAAATCACCAATTTCATTGGCCCTAACGGACACGTGATCCCGCAATCTACCAAACAATTTTTTCACCTGCGATAAGAATCGAAACTGCGATAAAAATCGCCAAATTTGCTAGATTCGGATTTTACAGCCAAAATTTAACTCTATGATGAAAAAACCAAAACAGATATGCTTGGCAAATAACTTGCACACGCATGCCGAGGTCGAAAACAAATTAACAGGTTTACGGCAAAATATTTGCACGTAACACACTCCCCTAAGTAACCAAAAAAAAAAAAATTTAAACACCCAAGTTTAATTTTTTTTTCTCGCAATAAACTCACTAGATCCTGAAGAGCAAACACCTGTCACGGATCCAGACGACAAGCGTTGAGCTAAACTTTAAAACTAGGTCCTTACAGGCAACACCAATAGCGAACCTCAACAATCAGCGTTAATGCCGAAACTTACAATCTATGTCCTAAAGAGCAACACCAATGGCGAACCAGACCATTACCGTTAATGCCAAAACTTACAATCTAGGTCCTAAAGAGCAACACCAATGGCGAACCAGACCATTACCGTTAATGCCAAAACTTACAATTTAAGCCGTCACACCGCTGAAGGCTAGCTAGACGGAGAGGTAACGTCGGAACTTTAAACATCAACTATGAACAAAAATCCTACGGGTCTCAAAAAAAAATAAAGACCATAGGGCGGCATTAAAACAAAAAAGAAAATATCTCTACCAATAGCAATCAACACCACATCAACCTGAATTTATCGACCCGTAAGGATGAAGCTGTTGGATCAACTGAAGGTTGATCCAACAGAGGAAATAAGAAAAAACCCCTGTGATGATCGACACTAATCATTCTGGAGAAATGGGCATTACACAATTCATGCCAAAACCAAACAACCCTAAACTAAAAACCGCAAAACAACCAACGACAACATTGAGATACGGTCAGCCATTTACACAGCTGACACAATAAGCGCGAAGCGATTGAAGATTACTCCGCACTAACACTTGGTGGATTTTTACCACCTCCAGAATACTGAACAGAAGTATTCTTCCCAACCTCAATGTGAGCGATCATCAAGTTTTGCGCCAAGCTGATCACACACACCAAGGTACGCCCCTGTCTGTAGAGCGGAATTGTTCATCATCGTTAAATCGGGCTTAATATCCGAAACGTGCCAGTTCCCCAAATCACGACCATCGCGGTCACTCAACCGATAAGCCAAATCTGAGATAACTTTGGTTACAATACAGGGAATAAATTTAGGGGCTAACTTTGCGGCAAACCCATCAATGACCTTTGACAAAACAAAATTCTTTTTCCAAACACAGTCACCCACGTGATACTTAACAGACTGTATCAAAATATATAAAAAAATAACCGCAGTACCAAAAAAGAATATCGAAAATATATAACAAGATATACCGGCAACCCTCAATCGATCAAACTATATCTAAACGGACCAAAAATATCCTGCATTGAAACCTGAATCGTAAGTGTCCATTTAGCGCTTCCAAAAAAATTAAATAGGGCCCCACGTTGGGCGCCAATTTGTTATGAATTTTACTTCCACTATATTTATTTTATCTCGGGCGTGAGTTAGAGCAAGAGCTAGTACTTTGCGGCTAGTGAACAATTTTTTGGAACGCTCAATGGACAATACAAAATTATGCACACTCAAATTCAACTGCACAACTAATGTATTTAAACAAGTTAACAATTTTACTGAGAGTAATAAAGGTAAAAAAATCTATAAATTTACTTCGAGTGTATCACTCGGATATTTTTGGTAGCACCCTAATCTATGGATACCTTAACTTCAATCAAGCCTGGATGGTGAAGGGGAAGGGCCCTGAGGGGGACCTGCTGGAGTGATCCACTTCAGTCAGTGGCCCTCGCAGGTCTTCCAATGGGATCGGTCGTGATCATAAATAAAAATAAAAAAAATCCACAGTAAAGGGGGTACCAAATAAATAAGGAAATCACTCAGGTCCGACTGTGAATCGCAATTAAAGAAAAAAAAACAAAATGAACTGAATGCAGTCGAACTTGAATGTTTCAGCACACGCAATAACTATAAAAGTCACTAACTCCTATCATAAAAAAACTGTCATAAAAAACTGATAAAAAACAAAGTCTTCACCAAAAGTTGGGCGCCAGCATGCTTCCAAGTAGCATACAACTCTTCCAAAATGGGAAACACCAGAATCAGCCTCCACGTCAATTCCACGTGGTCATAACGGCCATCATGGATTCGTCCATCGGCTCCTGGGTCCCCAAAACTTCAAATCGCCGACTCTTGCAAACCTCTTGCAAACCATCCATCAAGGCCTCTTGCAAAACCATCAATCAAGGCCTCTTGCAAACCATCAGTACCATCATCAATAAATTCTCGATTCCAAAACCTTTCAAAAAAACCGACCATGCGGTAACGCTGAACACAATGAAAATCTCAAAGCCCGACCGTGCGGAACAACTCAAAAATCGACCTGCCGATCTGACCGGCACGGCCCCTAATTCATTCTTCAACCACCAAAAATCTTACCGCTACACCAGTAGAGTTTTTCCTCCCCCCAACCTTCCGTTGGAGAAGGAATCAAAAATCACCAATTCATGGCCCTAACGGACACGTGATCCCGCAATCTACCAAACAATTTTTTTTCACCTGCGATAAGAATCGAAACTGCGATGAGAATCGCCCCCAAATTTGCTAGATTCGGATTTTTACAGCCAAAATTTTAACTCTATGATGAAAAAAAACCAAACAGATATGCTTGGCAAATAACTTGCACACGCATGCCGAGGTCGAAAACAAATTAACAGGTTTACGGCAAAATATTTGCACGTAACAAGGCTCTGCTACAATTATCTCCAATACCCGTTCCTCTGTGTCTGGAACCCAAAATCTATTGTCGTCCACTATCTTCCCGGAGCCAATCTTCAAGTGTAAGCCATTTGCTGGTGTAAGTTCTTACACTTTCTGCTATGTTAATGTGGCATTTCCCCATAAGTAGTCGCATATCCGCAAATTCGATGTATATTTTGTGAAAGGAGTTTCATCAAAGTAATTTTTCTTTTCAAATGCTTAAGTATTCCAATGGGCTACCAATCAAACATGAGGCCATTTCAAAATAATACTTAATAAATAACAAAGTTATAATAATTAACATAGTTGAAATTGCAATTTCAAGTGTTAATATCTGCTAGAAATTTTGGAAAAAAAATCTTTCAATATTTTTCTCGTACTCTCCAAGTAAGCCCCTATTATCGTTTAAAAGAAATGACACCAATTTTGAATCACCTTGTATATAAAAACTTAGGTATGGATTTCCAGCAGGTGTAAGTGAAACAAGCACTAACATAGTCATGGATAAACTTTAACGGTTTGTTTCAATAATATCTGCCATATAAACCAATAATAATCTGCCAATATATTTGGTTATAAAAGGCATTTCGGTTGAAGTCGGCATAACAAGATTATGTTTACTGTGCTAAAACAATACATAGCTTATGTTAAAAGTTATGTTTCTGTGAACAAATACATTTTTAATAAAGCCTTCATTATCAGAGCTTTAAAACTCTAATACAACTTTTTACATTTGAAATATAAATCATTCTTACTTTTTGTTAGTCTTAATGTCTGTTCCCGAAAAAAGCCACAAGCTTACCATCCTGATGCAGAAAAAATAAACAAAAATATGATGAACAATTAAGTTTAAACGAAAACTATCAAAACCCAAATATCGGTAATAAACCGAATTTCAGCTTAATTTTTCCGGGGCAAGCTGATTTATTTCATAAATAACCGTAGACATAGATTGGACAATAGTAACGCAAACGCCTAACTTTCAATGACTAAATAATTGTTTAAATAAATATAGCTAGCTTCCATAGCAAGACGCCCATTTGAATAATTATGTGTATGTCTTCCAACCTATTTGGATTTACGTGTTAAAATTTTCGGTTATATTTACTAAATCGATATATTAATTAAGGATATATGATAGATGCTTTCTCAAATATAGATTTATTTACACAGTCGCTTCCTTAATTCAAAAGCCTGTGCCCTTATTTAAAACGAGCCAGCCGCAATGTTTTCATAAATCAGAAATCATTTGCGTCTTAATTTCGGGACGCGGTCCCTTCATTTAAGGGGAGCAACGTCGTGTGGGGTTCTAAAGAAACTCATATTGGCCACTTTCTGTTCCCCTGACACAGATTACGTCGGCTCGGCTGTTAAATATTCATATGCCAGAAGGGCACAGTGATAAAAATAAAAATGTAGCATCTTCCTTATTTTGGCACGTAAACACTTGAGGAAATGGAGGTATGAACGGTGGATCTTGGGGTCCACAAGTCGTAATTGATTCTCGATATTTGGGAAACATGACTAATTTGTGGATAAGCAAAAGGACAGTTTGATGAAAGCATCATCCTTATTAGAAAATCTAACTGGAATGCAACTAATTTAGTACATCAATGGTCAATATTAAAAGTGTCTTGTAAACCATCTGTATATTTAATTTTGTTATATGGATATCTCATTGTTTTGCATGTATGTTTTGCGTGTGTAGGATAGGTAGATTTTCTGTGTGTCATATATGATGTCGGAAGCAAATGATAGTTTGCAGATAGAAAGACTGCACAAATAAACGTTCTGATAATCTATTCAAAGTTTTAGTTCTCAAATTTATTAGTAAGGACCATAATATATATGTGTTGCACATAGCACTAAAAATAAAGTAAAGCAGCAACTTGCATAAAATTTATACATGGAAGAAGTTAAGTAATTCATGTCTTACAGTTCATCATTTCCGATTGTTTCCAAAAATCTTTTGGAAAAAAAGCAACTGTAGGAGAGGGACCGGAAATTCTGATGAGGCAAAAAGTTACTTGCACGACGGTGCCGGTGCGCACTTTCTTTTACACGAAATTTATGAATATACATCAACAGTTTGAAAGACGTTCATTGGTAAAGCAGAACCCCTGGCCCCCAAGACCCCCTGACTTGTCATGTCTAGATTATTCTTTGTGGTTTCACATGAAAAAAATAACGCCCCGTGGTACATTCGTAATGAAGACATCCATCGCGACCTGAAGATGCCTATGGTTGAAGATGAGATCAAGAGGTTTGCAGACAAACATGAGAAGAGACTGAAGAGACACGAAAATGTCGAAGTAATCTTGCTACTCGACAACAACGGACTAGTTCGGCGGCTAAAAAGACTAAAACCGTTCGAATTAGTAAAGTAGCGATAGTTAAAGTGCCTAAGAATTATTCCTAAAGAATGTTTATCACATGAAAAAAGTGATTAGTGTTATGTGGGTAGCGT
Organism: Dendroctonus valens; assembly: GCA_024550625.1. Taxonomy (NCBI): domain Eukaryota; kingdom Metazoa; phylum Arthropoda; class Insecta; order Coleoptera; family Curculionidae; genus Dendroctonus; species Dendroctonus valens. Next base: position 845,521 of record JAJTJO010000463.1, read on the forward strand.
CGCTGGATGTCCATCTACTAAACAGCTAAGCTTAGATAATAGAAAAAATATTGTTAGATAGACCCAGTCTAGTTACAATTTCCGACGCCCTTAAGGCGTTCTTAAGGAAAAAAAACATGAAAAATATGGATTAGCAACCATCACCAAAAAATTCTGAGGATCCCGGAAGACACATTTTTGAAGCATCCGATTTGATTCGTAATAATAACGATATACTACGTAGGGTTCTCTTCAGAAGAGCCAATATGTGCCTTGAGAGTAATGACAGCCACTCTGACCAATTCCTACAGCGGTTTTAACCTTAAATTGAAATTATTTGGATTTTAACAATTTAAGCTTCTGTATTATAAGGATTAACTTTAGAGCAGAGCAACTTTATTACACGTCTTTACTCCATGTGTTCTGAAGTTTACGCATACTAAATTGTGACTTGTCATGGGACATCCTGTATAAATATAAACTGAATCTAAAATAAAGTGGCAACCAAATTGCTTCAACTATCAGATGCTTTATAAATCAAGCAATACAAAAGGTGGTGAAAAAAACGGCAGCCACCTATTTAATTCAGTAAACACTATGAAGTGTTTGTCAACAGAAGGGTCTTGAAAGGCCCGAATTGTGCATATCACAGATGGAAATATCCCATTTATATGTAAATTTCATATTTGTCACCTTGCCGAGGAAAAACTTCGATCCTTTTCTCGAGTTTACATATTTCCCAGGAGCGATGTAGCTAGAGTTTTTCTTATTACCGCGCTTAAACGACAATTCGTGTTTTTCTGATAGGCCCGGCAACAGGATAACTAATTATTTGACATTTTTCTCTGTGTCTCGGGTCTCGCACTGAAACCGTTTTTATATCGGGTTGAGTAATGGTAGCTTTTTGTTTTATTCCTTTTTGTCATAATAATTTGTCGCGACAAGAAGAAACTTGTTACTGAACAATGGAGGTCGTTATTTGTGAATAATGGTATTGCCTTTTGAATGTAGATGCATTTCTTACTGTAATTTGTAAATTGCTATTAGCCGGCAATAGTTGTTAAAGGTAAGTGACTTGAAGAATGTCTATATCTACGATGCTCAAAAAAAAAATATATAGAGAAGAAACAGTGTACGCAAACGGACATTTATTCGGAACTACATATATTTCATTTTAACAGAAATGAAAAATTCTGTCACTTAAAAAAACGGTAACCTTGTTTATTAACAACGTTAACAAGATAAATTCACTTATAACACTAGACACTCGGCAAAGTATCCAATGCTCTAAACGAAAATGTATTGAGCAGAAACAATTTGATATTTATTTAGAGTTGGAGAGAGTTGTGGTTTTGCTGGTTAAATGTTTAAAGACGATAAGAGCCTTATCAATAAAGTCGTAGTCAAACACTAAAAATATTGGTTCGTCTCCATTCTAACCATGTGCTACTATCCAAAGTTAATATATTTTTCAAACCTTCATTATTTCGACTTGACATCTAGTGCATGTCGACAAAGTAAATTACTCACTTGGGGGATTGTACAAAACATGGTTCATGCCTTTGCCCGCACGATATTTGGTCACAACTTTCAAAACCCGAATTCAACCTTAATTGGTGTGTTGTCTAATTTTTAGATAACATTTACAAATGCCAACAACATACCACAGTTGTAAGTTATAGAAAAGTGAGTTTCAACAGTAGTAAGTTGTTGACAGGTTGGGGTGTCCTAACGATAGAGTAAGGTCAGTTCACGCTTAACCGGCACTAATTGTTTCAAAATTCTGATCGTTATATTGTTAAGGTACCAAACGACAGAATGCGTCAGAAAAGTTGCAGCGTGGAAATCGAGTTTGTCTCTAATAGAGCACTCTATACAGGGTGATTCAAAATTGGCGTCATTCCTCTGGGGGTGTTGTCTGGGGATGTTTTGGGAGTATAGGAAAAATAGTAAAAAAATTAATTGTTATTCAGAACTGAGATATTTGCAAAAAACTAATTCGGAAGGATGGCAACAATGTTTTTCAAGGTAAAGTACAATGAAATATTTGGATGTTTAGATAACGTTGTCACTTTGCCGTCAGTGTTGCCAACGTTTTTAAGGCTGATGAGTGATAAACCTAAATCCGCCACATATGTCAAAAAATCCTCCTGTGGAAGGTTATGGATCAATTATCAATATACAATTATTGATCAAATAACATACGATTAAGTTGTTAAATAACAAAATGCATTCAAGATTCTGCCCGTTTAACTCCAAACATGTTTGTGCCGCAATCACTTTATCGGGCACCCTTCGCAGTGGTCTGGGCTTATATTTTGAGCAGCTTCTCGTATACGGTTAATTAACTCATTTAAAAAAATGTCTTGCAAAGATAATATTAAAAATAATTTAATTCAAATTCTTGGGTTCCAGTCAATTTTATTGTTTATTGTTGTTTACTGTTTCCACCTTCAACTTTGGCAAGCAATTACTGGCATTTGGCAACTACATAAAGTTGAAGGTGGAAACAGCCATGCATGCAAACTGATGATGGTGGAGAAAGACACCGAAACGTATTTGTAAAATATTTTAAATAATAAACAATAAAATTGACTGGAACCCAGGAATTTCAATTGAATTAATTAGAAATACAGTAAGGAAAATATACACATTAAAAAGAATAACGTAGCTTCCCATAAAGGTTTTTGTTGAAAAGCAATTCAGCGTTGTAGCTTAGGTAGACCCTCCAGTCCATAGGTACCATAAAACCAAGCTTAAATTTTATTAATCCAGCACATAACGGACTATGTCAGCTGAAGATAATACTTATGAAGATAATACTTTTAAGAATAAATCTTTCAAATGTAGACAGTTGAACTAAATATCACAATCTCATTAAGCTCGAGAATATCTATTATTCAGCAAGAAAAGATTTAATTAAAGCATACTATTAGAACATTAACTTTGGTTTTATTTTCATTATGAACATCTACAAATTTTTGGAGCAAATACGTGAGCTGGCAATTCGAAAAAATGTTCGTGCTCCGATAGAAAAATTCAAGAAACTCCAAGGATCATAAATATAAACCGGCAAGTTCTCGCATAAGTTAATTTTGACACGCTACATAAACCAAAATAGAAAATACTACCAAAATTATCCCCGATAAGACGCGGTTCCTGTAAAAAGGCGAAGTCTGCCAAGCTAAGCTACGCTGATCCCATCTAAGAGGGATGAACGTGATCCCATTATGCTCCTTTAGAAAGCCGATCCCCTGTGAAGACGACACCAGGCACCATGCCTTCGTTTTAACGACTCTTCTACACAGATATTAAGATCCTTTGTCATCAGACTCGGGCCTATCGACAACACTTGACATGTATAAACTTGAGGCTCAACTTAAAAATTCTAAACTGGTTTATTATCAGTTCATTATTGCTTGGTAAAAGCGAATTGGCGCACCGACGATTTATATTTAAAGCATCTGCAAACCGTTTCTATACATTTATTTTGGTGTGGGCGCCGCTGATTAGTTTTTCAATCGTCCGTATCGCAACAAAAACCCATCGAATTTCGGGGGTTCCTTTCTGTCTATTCGAAAATAAGCGAAATATTGTACAAACCCCGATTTTCTCCGTCTCTTGTATCAAAATCTGACACGTAATTTCCTCTGCTACCCCAAATTCTAAATAAACGATGCGTCTCTCGCCCGCTAGCCTTTAAAATTTTGAATATGAAATAGCCGTACGAAAAGACAATGGATTGGATTCTATGTAAATCTTATTCGTTTATCTGTCTATTTTAGCAAATGTGTATTATATATTATAGTGGCAATTCCGCATGATTAATTCAGCGGTAAAAATTCGCAGCTAGTGTACAAATGTATACAGGACTGTTGTTCATGACCTAACTTTTTCGAATATCAAATGGTTTATTTAGATTTTGTTGAACGTTGCAACTTAAGGAAATATTTTTGGCGGCTTGTAATATACTTGTGTGCAAGTTGGGTTATTTTAAAGATGCGGGTCATTGGGTCCATTGCGTCTCGGGTCGACAGATCAGTAACAAAAACAAAAAGAAGTGATTTTCTTTTACACATAAATTTAACTATTTTATTTTGGAGGTCGCAGTTCTTTTCTTGCTTTGATTCTAAAATATTTGTAATCGTTCTATAAAACATAAACCTACTAATCTGACTAATTCTTCAAAAATATTAGTTAATACATTTTCGAGCGTTTTAATTTCTCATCTAAAACTTTATTTAAATACAAGCAATAATGTAGTTCAGACTTGGACATAATAAATAAATGTCGTATTGTCAGTTATAATAAAAATGATAAAAACAATTATGTTATTGAATTTATTCAAATTGAAAACTTTTTAAATTATTTGTACGTAATAAATAAGAATTTAATACTAATTACAAAGAAATTTAAATTTTTTTATCGAGATTCATGAACATGAATAATGCAGTCTAAGAAGAAGAAGTAGTAAATAGGTCATTGGTCCGCTTTCTTCGCATTGTTAAATTGAAGTTCAAATAGAATCAAGGTTGTGCCGCCTAATGTGGTCCAAAATAAGAAATTATTATAGAAGTAACGAAAATACTTTTGAAAGTATATTGGGGCGAATGTCACTGCACGTCATGTGCAACAGGTAAACGAAGACTCCTCGACTCTGGAATTCATTGAATACACATGAATAATGAGGGAGTACAATACTAAGGCACAATAGGACAGAAATGACCGCGGTGCTAGAAAATGCTGGACATATGAAAATATTTTTAAGAGCTTTTGCGAAGGGGCATGTAATAGACTTTGCTTGGGTACAAAAAATTCCAGTTCAGAACAGAGCTTCATCTGTTGGAGGCCTCTGAGAGTTTAAAAACGTTATCCATCAAAAGGGTTGGGAATACCAAATCCGTCGGAAAGATCTTTTAGGTGAATGTGGACAAAAAGTCAACATTGTCTGAAAATACAAGAATTCTTCGAACCAATTATAAAACAAAGAACCAATAAAATATACAATGCAAATAAATGGAACAACATAAATAATATAAAAAAGAAAAAAGAGGGTGAAATCAAGTATGTATCATTACCACACATACCAGAAATCAACACAAAAATAAAAAATGTTTTAAAACCGCATAATATTACTGTAGCGGAAAAAACTAAAAACAACTTGGCAAAAGAGTGTTTTACAAAATTTAAGCCTAGAAGCGATAAGTTGGACACACCTAACGTAATATACAAGATTGACTGTTTGAACTGTGACAACACATAAATAGGACAAACAGGGCAATATTTAAAGAAAAGAATATACGAACATAAGTATAGCTTAAGAAAGGTTAACGAAAATGTAACAGCATTAGCACAACATGCACAACAAAAGTTGCATGATTTTGATTTCGATAACACACAAATATTGATCAATGAGGACAACTATAGTAGTAGTAGTAGTAAACATCTTTATTTCTAAAAAAGGCTATCGACCTATCGGTCTTTCTGCCCTTGTTTAATACATGTAGTCTTAATCTAGATAAAAAACAAATATGAAAATTCTCTTATTCTAGGTTAACGATATTATTAAATAAAATTTCAGTGGCAAGAAGAGATTATTTTATTGTCCACTAGTCAGTTGCGCTTGTAAGTGTTCGAGTAGCGTTAATGTAGGGAAACGGAAGCGGGATTGTCTGGTTGGTCTTGTAAGACAAAGGGGATTCAGTATGGTCCAGTTGTAGGGGTTGTTTGTCCATTTTGTCTGTAGCTGTATGAGTCTTTCCCAGATCTTTGTCATGTTTGTGCGTTCGTATAGTAGTTGGGTGGGGGGGTTGTGTAGTGGGTTTTGGGTAACTATAATAAGAGAAGAATCCATGAAATGATACAAACTAAGAAACATCAGAATGCAATAAATTTCAGATCAGATACAGACAATCTTAGCTCTGTGTATCATACGCTAATTAGATGATCGCATGTATGAACTGATTGGACCAGGTAAATGAAATGTAAACAGCTGATATTGAAAAATTGCCAAGCAATTCCTAGAATGCAAAGAAAAGTCGAAAGATAAACAGTTTTTTTTTGTTTCGCTCGCTTGATATCGAATACAATATGGAACATTCAGTGACCAGTCAAATGTGAAGTTGGTAGCAACTATATACGTAAGTCAAATTTAGATCTCTAAACAATAGATTTTAGTCTTTTCCCGAACATGTTTATCCCGACTCATCACCTGAGAACAAAGGTCCCAAATTGTACTTTTTAATATGTGTGTGATTTGAATTTTAATAGGTTAATTTTGTGAATGTGTTTTTTTATTTTTATTAAATTGATAATAAATGTAAAATGTATATTTTAGACAAACTGATGATGGTGGAGAAAGACACTGAAACGTATTTGTAACATTTTAAATAATAAACAATAAAATTGACTGAAACCCAGGAAATTTTGAAATAAATTGTCTGAAAATGTTTGCAACGCTTTATTTTTCAGAAGCGGTTCGCAGTCGTGGGAATTAGTCAGAATCATCAAGCGCGTCGTTAGAATAAGGAAGAACTAACTAGGTTTGATCAGAATTTACGAGCTTCCAATGAGAGAGAATCGAAATTTAGAGGCGCAATGAACTATCTTTAAACAATTAGGAGTTATCACAAAGTTCTAATAAGAGGGATAAGAGCCAAAATATTTATTTCCTAAGACATATTAAATTTAAGTAATGTCACTTACACCTTGAGTAATTTTGTTTACAAATCACCTACCTCTAGTTCCGCTGTAGTGTAGCTTACCTGAAAAGAAAATATATTATTGCCTTTCAATTAATATTACTGCAGATGTGACTGAACAAAATCCATTTTTGAACCACACCACAACTTGAACTTGTGGTTCCTTTCCTCGTAGGAATAAAAGGTGTATGCAATATAAAATTAAATATTAACTGACTGAAATACGGAAAGCTGAAAGTAAATGTAAACTATATTCTCGTTTCAGGCACATTGTTGATCGATAGACAATAGAGATTCCTTGTAAACTTCCTTGTTCCTTTCAAAGAGGTAATATTAGAACTTAAATACCGATAGGTCGATAGCCTTTTTTAGAAATAAAGATGTTTACTACTACTAGAACTTAAATCACTTACAAAATTTAAGTATAAGGTGCACCTTCTACTAGTTCAAACATTCATCCATTTAATTAGGAGCCAATTTCCCTCAACTAACTACAACTTTCTTCAGTATACTTTACAATATTAAAAATACATGCCGGCAAGCAAATCTTGGAATCCAACGAGGAGATTGTGTGTTCTTCAAAACTTAAAAAATATAACACTGTCAAGATAGCATCAATATTGTCTTTGTGAGAAGAAATCAAATCGGTCAAATATCCTACAAAATACACACGGGCAGCCAGAGTGTTATGTATTACAAGCAACCTATTTCTACTGAGAAGAACGTGATATTTGCTGGAAAACTTATATTTGCAAAAGTATGCAGGTTGAAACATTTGTTTTATAACATAGACAATTTTAAAATGCTGCTGTGAAGTGGTCTTGGGAAGTGAAGTTGAGCAGTTCTACTATCAATTGTGCAGTTATAGGACAAACCTCATATAATTAAAATATGCATTTTCATGCTTTGATATCTATATTCTGCTGCTTTGAACACTCAATTGAAGAACTAAATTTGGAACCACAGAATTTTTCTCAGCATAACAAATTTAGAGTTCCATCAGTAAAACAATATTTTTTGTATTTGGTTTTCAGTTTGTCATGTCTGTTGATTTACGTATACAGCCAAATTTAAATTTGTAATACAAATACATTGTTGTCTATTATGTAGAATCGTTCTTTTATTATTTTTAGTAATATTTTTTCTTTAATTCCTAAACAATTCTACCCAATACACCCAGAAGAATAACACTAATTCTGAATCACTCTAAATAGCAATAAAAAGCTGCGTCGGCCAACACGCAATATTCTTTTTCCGTTATAAAACCAATTTTCAAAACCGTTTTATTTCCCATTTATAATGTGCTCATTTAATCAATTAATACCAAACATTGGTCAAACGAAATTTAATGTATACACAATTATTCAGACAATCAATTATTTAGAAGCTCTAATGCTGATGTAACCAGCGAGTAGCAAATATTTTTAGTAATAAAAGCAATCTATGCTACATATTAATTAAAACTTAGTTTACAAGAAATTAAACGAAAATTAAGAAAAAGTAGAGTCTAATGTTTGATTTTACTTCGATAAAATTGTATCTTGTATATTGTAATCGCCATCAAGGAATGCATCGACTTAGCCAATATAGGTCTAGCGATGTAGATTTTACGATTTCAGGGGAACATATGAAAATCTCTCTTCGGTTTTAATATCCTGAAGCATCCAGGTTTAATTTGCGCCTCGGAAATAAAATCCTTATAATTTGATGAGAATTATTTGATATGTCTATAACACTCGGAAAGGTGAAGAGAAACTGTACCCCTACTAACCAACCCTGGTTGGAAAACAATCAGGAACCGAATTGATTCGCATTGGGGGTCCATTACTCCGAAATCTACAGACGCCGTTGCTCCTTGTCTAATAGACTCGGCAGTTGCAATTTTGGCAAGAAATTGCAGCGAGCGTATTTTGGGTAAACACTGTTTAATTTTCTTCGTACCGCGTCTTTAATTGAAATCCTTTGTCTGGTTTTAAAATCATGCCGAATATCGGCTGATGTGGATTCAATTGTAGCAACGTACATTGGCTGCAATGCTCTAGAGAATCAATGCCGTAATTGCTTCGTTAATCCTAGATTTTCATCCAGCGATCGAGATGAAAAACTCTAAGTTACATTGTTTTCTGTTGCAAATTTGTGACAAAAATTAGAATAGTTGCGAGAGACCCAACTATAAGTTAATAACAATGAATCGTAAAATGTTTTAATTTTCGAATTAAAATATAAATACCGGTTGCTTCCCTGTTAAATTAAAAAAGTTGCAAGAGAAATGTCAGGACTTCGAAAAAATAAACGAGATTAAATAATTTTAGCGCTCAAAGTAAATAAAATTTCTTATCAGTTCAGTAAAATTGAGCAATACCGACCAAAATATTATTATTTTTTATAGCATAATGTTACCCGTGTAAAATAGCTAAGCATAGCTGTGGACATGATGAAATGCCCACTAGTACCTAGTATTTGTCGGCGCATTCTAAGGATCCTCGATGTCCTCTGTTATATAATCAGTAACTTTTTAAAGTAGACAGTTTTTCAGACATAATAACCAAGCATAACCGCCGATGTGAGCCAGTTTGACAATTGCAGCACTCTAAATTTACGTTTCGGATTCTACAAAGTTCGTGAGATTTTTATATGTGTTCGTATTGCAGATTTTATGAGTTAGAACTGCCAAATTTTTTCCCCATTCAACATGGATAACTCAAGGGACGAACAACTCAGATATACTTAATTCGTTTTATAAAGAAAATTATAGTGAAAAAGGGTGATATTTGGCTGGGAATATTTTGCATTCTGCATCTTTCTAAAGTATTTGAATGTTTGAGATATGAATATTCTGTTTGAAAAACCGGAGCTCTAAGGAGTCAGAAGGAATGCATTTAAATTGTTTCAATCATCTTAGTAGTTCTATACAGGGTGATTGAAAATTAGCGTCATTCCTCTGGAGATATTTTAGGAGTACAAGAAAAATAGTAAAAAAGTTAATTGATAATAAAAACTGAGATATTTGCAAAAACCTAGATCAGAAAGATGACAACAAAGGCTTTCAAGGTAATCTGCCTCATTAACATTAGGGAAATACCTGTTGCTTCTTAATTATTGAAAACTTGAGTAACCATGGGTAAACACAATACAAAGAAAGACAAAGTAAAAGAAATATTTTGAGGTTAGGATAACGTTGTCACTTTGGCATCAGTGCTGCCAACCTTTTTGAAGCAAATGAGTGACTTACCTAGACTCGCCACAGACGTAAACAAAAACCTCCTGTGTATGGTTATGTATCAATGATTAATATTAATCAAATAAAATCCAATTAAGTTGTTAAATCACAGGAGGTTGACGACGTTCTGCCCTTTTATCTCCAAACTTGTTTGTGCCCGTGCCACATGACTTTATTGTGCACTCCTTGTAGCAGTCTGGGCTCAGATTTTGAGCAGCTTTTCGTATTCGGTTAATTAACTGCTGAATTTGTACCGGTGTTCGGAAGATCGGATATTTAATGTGTCATTTTGTCCTGTGGATCTTACAAACATGGTAGGAATATAGCCCGTCCTCGGAGGAGTTTTCGGGACAATTGGCAGGTGCCTGGGAAAGTGTCAGTGGTTGTCTAATGCTCCGAGGACTCCTGGAATGTTATGTTTTTTCAACAAATGATGGATGCCTGATTGCTGCTCCTATTTTGCCTCAAAAAATGTTTATTGTAGAATAAATTGTATTGTCGAGAATTCTTTTATCGTTCGTTTCTCCATCGTAAATGCGTGATCGTAATTTTTCCAGGAAAAAATGTGAAGGCAGTTTAACCAAGTTCTGTCATTATTTAGGAGTAAGGTGAGCTTGTAGCCACACAATAGTATGTCAATTTATCATTGAACTATTTTAAAATAATAATGAATTGCATAGTTCAAGCCGCTTCTGCAAATAGCCTAATAAAATCATCGACATCATTTTATTCATTGTGTATATTTTCCTGACTGTATTTCAACTTAATTCAAAAGAAATTCCTAGGTTCCAGTCAATTTTATTGTTTATTATTTGATTAATAAATTAAATAAATAATTAAATAATAAACAATAAAATTGACTGGAGCCCAGGAATTTCTTTTGAGTATTATGTTATTCCGTGCCTTCAAAATAAGCCTGTTTAAGCAGTGACGTCACCTTCGCTACACATTGCATAGATAAACGTTTTACATTCGTGCTAGATGTCGGTTCTGTATCAATCCACTCAATAAAACTCGAAAATGTCATATTCATAATCACTATATTTCATACATCCTTCCACTACTTCTCAGATACTAAATGAAAAGGAACGGTTCGGCAAAAAGTGGTTCTCATGAATAAAAGGCCAAAGAAAATAAAATGCTGAAACATACTTCATTCCGCGTCTCAAATGAGTCAGGTATTTCCGAATTCAGCAAAAACAAAACAAATTATGAGCTTTTCGCATACGAAAATTTTTCCTTCACAATATTTGCCTACCCCTTGTACCATTAAATTATCAACGTTTGGAGGTGTCAACTGGAAAAAGGAAAGCACAATATAACTACGTAAAAATCAGACTCGTTTCGTTAGACATGTATCGTAAAAACCAATAAGCGACTCGGTTAAAACAAAACCGACCCGAAGCACCGTCTCACGGGGGAGACAGCTAAAAAGCGTACGCATTTTTTAGGGGAACGAATCGGATATATTAATTTTGGCTGGCTTTGGAGAATTCGGTAAATATAAACAGGAATTTTGGTTTGGAAATTATATGTATTTTTAAGTTGGCACAGTTATAGTCGAGGGAGCAACTTATGACCACGACAATATAGGTAAGATTTCTGTAAACTATTCACCATTTTAAATTTTATGTGTTATGTGAATTTCCATAAAATTGACTAAAATTTGACCTACTTATTACTTCAATTTGAATAATATGATTTCGAAAAAAATTAATAAAAATTTCGCAAAACAAAAACTTAGTTTATATTTTCGCCGGGTTAGTTTTCAGAATCATCTATCTACGAATAGGTCAAGTTTGATTGTATGCGCAAAGTCCTTTGTCGAAAAGAATATCCACAAAAATGCAGTTATAAAAACGAAATTGGAGTGAGAGTAAAAATAATTTTTATTTCACATGAGCACTACAAAAAGAAAAATACGAAAAAAAATGCTTTCGGTTTTTACCAATTCCCCGATTCACAAATCCCGTAAAGTGCTCTGACAATATGAAATCTTGGTAGCAGCATTGATGATTGTAAGGCCAATGGCACTAAATAACTTTTTTGGACAAACGAGAACAATTGGAAATACTAGACAAACACCAATATTCATTTAATAAGCGCTTTCACAATCGAAACTATTATCTGAAGTTAGAAACGAAGCATTAGTTAGCACATTTTTTACAAAGCAATATTTTAAAGTGGTTTATCATTTGGGAAATTATTAGTATAGCTACACACATAATGTATAAGATATTACAAAATTTGTTTATACTTCGGTAAGGTTAATGCTTCGAAAATTGCGATTCTTTAAAATTGTTTAACATAATAAAGCAGCGGCTTGAAAAAGTGATTGGAAAATATATACCTACCTACTAATTTGGTTTCAAAACCACATCACTCGACTGTTCCTACCGCTCTTTATTTTGGCCAACAATATACAAACTACCCACCTAACTGACGAAAGACAGCTTGCCTGTTTATGGACATTAACAAGGCTTTCGATAGTGTCTGGCATAGAGGCTTACTATTCAAACTATACAAACTACCACCACCAACATATCTACTACACACCATAAAGAACTTACTAGAAAACAGACAACTACAAGTACGAATTGACAAAAACACTGTCATTTTCTTTTTCCCCCTGAACAAGGTCTCCCTCAAGGATCCCCGCCTCACCGTTTCTCTACAATATATACTGCCATGACATATACAATTACAACTTACCAGACAAAAATCAAATCGACAGATCGGCAATCATATTACAATACCAGACGACACGGCACTTATTGTACATGACAAAACTACTGAGAGAGCAGCTCAAAGACTTCAAACACTAACAAACAACACAATGACATGGTTTTATAAATGGAGATTAACACCAAACCCTTCAAAAAACCAACTTCTTGCTCACAAACCACAGACTCAACGCTGACTTCCCTACAATAACTGCAGACGGGCCAAAACGACGTAAAATACCTTGGAATCACAATTGACCACAAACTTAAATTCACTAACCATACGAAACATCAGGGCAGAAACAGTAAAGAGAACAAAACACTTCCGATCACTAACCTACAAGACAGAGGAATTAGCACAAAACGCTGCCACCAAAATATATAAAGCGATTGTAGACCCTTGCTAGACTTTGGACATATACTCATGACCAACGGAACAGAAAGGACAAAACGTTATACACAAACACAGAACAAATTTCACTAAGACTAATAACACGAATAAGACACCCCCAAAACCCACTACACAACCCCCCCCACCCAAAGTACTATATACGAACGCACAAACATGCCAAAGATCTCGGAAAGACTCATACATCTACAGACAAAATGGACAAACAACCCCTACAACTGGACCATACTGAATCCCCTTTGTCTTACAAGACCAACCAGACAATCCCGCTTCCGTTTCCCTACATCAACGCTCCTCGAACACTTACAAACGCAACTGACTAGTGGACAATAAAATAATTTTTTCTTGTCATTGGAATTTTATTTAATAATATTGTTAACCTAGAATAAGATAATTTTCATATTTGTTTTTTATTTAGATTAAGACTACATGTATTAAACAAGGGCAGAAAGACCGATAGGTCGATAGCCTTTTTTAGAAATAAAGATCGTTACTACTACTGTTTAACATTTTTATACAGCTCTTTTCTAATAAAAATGTGTGTCAGCTGTATAACGTGTTTGTGGTTAGTTTTTTTATTATGCTCTTCAAAACCTAAAACGTCTATGTCGACAATGTTTATCGTTTTCCCTCTCTTGGGATCACTCGATATAAACAAACAATATGGACAAATGTTCTAGATGACAAAATTTCGAATTTTGCCGGTTGTTGTTTGTACCGGCAAATTGATTCTCCTGAGAAAGTGAATGTGAAATTGTCGGTGAAAGTGAAAGTGAGCACAATCGAACTGAATGTGAAAAAAGAAACAAACGTAGATAACCATTGAAGAATTCTTCGCAGATTTTCCTTTATCTTAACGTATTGAATGAACTATTGAATATATCAAGAAATAGAGCAAATAAGAGATTTATCTATCTTTTATTATCAGCTTTCTTGCCAGCCAGCTTTCCCTTAACACAGTGGTTTACAACCTTTTTGTACCTGCACCCCCCTTTAAAAAAATTATTGGGCCCCCTTAATTTTTCTAACAATCTAATTTCATAAATACTAAATAATTATTTTGTATAATTTATTTAAAGGGCTACAAAATAATATACAATATTATGTAAAAATATACATAAAAAAATAATTAATTATTATAAGAAATAATATTTTTATATGTAATGAAAACAAATCTTAAAAAATGTTTCAGCATTTGTACCCGAAAAATTCGCAGCGAGGATTGTTGATTACGTATACCTATTTTGCTGATTCATTTTGTTGAAACCTATTCGACTTTCTTGGTTTGTATTTGAAAATTATATTTTGGAAACAGCTGCATGCCCCACTTGCAACAGTCTCGCGCTCCCCTAGGGGGGCGCGTCCCAAAGGTTGGAAACCACTGCCTTAACACCATGCTCGAATATCAGTCCCAAAAATTTTCGTATGCAATAAAAACTAATGTTGTAAAGTGAGGTTAAGAAGTGAAGTTGAGCCCTTCTGTAAAGAGGGCTCCACTTACAGATATGTAGATACAACATATAGATATGTAGATATTTACATCCTACATTTTTACAATTTTTAAAACCATTTTCGTTGCACCCTCTATATACTCTCGCAAAGAAATGGCGCCAGTTTGGAATCACTTTGTAAATGTGAAAAATTCATAGGAGGGAAATTTGTATCATGATTTAAATTCTAATGAAGTTTCGTAGAAACATCTAAATTTTTGCAACATTTAGTAAACTGCGTCGATGTTGCTATTCTGGCCAACTCTTCATCACACAATATTCTGAAGAACTCATAACGGAGTTCGGATATTGGATACATCTTTTTTGGCGTAATTTACTAGATTATTTCAGCCCTTTATATGCGTGTCGAAATTGTGGAGTCAATAAGAATAAAGTTATTTAACAGTTCGCATCATACGTACTGTGGTGAGGTTTATTAATTTCAATTCAAGGGACATGACAATGCGATTTCAGACTTTCGACTGGTCGGTCTGTTCATTCTTAATTAAACCCAACGGAAATCCCTTTGAACGGAGAAGCTTTTTTGCAAAGACATTAATTTATGTCAAACGAGTTGGATCTTTTACTCAAAAGGGTTTCTAAAGTGGCTTCAGATGATATTAAAACTTTTCAGGATGTAAATGTGAAATCTGACTGCTCCGGCCAATCCAATATGCGTCGTAAGAGTACGTTTTTCAATTAAAAACATTAATTCAAGTATACAGGGCGATAGACAACTAATACTTCTAAGGCTCTATAGGATGTTTTGAAACTGGTTATAGTTAACTTGCCTTATAGCAAAATATACACAAAAAATTAACCAAATCTGAAATGAACCGCGAATTTTACTTTGAGCTCTGGATAAACGGTATGTAACTATTACCTACAGGTAAATCTGAAAAACACACACTTTTCAATATTTTTAGAAATACGTCAAGTAGCTTAAAGTTGGAGTTCATTTTATTAAACATGGTCAGTTGTTTTCAGGACACAGATACACGCACAGCAAGTGAAGACCTAGATTCTTCGCAGATTCTATGTGCACGCAAAAGTGGAAAACTTGGAAAAGTGGAAAACTTGGAAAAAGAAATTGGATGAATGTTCGGAATCTCAGAGTATTTTCAAGTAGCCATTTGCAAGTTGTTGATATTTGTTTATGTTGGAATTGGAATTATTTTCGCTTAACCACCATTTTTCGCTTCTGCTGTACTTATAATTAGCGGTATCGCAAAGCGAAACATAATTTATATAATAATATAAAAGTTGCAACCATTTCCATCAAGCAGGGGCGTGGAATAGAATTAAGCGATAATTTTTGATGAAAAATTAGGTGCTCCACCGTACTTTTGAAGAGTTCGATTAAATTGTTGTGCTAATCAATTTTCGTTTAATTTTTAATCAATTTTTAAGGTGCAGTAAAATTATCTTATTTTGGTTGCAAAAAATATATGTATGATTCAACTGCAATATTAGCTGCCGTTTCACATGTTATTAAACAAGTAAGTATTCATTTTCGTAATGAAATATGTAGTTAAATCAAGAGCCTTCCACTTCAAAATGAAACAATGTTTAGAGGATGGTTTATAAAGCTTAACTTTTCTAGCAAGCCTAAATACTTCCTGCAGGGTATTACGTTAATTTTCCCTTGTTCTGTATATTATATTTTAAAGTTACTTTTTGTATTTTCACGATTTAGCGATCCACCAATGGTCTTTGGATAATGATGTAGCCTAATCCCATAAATTATTTCCTTAATTTTGTCTGCCTAATTTACTACAAGTCACAATTTATTCTGGAAGTTAGTTAATAAATCTCAAACAAAATTAAATATCTCCTACGTATATCTGACCCAAAGCAGCGACACTTTTAATTGCCTTTCCAGGCAGAGAACACGATGCTATAAGTAATAAACAGAAAATAAATCCCGAAAATCTGCCTACCTAATCATAAATACAACTAAATTATGCCCTCATAAATCCATTACACGTGGTTCACGAAAATTTGTGGCCTCCAATATATCAGAAAAATTTAACAGTAAGGTAACGTGAATTATGTACTAACTTTATATTTACGATATTAATTTCCTTGGGTTTCCTTGTTCTGGGAAATCATCAGAAGCGCACAAATTCTTTATGGGCCAGCTATTCCTACTCTAACATGATTCACTTCAATTTATATTTGTGAATGGTTAAAATTACTAGTGCTCTTAAGTTTGCGGCAACATGTGTGTTTCTTACACTTGCTTGAACCTTGCCATTATCTGTTTTTTTTTATGTGACAGTTAATTTTATTTCATCTGATTTCATGCTCTTTATTATTTATTTTATTCTTATCATCATCATATAAAGGATATTTCGTAATAATATGCAAATATTTTAAGAACATGTTTGAACGGTCATTCTAAAATGGTCATTCCTATACATATACATATGTATAGGAATGCATGAAATATATACATGTACATATTTTGATTGAATTTCATATAGCGGAAGAAATTTTTGAGAGACAGAAAACAGTGGATGTTAATTTATGTCACTCAAAATTATGAGATTTCATAAGTGCGTGCTCCATCACAGCAGAATTGTCATTCTCTCGTAATCTGAAGCGTCTCTTGGAATCCTCTGCATATTATTGAATCCTGTAGCCTCCAATGCTCCAATATTCTTTGTGACTGACCTAAAGCTCTGTTTAATCGTTCATGTCAGTATGAAGACGGTTTTCATGTTAGGTCTTTTCAACGTTTTTTCGATCTCGTCTGAGACACTAAAGACTAGCGAAGCCCCGATTCTCCACGGTTTCATTCTGAGATGCATCATTACGGAGTTTGAGATTTATAGGTCTGCGTACTATTCTTATTTCCTGTTTAGTGTTGCGGCCATTAAAACGAAACGATCTGTCGAAGTTTGCCTTAAGTTTACTGGGAAATTTTTCTGGCTTTCTTTGCCACGATTTGATCCACATAATTCAACTAGATGTTAACGTATAGAAAAAGTCCAATTAGAAGATGTTGACTGGATTGAATGGTTTTAGAGAAAAAGGAAACACAACTGTGTTTTCAGGTCATTTTCAAAATCGGATATTACGATCAAGAAAGACTTAAATCTAGGCATGGGTAACTCAGTAAATTTTCAGGAGTTGTCGCAGTGCTGCGCAAATGGCTTGGTGCGCCAACCCAACGCACCGGCGTAGTTCCGTTGCGGTCACCTACTTCTACTACTAAAAAAGGTTTCTCATAAAAATTGAGGTGGTCTTTTTTTTCTAGGTGGTTTAGGTAAAATTATTCCAGTCTCGGGTCCCGTAAAGCTTAGTATAGCTTACCGTCTAAGTGTAAATGAGTTATAACTCATCAACCAATGAGTTATAACTCACTAAGTCACAGAACAGTAACAGCTCAGCAGCGCAACTCAACACAATGTTACCCATGCCTATTTAAATCGAATGAATTTATGGGAAACACAGTTCTACAGAGGTCACCGTATGTTTTATTACGTTATTATTAGAAACAAGCGATGTCTTTTTATGCCAATAAGGATTTTAAATAAATTGCAAACTGAAAAATCGGGTTATATAAAGTGTTAATCGTCGGATCTAATTTAAAAATCGATAAACTCACTTGTAGGAGGCCTTGAATACAAAAGATAATTGCCATCGATGCGCATTTTAAAATGCTAATTTCGAACGTGCTAATTGATAATGTACTGTAAAACACTTTAAAAAGTAATCAACAATATTTAAAATTGATTCGCTCGTTTCATCTTGAACCCGCTGTAAATTATATATGACACAAAAAAATTAAATTGCATAATTAATAAATTTCCGTATTAACATACCCTGGTAGAAGAATTTTGAGAGAAGAACCACGTACGTGTCCACCCCGTACGTGGTCCTGCACGAAGCAAAAAGGCAAGGATTGAGGAAAACGTTATTAATGTTTTAGCTTATGTACAAGTCAATCCGCAGTTAAGTACAAGACAAATTTCTTTACATTTTGGATGAACAAAACACACCATTCATCGCATCTTAGCTGACAATAAGCTTCATCCATATCACGTTTCTTTGCATCAAGCACTTTCCTAGATGGATTATGATGCACGATTAAATTTTTGTAACTGGTTAAAGCAAATATGCACAGAAATTAATCAGTTTTTATCGCGCATTTTGTGAACTGATGAAGCTACTTTTAGCAATACTGAATCAGCGAACTTACATAATGCGCATTATTAGTCAATCGAGAATCCCCACTGGTTGAGACAAGTTGATCGTCGAAATAGGTGGAAAGTGCATGTCTGGTGTGGCATTGTTGATAGCAAAATAATATGTCTTTTTGTTTTCAACGAGTGTCTTAATGGAGATTATTATTTACATTTTTTAACAAAATAACTTAATGGACTGTTAGAAAATGTCTCACTGGGGACAAGAAGAACCATGTGGTTTCAACAAGATGGATGCCCTGCTCAATATTCCAGAAATGTACGCGATCATTTGGAGAGAACTTTCCCAATCGCTGGACAGGAAGAGGTAGTCTATTCCCATGGCCAGCAAGATCTCCAGATCTAACTGTTTTGAATTTTTATCTTTGGAGAATACCGCAAATATGTGACACCTTAGGTTGCAATTCGTTAGGTTCGAGTTGAAACACGAAAGTGAACAAAGTTTATCTGTAAAAATAAAGTGATTTTAAAATGACCATTAAGGATTTAAATTCGTTAACCAAAAAGGCAACGTTATCACGTTTTTCCCCTTATTTAACCCTGTAATCATTCTAACCGCGGTTCACCGTAGTGTTTCACCTCTTAATTGTGTGTATATGTAGATGTAAAACAGCGTATGAAAACGCACTGAAAATTTCAACGCGCTTTTTTCCGCCACACACAATGAATGCGAAGTAGCTTAAGGGTGTCGAAAGAAAACCCTGGAAAAAATGTTATCTCTGTGAAACCACTTGTGGATTTAATACGAGGGTAGAAAGCAAATATTTGTCAATTTAGAAGAATTCATAAATTTTTTATCGAATGCCATATTTCATGACTTTGAAGAGATTTTATAGGCAAGCACATATTGCTGACTGCTTAAAAATAATTTGTATGCATGTACTGCTTAATATAAAGCATTATTTACATTTAGGTTATAACTAAACATGATTTTACCATATACAGGTAAGTGAATCCATGTGAATATGTTGTTGAAGCTCACTTGGAACGTACAAGGAAACATAGCAAAGCATATCCCATTTGTTTTAGGGGTTATTTTATCTCTGGAATTATGCATTATTTTGCATAGTTTATTTGCTTATTGGTAGGCAATTCTAATCTACATTTTTTACGGAATTTTACTACAGAGGAACTGCTTAACCGTAAAGACATTTTCTACTTTAAAAGTTAACACTCCTAAAAGTTTCTGATGATTCAGACTAGCTAACAAAGGTAAAATACACATTGAAATTAGCATTTTGTGGTCAGTTAGATTGTGGTTAGATGTTCGAGCTAAAAACTTAAAATATGCAAGGTGTCCCGAAAGAACAATCTGGAAAAGTACTTGGACGTCATTTGACTCAAAAGACGATCAAGTTAATTCAATTTCTAAAATTTAGAAACATATACTTCAATTAAGAAAAATGTCTGGTCCCTCTGTTAGTAATGGCAAGTTTTACAAGAAAAAGTATCTTTGTTCCAGTCGGTGTTTAAATAATTAAACCGTTAATTATTAAATGTTCTTCTGTTTCGTTGCGAATAAACCATCTTTGATATTAACTTTGAATATCGTATGTGGTGCTGTTATTTTATGATTAGTTGAAAAGTAAATTTAAAACGCTCGTCAGACAGTATGACAGATTTGCTTCAAATTGTGTTTTCTAATAAAAAAATATGATAGCAAGATTTCAAGGAGTTTGCGAAAGACGTTTAAAATTAACTGTGTGATTCATATTGATGTGAAAAATGCAGTTACGCAGTAAGGCATCTTAAATTTGATCGCTGGGAATCCAAATATCAATTTGCGCTGTATAACAATTAAATTTACCATGTTAAAAATTGCAGTTGATTGCATCATAATAATTTTTCATATTTTCAGGAAAATGTGCCCTTTCAGGAGCTTTTACCACCAGAGATCGATGGAATACTTTATAATTTTGCTGCTTTATGGCGAGTTCATGACTTCAACGATAGAGTTTAATTCCCTGACAAAGCAGATTTTTAAATAAGTGAAAAGTGACCTTTAATTCGCATTATTTCCTCCATTACGTAGGAAGATAGCCTGCGTGTGAGGCGTGTTAACTACATTCAAGAATAATTTTGAAGCACTATTTTGGTAGGAATCATCGCTGACAATTTTCTCAGAGCTTCATAACACGTCGCTTGACTGGTGGAAATTATTTAATTTTCTCGGTGAACACTTGTCTGATTCAATGAAATATTTGCCTTTCCGTCTTTCCATTTGGTTTATGTACAATGGTGCTCTTCTTTTAATATTCTTATCTCAATAACACTTTTGTACACAAGTAGATCAGATAAAGAAGAGACGTCCTTGTCAAATTTCACAGTAGTCCTTAGTCTTATCGCATGAAGTTTTTTCTATGGAAATCAATAAAGAGTGCAATTTTTGTCTCTCGCCTAGAAGACCACGAAGAACGGGTGCATATTTATGCACAAATATATATCCAAAGTTTGAATAAAACTTCAAATGTATAGATAATGCGGTTGTGCAACACAAAGTTACACATCGACTGGAAGCGCAATTTGTTTGAAAATATATGAGCCCCTTGACGCCTAAACCCCGCAAGTTCTTGTTGCCCCACTCTTCCTTCACGAATGAGCTCCAGAATAGTATAAATGCAGCACAAGTACCAGTTCATGAACCAGTCTACGGAGAACCGCTCGGAAAACTATTTTGACCGTTACACCTTCGCATACGCTAATGTTCGCCGCAGATATGTACTAAACGTGAGGAAGCAATTCCAATGATATGCTGGGTATAAGCCCAGAAACCTTTTCAACAGACACTTTGACCTGTCGTGAAAACATTTACAGTCCAATAACATTATAATTGTTCCAAAAACTTCACGCATTCATAAGCAAAGCTTCGTTAAATCGTCTCCTTATGAGCTGAATAATGTTACAGTATCCTTTTGAGCACGATATTGGCATTGAAGCTTCTATACAATATAAGTTACGATTATCTGATTTAGTTATTTATGATCGAAAGGCATCTTTCCTCAAATTAGGCACATAAAAAATTATGGAAAATGATGAAATCTTGCAAAGTGCAATTTATGTAATATGAAATTTATTTGAAGCATTCAGGGTTCATAATGTCAAAATTGTAGTAGTAGTTAACATCTTTATTAGTAATCCAAAAAAAAATTCCTGGGTTCATTCAATTTTATTGTTTATTATTCAAAATGTCACAAATACGTTTAGGTGTCTTTCTCCACCATCATCAGTTTGTCTAAAATACACATTCACAGTCATCATTAATTTAAAAAAATTCTATCAAAATTCACATACTAAAATACAAATTACAACATATTAAAAAGTATATTAAAAACAATAGGTTTTCAGATGATGAGTCAGGACAATCATGTCTGGGAAAAAACTAGAATCTATTGTTCAGAGATTCAAATTTAACTTACGTGTATGGCTGTTTCCACCTTCACATCTGACTGGCTATTGAAATCCATATTTTGTGCGATATCGAGCGAGAGAATAAAGAAACTGTTTATATTTCGCTTTTTCTTTGCATTCTAGGAATATCAATTGCTCTGCAATTCTTCAATGTCAGGTGCTTATATTTTATTTACTTGTTCCAATCAGTGTAGGCATGCGCTCATTTAATTAGTGTATGATATACAGAGCTAAAATTGTCTGTATCTGATCTAAAATTCATTGCATTCTGATGTTTTTTAATTTGTATCATTTCATGGATTCTTCTCTTATTATAATTGTCTTCATTGATTAACATTTTTGTGTTATCAAAATCAAAACTATGTAACTTTTGTTGTGCATGTTTTGCTAATGCTGTTCCATTTTCGTTAACCTTTCTTAAGCTATATTTATGTTCGTATATTCTTTTCTTTAAATATTGTCCTGTTTGACCTATGTATGTGTTGTCACAGTTCAAACAGTCAATATTGTATATTACATTAGGTGTCTTTAACTTATCACTTTTAGGTTTAAATTTTGTGAAACATTCCTTTGCTAAGTTGTTTTTAGTTTTTTCTGCTATAGTAATATTATGCGGTTTTAAAATATTTTTTATTTTCGTGTTGATTTCTGGAATATACGGTAATGATACATACTTGATTTCACCTTCTTTTTTCTTATTGATATTATTTATGTTGTTCCATTTATTTAAATTGTAAATTTTATTTATTGTTCGTTTTATAATTGGTTCGTAGAATGATTTGGGATAGTTGTTCATTATTAGTATCTTTTCTCTTTTTTCAAGATTCTTTGTTCTATACTCATAATGTGCCATTTTAATCGCTCTATCAGTAAGAGATGTTACATCACTTTTTTTATGTTGTACGGGTGCATATGATTGGTAATTCAAGTATCTACCAGACCATACATCCTTTGTGTATCAGTTTGTTTTTATTTCTCCATTACCGTCATATATAACCGTTATATCCAAAAAGTTCACTGATCTGTCTTTGTCTTCCTCAATGGTGAATTTAATGGTCTCATGGAATGCATTAAACTTATCTAGTGTGTATTGAATTTTTTGGTTTGGCAGACACATTATGCAGTCATCCATGTGTCTTTTAAAAAATCCGCACTTAAAATTCAAATCAGGTATTAGTTTTTCTTCCAGACTTTCCATCACGAGGTTTGCAATTGTGCAGGTATGGGAGAACCCATACCTACTCCATATATTTGTGAATAGAAATTGCCCTCGTACTAGAACTGGACTTAAGGCACAGCTCTACCGCCTCAATAAATTATTAGCTCTGTATATCATACACTAATTAAATGAGCGCATGCATACACTGATTGGACCAAGTAAATAAAATATAAACACCTGACATTGAAGAATTGCAGAGCAATTGATATTCCTAGAATGCAAAGAAAAAGCGAAATATAAACAGTTTCTTTATTCTCTCGCTCAATATCGAACAAATTATGGATTTCAATAGCCGGTCAGCTGTGAAGGTGGACACAGCCATACACGTAAGTTAAATTTGAATCTCTGAACAATAGATTCTAGTTTTTTCCCAGACATGATTGTCCTGACTCATCATCTGAAAACCTATTGTTTTTAATATACTTTTTAATATGTTGTAATTTGTATTTTAGTATGTGAATTTTGATAGAATTTTTTTTAAATTAATGATGACTTTGAATGTGTATTTTATACAAACTGATGATGGTGGAGAACGACACCGAAACGTATTTGTGACATTTTGAATAATAAACAATAAAATTGACTGGAACCCAGGAATTTTTTTTTGGATTTAATTGAAATACAGCCAGGAAAATATACACAGTAATTTATTAGTAATAAAAGGCTATCGACCTATCGGTCTTTCTGCCCTGGATTGATTAAAGTTTTGTATGGAAACTTAATAACTAATAACTAAATAATTCAGAAACACGAACATAATTTATGTCTGGAGATGCTCCAGTAGGGTTGAGGTTGGGAAGAGGAAACGCGTTTGTCTGGTCGGTCTTGTTAAACAGAGGGGTCCAGGAAGGTGAGATTGTGGGGTTCTGTTTCCATCTTGATTGCAAAACGAGTAGTGTTTCCGAGATTCGAATGGACAAGGGGTGCTAAGAATCCCCCGGCTCAAAATAGTGAAATCAAGGTTGCGCATCTGTACATGGTACGTAACACCCTGATTCCAGCTGGGAAGCTCGGTAATTTGGTTCAGGAAATGAAGAGAATGAATATGCACATAATGGGTATAAGTGAACACCGTTGGCCAAGCTGCGAATCATGTCAACATGAGCACGGCACACTATATTACTCAGGTAGTGATGACAACGATCAAAATCATCGAGGCGGCTTTGGCATCTTTGTTGCATCAGAATACACAAAATATGTAAAGAACTGTGTATCAATATCCAACCGGATATGCTTATTACAAATGGTCTGCAAACCTTTCAACATCAATCTTATTTAGGTTTATGCACTAACTGCTGAGAGGCGGTATGATATGGAAGCGGAAAAGTTGTATGAGCTGATTCGTGAATATTGTGAATACGTGACACAGTGAATACGTTAAAGAGCGATATTGTTATTATTATATTGGGATATTTTATTGCCAAAATCGGTCAAGGACAACGCACCGATATAGTTGGTTGTTTTGGGCTTGCTAGCTCTAACGAGAGAGGTGACAGACTTTACGAGTTTTATCAGGACTCAGGGATGATAATTGCAAACACATTTCTCGATCCACCCAAACTAACAATCTAAACGAAGACTTCATACTTGGCAAGCCCTAATAAATTAATAGTACGTTTTAAAAATTTAATAAAAACTGCCAAAACTTAACCTGAGGCTGACATTGGCTCGGACCATAATCTCCTTGTGGCTGAACTGCAGTTTAACTTAAAAGCTAAAAAGGAAACACACCCAGATATAGCAGTTTACGAGACTAAATAACCCTGAAGTCAGACATATTGTTGCCGAAGAAATAAATAACAGGTTAACAAGTGTGCAGGAGAACAATCTCCAAGCTATAAAGACTCTTTGGAATAACATCAAGAATATAATTGTGCACATGTGCAAATTACATCTCCGCGAGACCTTTAAACCCAAAAACAAGTGCATGACAGATCACATTCTAACCCTCATGGAGCAGCGAAGAATGGCTAATAAGAAACCTGACAAATATAAAACAATACAAAAGGTCATAAGAAGGGAGATCAAAACAGCCAAGCAGAGATGAATGTAGGAGGAATTTGCAGAAATAGAAGGCCTCTGCTCCAAACTTAATACTTTTAATATGTACAGTAAAGGAAGTAGCTGGACTCCACAGGAAGAGAACGACTATGCCACTTACAAATGATCGTAACCAACTAATTTTGGAGGAACAATAATTTAAAAAGACATGAACCAGTTACATAGGAGCCAACTTTAGAGATTACAGAGCTGATGCGGTATTCGTGCATGAGGGCATGGGACCAACTATTCTTAAATCCGAGGTGATGCATGCATTCTCTATAGCAAAAAATAGGAAAGCATCTGGCCCTGACGAGATTCCGACCGAGTCTCTAAAGGTCATTACAGAGGAAAATATTGGCTTGGTAGTTAAAATGTTTAATAGTATCTATGCAACAGGCGAAATGCCATCTGACTGGTTATCATCAACTTTTATTGCTCTTCCTAAATAGACATCAGCCAAAAAAATGTGGTGATTATCGCTTAATCAGCCACATGTCCCACATGTTTAAAGCATTCCTACGGATCATTCACGCTCGCATCAGACGTAGATTTGAGGAAGATCTTCACTATGAGCACGATAAACTTACTGATGGTTGGAATAGAGGATAGAGATATCCGCATAATTAAAAATCTATACTGGAATCAGACGGCACAGGTAAAAATAGGCAATATGAAAACATATCATATTAAAATACAACGTGGAGTAAGACAGGGTTGCATACTGTCGCCTTTACTCTTCAACCTATACTCTGATGGAATATTTAAGGAAGCATTGGAAGGAATATCACACCCCGGCATCAAAATAATTGGAGATCCAATAACAACAATCAGATATGCTAATGATACAGTTTTTAGCAAACACAATCGAGGGACTACAGTTGCTTATAAACAAAATCGGTGACGTGGGAGAGACCCAAGGTCTAAAAATCAATATAGGAAATACGAAATTTATGATATTCAGCAGCTTCTTAGTACTGACAACCTGAGTTTGAAGTTGAGACAACGCATGGTTGAATGCTATGTTTGGTCGGGATTGCTGTACGGAGTAGAGACGTGAGCTCTGCAGTGCAAGACGATGAATCAACTGGAGGCATTCGAAATGTGGCTTCACAGAAAAATGCTTGGTATTCCGTGGACACAACATGTCACAAATGAAAATGTACTACGAAGAGCAAACATCGAAAGGCAACTTTTGACGACCGTTAAATGCCGAAAGACTGTATGCTTATCTTGGACATATTTTGAGAGGTGATAAAAATCGTCTATTACAGCTCATACTAAAGGGCAAGATTGAAGGGCGCCGTGGAGTTTGAAGAAACCAACTGTTGTGGCTTAGAATTATTCGGGATTGGACCGGTATAAGAAGGGGTAGTGAACTTGTTAGCTTGGCGGAGGACGGTACAGCTTTTTCTCTGGTGATCGCCAAAGTCGGGGCGACCGGACAAGGCACATGAAAGGAGTAGAAGAGTGTCACTACTCTACCATTCGTGAGCATAGTCTGAGAATGCCTGATACGCATAAATTTTACTTTTTTGCATACATTCAATATATCAATTGTCTACATTATGGGTACGCCATAATTTATTGTTAATTATACGCAAGTTGTATCATGTGAAACACACGATCAAAAATCTAGCGACACTTTCATTTGGACCGAAAAGAAGCTGTACGAATTTAATAAAATTATTCATCATATTTGAAAACGAATCCACGAGTCAAAAAAAATTTCCTTAAGGAGAAAAGAGTAACTCGTTCAGCAGACAGACATTTAGCAGACAGCTAAACTGATTTTTAAATTGGGCTAATTTAAAAGACAGAGTCAGACTGATCAAATGGCTTTAGTTTTGAAATGTCGGAAACAATATATTTATATAACGTTGCAAAAAAATTGCAGTAAAATTTAGAAAACTGCACGAAAAATTTAAATAATTATTAAGCGCGTCATTTTTTAAATATTATTTTAGTTGGAGGTAATTGTATTACAAATTTACGAAAGTTTTTCAGCTTATGGTACAACTGAAGAACTGCTCATGTAAAATGAGGTACATTAAGTTTAGGAAATCTGATATTGGGTCATCCGTTATTAATAATATAAGTGCTGCTTGCAAATGTTGACCAAAATGATCACCGAAACAACGTTCCTCCTCCATTGATCGCCCTCATTGCTTTGAACTCTCATAACACGTAATAATCGATAACACAGAAACCGGTACTTTTTTTTGCTTACAACACAGACACATTTGCATCTTTATTTACTTGTAAAGACTTGGCTCAGAAATTAAGGTTAAGGGCCAATTATTAATTGGTGATACCTAATAATTGGCGAAAACCTACGACAACAATGTCTCACATGTTCAGGTTGCTGTTAATACTCGTTTTCAATTTATTTTTTGTTGACTGGCCGATCCAATCCAACGAAGCGGTCCCGCAAGGGCGGAAAACCTCAGCTTCAAAAGAATGACAAAAGTCAAGCGCAATAATTTTCGACTAAATTAAAGAAGTAACATACAGAAATAGAAGTAACTGCCAAACAGCTTGAAATGCCAATGGCCAGAAAAGGGAGCGCGAACAGAACAAAACATGTCATTTTGAGAGTTTTTTAAAATAAGATTAACAAAACACAGGTATATAGGAATAGAAACTAAAGTACATACGCATACAAAATCTTCCTAAGGTTTTTCATCGACTTTTCCTTTAATGGAAATACGGAAGAAAATGTGTGTAACCACTAAGCGTTGACAAATAACTGAAGCACTATCGTAGTGCTTATATAATACTATGGTCGCACCTGTATGAAAAATTTTAACATTTTTACTTGAAATAAAATTTTACTTAATAGAAAAAATGAGTTTCCATTAAATGTAAATATCAATCATTGCACACAATGTAAACTAACCCAAACTTTTATAGTTACGAACGTAGGTGATAAAACTGGAGTCAAATTTATTCATATCCTCTTCAGTAAAAGTTTACATGATTTGTAGGGGTTTTTAAGTGAACTTTATTGTTAGTCTTCAACATTTTGGCTTGGCTTAAGGTTTGATGGATTTTACTTTTGAAATGCCACATGAATTTTTTAGTAAAATACCGCACACGTATTTCCTATCATTTCAATTGTTATTTGCAACGAGCACATTCTACATTACATTTTCCATTAAATTAGGAATACCAGCAACGTTGGAAAACTTTACATTTTGTGACCGATTTTTTAACAGTTACTTGAAAAAATACTGCGAACTAGCTTAATACGAGATGTGCAGAAGTGTAAATTTTAATTTTACGCTTCAAAACTTTAGAACAGCTTCCAAGTTAAAAGATCTGACCTATGAAATTAAGTTCTTCAAAAGTGGATATACATGATTTCATATGAATGATTAAAGACTGGTAACTTACTGATCAATGGATTAAAATGATGTGCCAATTTCGAAGTAAATTTTAAATTCTTCTGAATTCTTTTGATAATATATCGTGTGATTAATTACTTTGGTGGGTAGTGACAGGACTAATATTCATAATTATTACACTACAGGGACCATTACAAGAACAAGGCTTTATAGTAGATATTGCGTCAAAAAAATCCGTGTTTTTAGTTATAATTATTCGTTTGCTTATCTCAAACTCGAAAACTTCCCCAATAGGTTGCATGCAATAATAAATTCTCTCTTAACGGTTGTTTAACCTTCGTTATAACTAATTTCAGTGTTAATGTCGTTGTTTTTTTCCTTTTCAGACCGACCTCCACGACTGATATTTTAGATGTTAAGTAAGCAAATCGACGACACTGTTGTTTATTTTTGTTAAGTGTATGCAAAAGTCAATAAATCCAACGACACTGTAAAATGACTTTCAAAGCCCACTTCAAAATAAAAAAGTTACATCAATTTTATTAAAGAGAACTCTATGATTCTGTCACCTAAGGAATGTGTTCAAAATGTTCACCTTTATTTCAACATAAATTTCTGCTCGACGGTTTCTTCATGGTCCGCAACGACAATTTTGTTTTTTCTGTGATTTTTGCTGCCTGGTCTATGCGAAGAATTAATGCTTGCCGTGTGTTTATTTCCGACTTGCAAATTAACATTTTCATCAAACTGGACACCGGAAAATTACAAAGGTTTAGGTCTGGGGACCTTCATGGTCCAGAAACTGGTTCATTTCGGCCAAACCAACTATTCGAGAAACCATTATTCAATTTCGGCAGAACCGCATCTTGCAGAATCCAGATGTGTCGTCTAATGTCCCGTGGCGCGTCTGGTTCAAGAACAAGTAAATCATTTGGCAAAAAACGTTAAAATTTCGCCTGTCAAATGGCCTGATAAAATGTGCAGCCCCAATATATGATTCTTTCAGGCGTACTACCCACACCTATATGGAAAATCGCTGAAAATTATCAAATATGCG
This sequence comes from Dendroctonus valens, assembly GCA_024550625.1. Classification (NCBI taxonomy): domain Eukaryota; kingdom Metazoa; phylum Arthropoda; class Insecta; order Coleoptera; family Curculionidae; genus Dendroctonus; species Dendroctonus valens. The sequence continues at coordinate 875,325 of JAJTJO010000463.1, forward strand.
TATTTCTAAAATTCTTAATTCCATTCACCCGAAATGCTTCGTCAGTAGCGAGAATTTTTGTTGAAAAATGTTCAACATGATTATACTATTCTGATAATCATTCAGACAAGTGAATTCTAATCGAGAAATCTTCAAGCTGTAGTGCTTGTCACAGTGATCATGGAACGATACAAGTTATTTTCTGGTAATGATGTCCATATTTTTTTTAAAGTTTAGTCCGGGCTCTTTACATTGATTCTAGTTCTTATTGTGTTAGATCTTCCTTAATATTTAGAATGTAATCTGCCGTTTGGAAATTTTCAGGATTTCATGGTTTTTCTGTTTGGCTTTTATGTTCGCACAACTAACCAGCATTTCTAGATTGTAGAACCACATTTGAAGCACTCCTAGACGTAGGATGAGTTGGTAAAGTAAATGTCTGCGTAAATACTAGAGCCTGCAGCCTCATATTGATGACACTTCTTGTAAATAAGCAACATATCCACCAAGTTATGTTGTTGTGTTGTGCTAATAACAACATAAAAAAAGAGATAAAATTGAGTGCACAAAATGAAAGATTGTCGTGGCGGGTAGGATTCAAAAAATCTTTTGAAAAATCACAATATCTTTGAGCCATTTTTGAACTATTGATGTAACTCTCTTATTTGAAGTTTTTTAGAATAAACGCTCTTCTAAAATGTTTGATTCAAAGACAAATGGAACTATCAAGTTGAAAAAAATCAAGCTTGTGCATGCCTGTTGTAATTTCGAATTTGACCTTGTAACATTAGACCAGTTTGATCTATGGCATGGCATACTGTTGCATAAAGTTTTTTTATAGTTCGAGGAAAAGGAAAATTAAAGTGAAGTTAAACGACATTATAGCAAAGATAAAAAAACGTTGCCTTCTTCAAAAAGTGAGGATATATCAGTATTTTGCTCCCCTTCCACACATCTACTTGCTAATTTGCGTTTCCCTGTGTCTCGCGATGTACTTGTTGCCTAATATCTCTAATTTACGGCATTAGCGCGATATTAGCAAGGTGTTAGGGAATACTGGTAGAATATTAATACAACTGGAGAAGTGATTTTCTGGCAATTATTTAATTGAACTAGATTTTGTGGCACACATTTAACCACCTTTGTATATAATTTATAATTTGTTGAAGAATGAAATGCAGTGAACTGTTATTTTCTTAATAATAGGGCAGACTTTATGTTTGTGTTTTGTAAATTTGTTAGAGAAACTCTGGTGTGTGTGTCATAAACTAGCAGCGAAAGTTTCACCTAACTTTTTATTCTGTTCAAACTTTTGGAATGTTTTGTCGGACGAACCATATCTGAGCAGTTTCTGTTTAGTGACCAGTTTCTGTTTAAGTCGTGTAGAAATATAGAAATATTATGAACTAAGATGTAATTAACCACTCCAACTTAAACAAGCTTCAACTTCCAGCATTTATTGTTCAGATTCACATAGCTCAAATTGAAAACAGATTCTGAAATATTTAAGTTGGGTATACTTTCCTGACTGTACTTTAATCACTTCAAATTATTCCTGGGTTTCAGTCAATTTTATTGTTTATCATTCAAAATGTTACAAATACGTTTCGGTGTCTTTCTCCACCATCATCAGTTTGTGTGTCTAGATGTTTCTACCTTCACATTTGACTGGACATTCTTCCAAATGTCCAGTCCAGTCCAGTCCAGTGATGGTGGAGAAAGACACCGAAACGTATTTGTAACATTTTGAATGATAAACAATAAAATTGACTGAAACCCAGGAATAATTTGAAGAAATATTTAAGACTAACCCATTCTAATCTGAAATATTAAATACCTTTACATCAAAACTGCGGTTTTGCTCTTTCTGGAAAATGACCAACGCCTATAAAGCCATTTCCTGCATAAGTAAATAATTATGCAGTTCAATCAGTTATATATTTGCAGTTCAATGGGGGAAGTGCGAAATGGATAATAATACATATCTTCAATATTGCTCTTAGAATTCTTCAGATAAGTAGCGGAACGAAAGCCAAAAAACAAACAAAATGTAATGCGAAACCAAACTAAAGGTCGAAGAAAGGCAAACTCTATATAAAAATGGTTTACACGCAAGAGAACAATACCAAAATGCCAGAAGAAAGGCAAGGAGGATAATAAGAAAGGATAGCAAAGAGAACCATAGAAAAATGGCAGAGCCGGTGATTGAAGAAAACTCAAACCTTAAATGCCTAAGGACGAAGCAAGGAAAACACCAAATTATAGCTCTGAAGGACGATAACAATGTGGAAACAAGAAACAGAGACAAAATTTAAAAAATAGCCCATAAGTTCTATCAAGACCTCTACACACACTTCATAAATGAAGAAAAACAAGGCACCAGGAGAAGATGATATAATCGTGGAAATGCTCAAGGAGGCACAAGAAATTGTCATACCGCAGCAAAAGCACCTTTTCAATCTCTGTATAGAACATCAAACAATACCCACGAATTGGAATGATGCAATAATAGTTATGTTGTTTAAAAACGGAGAAGGAAAAATGCTGGAAAACTATAGACCCGTTAGCTTGCTGTCTCAGATGTATAAGCTTTTTACCTGAATCATAACCAACAGAATTACAAATAAGCTGGATACCTACCAACCGGTAGAACAGGCCGTATTCCGCAAAGGATATAGCACTTAAGATCACTTACTTACAGTAAAGATCATAAAAGAAAAGTCGACCGAATATAACTTTCCAATACACATGGCATTCGTGGACTACGAAAAGGCATTCGACTCTGTAGAACATTGGGCAATATTTCAACAAATAGACGAAGCGCGAATAGACCATCGGTACAAGAACCTTCTTAAAAATATATATCAAAGATTAAATGCAAAAATCGGGCTACACGAAAAACAGACAACATTGAACTCAAAAGAGGTATCAGACAAGGAGATACAATATCCTCAAAACTCTTTACCTTAGCTCTGGGAGGAATTTACAAAAAACTATGGGGAAATATGGGACTGAACATAAGTGGAATCAAAATATCACACTTCAAATTTGCAGACGATATTGTTCTATTCGCCGACAAGACAGCGGACCTTGAAAAAATGATTTCCGAATCTTCAAAAATCGGTCTAAAAATAAACTAAAACAAAAACAAAGATAATGAGCCAAGACCAAGTACAAATAACAGTCAACGGGCACATATTGGAAAATAGTTCAAGACTATATATATCTGGGGCAACAAATAGAGATCGGAACGTGTAACAAGGCGATAGAGATTGGAAGGACGAGGAAATTAAGCCATATACTTAAGGATAGAAATATACCGCAATACCTTAGAACAAGAATATTTGAACAGTGTGTAGTACCGGTGGATAACATATGGAGCACAGTCCTGGACTCTCACAAAGACAATGGTGAAGAAATTGAGGACAACAGAAAGAACCATAGAAAGAGTTATGATAGGCGTAACACTAAGAGACACATGAGAAACTAACGGATTAGACAGAGAACAAAGGTCGTAGATATAGTGGAGAGAGTCACAAGCCTGAAGTGGAATTTTGCAGGACATATAGCCCGCCTTAAAGACGACAGATCTAATAGCCGAATAATACACTGGAGACCATAGGAAGGAAAGAGAGGAAGAGGAATATCAATTATGCTTTGATATGGCGACATAACACGAGTGGCAGGATTTGACTGGACGAGAACAGCACAAAACAGAGGAGAGGAGGGAGTCCTATGCTCAATACTATGCGCAATAAAAGGCTTGAAGATGAAGGTGATGATTCTTCAGATATACTTGTATTAAAAATTAGTCGGATATTTCTTACATCAATAAGCGTATTCGAGTGTATATTGTTTAACTATAGATAGATAAATATGTAAAAAATGTTGACGTCATTCGTTTCAACGAGTTGCTCTGCCGCACATGCGGTGTATGGAGAAGTGTTTAAAAATTGATATAATTTCAAGAGCTTATTAGATTTTGAATATGTAGTTTAAAGTAGTTCAATGATCGTTTTCCTAACTATTAGTTCAGCTGGCAGAACAAAGCAGGCTGCACTTGATAGACCAAATAAAAAATTACGAAATGTAAGAAAAATTTTTATTCGGAAAAATTGTGATTCCATTTTGGAATTTGAAATATTTTTTGACAAAATCTGTCGGAGCTAGACAGTATTTATGTATCGGTTTTGATAATGCTGTTCAGTACCTAAAGTGAATAACATTGTCGAACATGCATACAGCTTACCTTCCATGTTGAGGTTATAAATAGCTAAAATTTGCTACCTGATAAAGTAATCAAATCCACGGCATAATGTTTACTGCAAGTCAGTTTAGTCTTTGAGCTAGAGAAGGTAAAGTTGACGAAGAAAGTGAAAGTGGCTAAGCCCCAACAACTTATACTAGGCAGGAGAAACTATTTGAGGATTTCGTGTCAATATTCCTTGAGTTGAACATTTTAGAAAGAAAGTCGTATCTACTAATACTTTGAAGAATGGCTACTTTAAAACAGTGTTAATAAATTTCTCCAAAGGCAAACTTTCCATTAATATAAAACTCAATGCAAAATTGAAATCTTTGAAATTTGGATTCAATCTCAACTGACTACAGTGACGCATTTATTTATAATGCCATCCGTCAATTGCTGTCGATTTTTCTATTTGCCTTTAAATTTCACATGTTTGCTTTGTTATGATGATTAGTTAGGAAAAACGCAACAGGTATTTACGTAAAATTAAATTGGTGTAAGAAAAAACGTCTTTTGTATGTGCGAGTATATATCAAATACATTCTTGCAGGTGCCATCAAACAATTTCTGTCAAACTTCTAATCTAGTTTTTTTTTTCAATTATTCAGCTTTTTGCGTGTTATTTTTCTCTTAACATCAATGGTCCTATTTCCATTGAAAATAAAACAAAGTATTTTTTGTGCACATGCGTACTAACATTGTCAATTTGCCAATGATAAGAATAATGAAAAATCGAAACCAGGAGTACCTGTGAATGTAGATTACTAGTTCTTATACGAAGTGGTCGAGTAAAGAATAATAAAACGTAAGGATCTCCAACAAGATAGGTTTGAGCATTAACTTTTCCGAAACAAAATTCATGATCCATCCGGAATAAAGAAGGAGAACTAGTGGACAAATACATATATCTAGGACAGGATGAAGAGGAGAATAGCACTCTCTTGGGCTGCATTCGGAAAACTCAAATATGTCTTCAATCAATGCGTGCTGCCGGTAATGTCAGATGGTATGGAAACCACTACCCTCACAATAACATCTGCTAGGAAGTTTAGCACAACGCAACGCAAAATGGAAAGAGCTTGGGGTCTCTTTACGGGACCATATACGAAATGACGACGTACGGCAAAGATCAGTTGTCACCGACACTCATATTGCAAAGCTTAAGTGGAACTGAGCAGGACACGTGGCGAGATTGACAGATGGCAGATGGACGAGAAGGCTGTTGGAGTGACGACCACGAGGAGACAAGCGCAGTCAAGGTGAGGCCTACCTCCAGCAGTGGACGCAAATGACTGTTGGATCATGATGATGAAGGGTCTCTACTAATTATGGAAAGCATTCCACGCTACAAATAACCTTGTCTATTATTTTACTGAGAACACGCAAAAATTCTTCATATATTGGTGCGTTAGAGTGCTTTTAAATTTAGCTGAAAAATATATCCCTAATGGGTTATAACAGACATGTTTTACATTTTGAGAGTAGATATTACTCAACAATTTTCGCTGTTCAAACTTGTGTGAAGGAAATTTGTGCTTAAAAACGTGTACCTACAGTGTCGAGTGTGTTTGGAGAACGGACAGAAACGGAGGGAAAGAAGTCTGAAAAGGGTTCGAGCCAGGATTATCAATCACAAAGACGCCGCGTTGTCTCTCTACCGAAAGCCCTTTACTCGATTAAAACAATTAGGCGAAAGCGTAAAAATCTCGGCAAAACGTGTTTAAATGGTAGGCGCGACTCCGGCAGCGCCACTTGAGCAAATTTATGGTGGCGAGCAAAGTCGTCGGTCGTCGGTAGTCCGCCCATTTCGTAAATTACATTAAAAATTAAGCCCGGGACAATGTAGCCGGTGCTCGAAGCGTATGCGTTCCTTTATTAAAAGTGTGTACCCACAGCTCCGCGACAGGATGAAGTTTTAATCACCAGATAAAGGAAATCTCAGGGCGACGGTGAAAAACAAAACCGAGAGCTGTGGGAGCCGCGAGCTATTCTGGAGACGCGGATTTAAATGCGGGATGACTCCCTCTCGTCGACCCCCTCGCCCACACCTAGGGACTCGTTTGGAATCAGGAGCGACCGAGCCTCGGGAATTTATACTACTTTTCTTTTTCCACAAACTTTCGTTAATGCGGTTTCATATTTTTGGGGCAGACACATATGATTTGGGGCAGGTACATACCTTTCATGTTGGACACAATACTCGACAACATTCCTAGCGTTCATCAAAATTTTACAATCAGAAAATGCAGTGCAATCATTATAAACGTTTTTTTTTAAAGGACATCACAAAGAAATAGTTTACGATGAAGTTCTCCAATATAAATTTGTGAATCATGTTAAATGAAGCAAATAAAGTTGAGGATTTTCAGTATTCCTCAGCAGCTTATAGCCATAATTCCTAAAGGAACAATTTACAAGATTTGCACATTTTCATTCCATATCTGGGGACACTGATGAATTAAATGCGAGTTCGGAAATTTATAAAGGCACATGGAAATGTATAAAATAATTGTCGATGAATGAGAAAAAAACCGCAGTTATTTTACCCAAACATTTGTTTCAAGAATTTGTGGTCCTATACAGACATAGAGCGCTTTGGACTTAGTCACTTATATTTAAGACCGTTAATTAAAAAAAAATTGATAAATTGAAGTGATTTAAAGTATAATCCAACGGCATTCTAAAAACAATTTGAAATGCGGGCTACCAGAGGAATTGCTTATCTATTGCATGTCTTTACCTCTTTTGAGCTGTTACCGCCACATTTTTCTTAAATTCCTTGTGCTTCGCTATTGGATCTTACTGAATAAGTTTATGTTCGCAGTTTAAGTTTAAGCCATTCTAAAGTAAAAAATTTTAAACTTTAGTTTGACACCTGGATATGAAAATATCGAGTTAAAAGATACATTGTTTATTTAAGAAGAGTGTCATCAAAGTGCATCAGCAACTTCAAACCTTTACGCACAAAGTTCTCTCTGCGAAATCATCCAATACCTGGAAGTTTTTTAGATGTTGTTCGACGAGCTGAAAATGCTGGTGATTGCAGAACTGATAAAAGTTGAAAATATGTAAACAGAAGAACAAATTTTAAATGTTAAATTATCTTGCAATAAGTAAGAAAAGAAGGGACAATATTTCCAATCAGTTCTATCCTTTTCATACTCAACGTGTCCAAACACCGTAGCGTCTAGACTTCCCCCGCATAAGTCACTTTTCTGGATTGTTACAACAACAGCAGAAACATAAGGCGCAATTAAAAAATATATTCTTGCTAGTGAGAAAGCAATAGTCATCCGAAATGGAATTTACAATAACATTTTACTAACACTTCCACGCGAACACAAAATCCATTATTTCCACTCCATTAAAAACTAATTTTTTTGTCGAACTATATCTATACTGAAGAAAAGTGTTCACATTATCTCTTCATACATGTATGTCAATTTTTTTTGTTGGCTTGTATCAATGTTTGGATCAGTTTCGAAGCATAGAAATATTTTCACGAAAAAATGCGTAAAGTTGCTCTAACGTTAAGAATTTTGTGCATTCCTCAAGCGTTACTTAAGAAGAAATTCAGTCCAACGAGCTACTTCAAGTAAAGTAACTAAATCAATAAACCAAGTTTCCGCGAACTTCAAAATAATTTTGTATGACTTTGTTACGGTCAATGGTAATTGTGATCTTGATATCACATTTTCATTCCTGTGCACCAGAAAAATTCATTTTGTTTGTAATTGACTATATTTTTGTGTTCATGTATAGCATATATGTAGATGATTGTAGCCATTTAGTCTAGGTACATTAGACTCATATTTGGCATTTTTATACCCTAGAAGTTATTATACGAAGTCGTGCTATATTTGTTTCAAAAAATATTATTGTTATATATTTTATAAAAATATATATGGACTTTTTAAACAGATTAAGAAAGAAGTACGAGACTGAACATGCAATCTTCAATTCAATCTCAAAATGTCTTAACAATTAAGTCGTTACTTTATAATAAAACATTCCTCAAAATCATTTCGATCTGAATTGAATTGAGCATAAAATTTTTACTTTATTTTCTGGTTTTCTATCGATTTTCGTACCTGCAAAATTATTACCGTTCATTGGAAAACTTTCTATCAAAAGTTCTGCGCACATTTCCCGGATCTAAAAGCTCGAGATTTAAGATATTTCCAAAGTTTAAAAAGTTGGAGTCCCAAGTGCGTTACGAGTTGCTTGTTTCTCAGTTTAGCTCCCGTTTATGCATGAGGGTCAAGGCCTACGATGGCCAAACATTCCCGGAAACTTGAACTCCCAAACTAAACTTCCAGCTACTAACTTTGTTTTTCGAAATTAGTTGTTTACAAGAAAAGTTCCTTACCGTTAACAACGATTAAGGTTGATAATCGGTTTGTAGAAACTATTCGTACTACTTCGTTGCTAGTTCGAGGTTATAAAAATCCACTGCATGTATATTTCAGCTGTTAATAAATGTTTATCGGCAAATAAACACTGTATTAAGTATATTCGGGACTAGGATTGGAAGACTCGTCGTACTATAGTTATTATTGGTAAATTTAATACGAAGAAAGGTGTCCATATCTACTTAATGATACACAGCAGTTTTCTGAGCACTGATAATTTAACTGAAACCAATAGTTGGAACCTATGGAATAGGTCTACAGCCAACTGAAGTGAGCAACTTAATTTCGATAGATGACTTTTTTATAACAAGTTCAACAAATTTTTGCAAAAGAGACTACTTTCAATGTGTAACAATGGTTTGGGAAGTAAATTATTTTACCATAATGTTTCTACCAACATATGGCAAAGGTATTTCAGAATAGTGACTTCGGTATTTTTCATCTTTAAGTTAAACGTAGATCGTAACTGGAAAGTTCTCAAGCGGGTCTCGGAGTATCTTAAGTCGCGAAAGAAGCCATAAGCGAGGGCGAGTTGCAGATGAGCGCTCAGAGGCCGGCAGAGATTACCCGTGAATTATGGGCACAAAGATATCTAATTGTAGCTCAGGGCATTAAGAGGGTTAGGGTGCCGACTTGACCTCGCCTGAGATTCTGAATACATTTGCACATTCTACAGTAGTTAAAATCAGAGCAGAAATATTTTGTACTGAAATAGTCGTATGTATAGTGAATATGTTGAGTTGCGTCATTTTTTTTACGAATAATTTGGATTTAATAATATTTAAAAGAAAATGGTGCTTTATGCGTAGATCATCAAGGGGAACTTGTGAACCTATCGGATAAATTTTAAAAAATGTATAATTTTGCTAGTGAAACTATACATTCGTCAGTCTAATCAGTTGAGAAATATTAAATATTTCTAAATTTTGCATTCTTTGAAATATTAATTAATACGGCGTTTTCGCGAAGAAATAATACATTTTGCACGACATATTTTAGTAGTTACTACTCTACTGTCACTTTCTTAAACAAATTTGATTTTTAAATTAATGTATTTGCCAGCAATACACAAAACATTGATCTATTTTGTTAAAGTATTAATTGAAAAAATTATATTCTCCCTGAGGAAGATAAGCCTTATGTTCGACAATATTAAGCGTTATTACACATTTTAGGGTTTCAAAAACGGCATAATTTAAAAACGAACAAAAATTCACTATAATCCTGATAGATTTACCAACAAATATCTTGCTAGATGCCTGGTCGCTTGCGTTCCTCCTGTTTGCAGTGTCTCGTTATTTTTACATGCAGCAAGTCTGCATATAAAATGATTAAAAATTGGCGTCATTCCTCTGGAGATGTTGTCTGGGACAAATTAGGTATTTATTATTTTGTAGTTAACTCTTATGTACGTTACATAAATACGAGAGTTAGTAATTATTTGATTAAGACAGAAATAAAAAGCTTAAAAAAGAGAAAATCCGAAATGTAGGTTTTTTAATTGTGTTTCTAACCAAATTATATAAATACCGATATTTCAATGCAGAGAAGAATGGCAAATGTAGTTACATTCACCTCATTACCTTAATTTTCATTTTTAACAAGTTTTAGTCTTTGAACATGATAGCTCAGTCTTCTGTGAAACGACAATATTGACATTAAATTAACGTTACCTTAGACTATTACTTTTCCCAACTTTTTTTCGTTAGTACTTGTGTATTAGAAATAATACTATAATTACTTGATTAATTAAATAATGACTAATTTATTAATGAAAAATTAAATTGATTATAATTTGTCATTTCGAGTCTTCCTAGATCCAATTCAGGCATTGAGCGGAAGTAGGGTAAGGGATGTTTATGGAGCTGAAAATGAAACAGCATAGACATTTTCGATTTCTCGATAGGATGCATCACAATATAGAGTAAAAATTGCAACAGATCGGAATCAAGCTTATAAAAAAACACTGTTTAGTTGTGGCAAGATTGGAAACCAATTTAAAAAGTTATTCTGCTCTCATGCTTGCAGCAAGTTTTGAGAACTCTAGATATGCAAATTTGTAATTTGTTCGATTAGCTGTGTGGGCGAACGCATCACAGTCCAAACCAACTGACTGAAAACTCCTGATCAGAATCATATGTTTTCTTTAACTGCCATGAAGTGTGTGAGACAAGCTGGGTTTTCATTGGTCAACAAAAGTTTCAATAAAAGTACCGAAACAAATAGTTCTAAATCCTGTAGAAACAATATTTAAAGGTTTAGTTTATGGTAGTTAGTGTTAGGAAAATATGCATTGATTTGTCCCAGTATATTCGAAGGGTCGAACTACTGTGCGTCTTGGGTTAACTCACGGGCCATTTACCGGCTCACTACATTTGCCAGGGCTCATTATTAACGCCGCCGAAGCTAAGTCAACGTTTGCCGAGGTGCGCTGCTTACTAATTTCAATAGATTAACCGCGCACATTTAACCCATTCGCTTAAATCGAGTTATTTGTAATTAACTAGCTCCCAACTCAGGATTCGGCTTCTTTCGCGGTGCAGAAGCTAGACCGCAGATTAATCCGCCGACAAATTTTCGATTATCGGAGAGCAAAAAACGTTTAAGCTACCAGGAAGCAGCGTTTATAAATCCCTCAGTCCCTACTCGGTAAATAATGCATGTGAAATGGGTTCTAAGCCACACATCTTTTCGTATTTTCTTCCATTGATAACTTCATTATATCTAGTTTGACATGTTCGAGGAAATCGCGCATTTTCCAGAATTTGAAGGCTAGCTTATTTTAGACTTAATAAGGGTATTAATTGAAGATATTTGTGTAGAATATTATCGATGTGTCGACTGATTTAATTCGGTTACATTATATTTGCAGCTCCCTAGCTGGAAACGCAAAGCCAATTTCGCATTGTAAAGTGTTTCATACAATGCTACTATTACAAATTATAACGACAAATTTTTCGGTTTAACTAAAACACACGGAGTCCAAAAAATTATGGACAGAGGGAAGAAACAACAAATTTTTGCAGATTTGAACAAATGAACTGTTATATATTTTAATAGACTTTTAACATAATGGGATTTCAAACTGTAATAAATACTTTTTCAGAGCCTTAGTGTCATAAGCCTTGCAGAGCGGCGGAAAGTATTGAAATTTATCTTGGTTTAACTGAAATTGCACCAATTTATTGTGAGCACAAAATCCAAGTGCAAAGTCGATGACGGCCATAAAAATAACCTTCACTAAATTGTTCAATTTATTGGCAAAAAAATTGCGAAAATGTTTAGAATACCGATATCATGTCTATTACACTACTTTACTACTGACTAGTAGAACTGAATCTCCGTAGACGGTCCCAAGCCCGTTTGAGAAAAGAAGAGGGTTGAGCGTGGGGCCGGTCTACCCCACCTCACAAGAAAAAGTATGAGTTATGAAGAAGCAACAGAAGCCTCGGATCAGGACGGATACACGACGACGAATGACGCAAGGAACAAGGAAATAGTAAATTCATATTTGAACATGGAACGTGCTCAGTTTATGTCGACCTGGTGCAGCAATAAAAGCGATCAAAGAAATGGAAAGAATGAATAAGGATATCACCGCTCTGCAAGAAATACGGTGGCCTGGGGTGGATCATACTGACGTTGGCACCTCAGTACTTTTCACGCTTTTGGAACAGGTTTTTCACTCAAGAAATCTCCGCTGAACTCAGTTTTAAGGTTTGAGCCACGTCACGACAGGCTGTGCTATATTGGGATAAAATGCGCTTTTTACAACTATTCCCTTATATCGGTATGCACCAACGGAAGACAAAGATGAGGATATAAAAGATCTGTTTTACGACATTTTCGAGAGGAAACTAGCCCAACTTCCCAAACAAGACATGTCACTCATTCTGGGAGATCTCGATGCAAAAATTGTATAAGAAGAGGCGCTAAGACTGCATGTGGGCACACACAGCCTGCACAATGCTTCCAACGACAACGGTCCAAGAGCGGCAGATCTTACAGCATCAAGTAATATGTTAATAAAGTCCACTATGTTTGAACACAAAGATATACACAAAATGGCATGGGTATCTAATGATGGTGTAACCAGGAACCAAATAGATCACGTTATAATTAATGCAAGACACGGCCGTAATAAACTAGACGTAAGACGCTGCAGGGGGCAGATACCATTTCAGATAATTTTCTGGTCAAAGCCAAGATCAAAGTCAAAATATCTACAGCAAAGCACAAGCGAATCAATAGTCTCTCTCTCCAGCGGGATACAGAAAAGCTTCAGCAGACAGAGATAAGTATCAGGAAGAACTAGGGCGACTTATCACAGAAAATACTAACACCACGTACAATACTGATGTGGATACGCATTGGAAGTTTATATCTGGAACAATTACAGAAGCAGCTAGAAAGATGGTAGGGGAAAAACCCAGGGGACAACACAAAAACCATTGGTATGATCAAGATTGTAAAGATGTTATGGAGAAGAGAAATAATGCTAGACTCAAAATGCTAAAAAGTCCCACAGACGAGAACAGGGAAAGCTTCAAGCGACTAAGGAAGCGACCTAGGAAGAAACTGTTAAATAGAAAAAAAAAGAGAACGGCAAAACAGAGAATTAATGGCACTAGCAGAAGAAGGAAAAAATAACTCAAGAACATTCTACCAAAAACTACGCTCTACAAAAGCAGGATTCAGACCGAAGACAGACAATTTCTTAAAGAAGGAAAATGGAGATCTGATAACTGACAAAATAGAAATAATGCAAACTTGGGAAAGCTACTTCCATCATCTGCTTAATAGAGGAACTGGTGAAGAGGAGGAAGCACTGGATCGGCTGGCTGCGGAACAACCCAATGATATCCCTTCTAAAAGGGACATTAAAAAAGCAATAAAGAAATTAAAAAATAATAAAGCCCCTGGCGGAGACCTAATCACAGAACTTCTTAAATGCGAATGGCGATACTATCATAACATAGCTGCAAAACGTCACTAAAACCATATAGGAAAAAGAAGCTATACTTGTTGACTGGAAGGAGAGTATTATGTTACCGATCCACAAAAAAGGCGATAGAACGGTGTGCAAAAATTACAGAGGGATAATACTAATCAATGTAGCCTATAAAGTACTATCAAACCTAATTCTTCCAAGACTAACCTTCTTCACCGAAAAAATATTGGGACACTACCAGTGCGGTTTCAGAGCAAATAGGTCAACAACTGACGAGCTGTTTACCATTAGGCAATTGCTTGAGAAAAGTTGGGAATTCAATCAAGACCTCCACCAGTTATTTTTAGATTTCCAGCAGGCGTACGACAAGCGTAAAAGGAGTCAAAATATGGCATGCATTGGCTGAGTTTGACATCCCACCTAAGCTGATAAGAGTCACCAGAACTTGTGCTGAGGGTTTTAGGTGCAGAGTAAAGATTGGTGATGACCTCTCAGATGTTAGTCAGGTGAACACAGGTCTTAAACAGGGAGACGCACTATCACCCACGCTTTTTCATATCGCATTGGAGAAAGTAGTAGGAAAAGCCAAAATCGAAACCCAGCTAGTCGAGACCAGTGGATCAAACTTGCTGCTAGCGTGTGCTGATGATATAGACGCCGTGAGCATAAGCGTCATAAAATCAAATGAACTATTTTACAAAATTGAAGAAGAAACGGCATATATGGGGCTTAAGATCAACGAGGCCAAAACAAAATACATGCATCTCAACACCAGGCAGAGCTAGGATAGGCCAAAATGTGACCATAGACACACAACTTTGAAAACGAAAAACAATTCAAATACTAAGAGTCAACAATCACATCCGACAACGACATAAGGGACGAAATCAGAGAACGCCCAAAGTCAGCCAACAGTAGTAGACCATGATAAGACCAGTGGTAATGTACGGCTGCGAAACCTGGACTCTTACGGTGCGAAATGAGGAACTCATTCGAAGATTCGAGAGAAAAGTGCTGTTGAAAATTTTCGGACCCACCAAAAACAGGGATACGCAAAGCTACCGAATCAAAACAAATGCAGAACTAAAACAAATATACAATCAGTCAGATCTGATTAACCTCATAAAAGCACAAATGTTGAGATGGGCAGGGTACGTACGAAGACAGCCAGAGGATAGAATGGTCGGCTTAATATGGAACAGAGCACCAGAAGGAAGACGACCACGTGGAAGACCGAGGCTAAGGTGGCATGATAATATAATACCGGACCTCCAGATAATGGTTATCGGGAATGGTCTAAAAGTTATGGACGACAGAGACAAATGGAGGCAAATGGTTGTCTGAGCGAAGGCCCATCAGAGGTTGTAGCGCTACGGCGTAGCAGTAGTAGAGCTGACAGTAAAGGGTTGCATCGAAAAATACGTTTAATATTCAACAACCAGGCTAGAATCACTTTGTCGGTTTAAGTCAGCGCCAAAGTGGCGTTATCGAAGGTCACGGTTAATTATGATTCAAAAGTGATTGAAACATTCTAAACAATACTTGATTATATTGATCAAGTTTAGCCAAACAAAAAGACTGGATTAAAAAGTTCAACCCGTTAACTGCATATAACACTCTTCTTGGATATTGCACTTGCTTACATTAAATAGTAATTGTAATGCGTGTCCCAGTACAGCATCCGAAGAATTCGTTTTTTTCGACGGTATAAACCCTCAAATCCTAACTCTGCGTCAAAATCAGTTGGATTTTGCACTGCTCTAAATATTATGTGGGTTTCAAGATTGGTCCAATCCCCGAGGTTTTTTAGCCAGAAGTGCTTGCGTCTGCCTATATCACATTTTTCATCGATCTTTCCTTCCGTTAGTAGATGTAAATATTTGTACTTGCTATTAGGAAATGTGCAGCCAAGATACTTTAGATGCTGTCCGTGAAACGTTAAGTTAGATAGATTAGATTTACATAATTAGGAACATAAAAATATTTGTTTTCCGTTGCTGCAACATTGTGCCTTGAGTTGAAGCAATATTATTTGCACACTCAGGTGTTAGGTCACTTTGGTGCTAGCTCTAAATAGTTGTGTTTTTTGTCCCTCATGCGTTGTTTATCCTGAACCTGAACCATCGATAGATAACTTTTGGAATATATTGGATTTTAGTTGAATTTTATGAGACTGTGATTTGTATTGTCCTCTAAACTGCCTCTTAGACGGCCAGTGAAGTTCTCATATATTAGAGAATATTCTAAAAAGCAAGTGAAGTGAAGAAGAAGTGAAGCTTCGAAGAGCTACTGGTAAAATTTCACTCATTAAATGATTTGTAATACCCATTTTTATTTTTACGCTAAACCAGTCCACTGAAAATTTGCCACAAAAAATTTTTTTTGAAAAAAAAGAAAAGTAATGTAACTTTGTGCGATTATTTGGTTCGAACAGTGACGATATCATATACTCTGCCTCCCAACGTAAACGCGTAAATTGCTTTAAAATGTTGATTCTTTATGAAACCAATCTTATCCAATGTTCACATAAGTCTTCAGTTTCGCCTAAAGCAAGCTTAATTGATTATTCCCATAAAAACAACAAAACTTTGTCTTCCAATAGACGTCTGAATTGCAATGATAAATTTCGAGTTAACTACTGAAAGGCTTCCTCAATAAAGAAGTGAAAAACAATCTCCAACTTTTTCACATACGCAAACAACTTCCCAAAGTTGCGTTTCCCTCTGAAACGCCGTATTTTAATTATTGAATTCCTTAAAATGTAAGCCTCTTAGAAAAATAAGCTGAACGCGGCTGCTGCCAGGTTTGTTTAGCCCCATCCCCGCCATACTTTTGCCAATTTATGCATCAATTCCATATTTCGCAAGTCGTTTTCATAATTCCACGCATCGGGTCGACGAAAGACAGCCAGCCTGGCTCATCGTATTTCCATTTTGTCAAGAGGGAGAGGCACACTCACACACCTTATATCATTTGCATATTTGTCAGCTGTGCCACCTTAACTTTTCTCCAGCACGGGATAAAGTTGTTCCTAAAAAGGTACTCAGAGAGACAAACTATCGCGCCAAATCTGATGCATTTCAAATACCTTTTACATATTCCGTCACGTGTATTTCGTATGGATGAATATATTGTGGCAAATGGAACGAAATCGATTGCGACAAAGTGTTTTACGGGGAAGCTGCTAGATTAGTTGTTTTCTTATGCAATTTTCGATGCCCTAAGATCTTTTTTGAATTGCAAAATGAAAATCAACGCTATGTAAAATAACATATAAATGCGGCTTTCTTATTTACAATCGCAAATATTTAGCTAAAGACAATTGTAGTTACTACCGAAAGCATACACGTATTTTAAATTACAATTGTAACAAAATGCAACGTGAATATTCATATTGAGTATACATATTGAGTATAATTCAGGAAATAATCTACATATGGCTGAATGAACAGAAGGCCAAGAAACTAACATAAAAAGTACAAATTTCGTTAAAGAAGTGCAAAATAAGACAGATATAAAAATAGAGTTAATAAGAAAAGGTATAAACCAATACAGTTCAGTTTTTGAGATGATCGATGTAATGGCTGAATTTAACAACACCTTTATCAAGAATAAAGGAGTACCTGGGCAGAAAATTAATCAACGGAACGAGCATAGAATGGCATATGGACATATCAACGACCTTGGCTATAACAAAGCAATTTTCTACTTGAAGAGGGGTCCTGGAGGATTACAGAACTTCACAAACTCTGTGTATTCTTTAAAACATCAACCACCTCACAAAGGCATAGTAATGATTCAGGTCAACATGCAAATGTGATTCAGAGCTACAGCGTAAAATAATGTTTGCGCACTATAGAGTGACCTGTGCAGTTTAGCTAACGTGCCCGGCTAGACTTAAGAGTTATTAAAAAATAACATTCAACGGAACTTTTCACAACCTCCAAAGTCATGCTAGGTCGGCTTTGGTAAAGTTGGTAAGTGAATAAGAGAAATAACAAGAATTTAAACACACAAAAAACAATACAACACTGTACAATCAATAGAATAATAATAAGTGCAATATTTTCTAATATAAGTTGTTTAACTATAAGTGAAAATAAAAAAATTATGTACACATTTTAGAATCATTGCATCTAGTTTTTCGTATTTGAAATAACAGGCTTCTTTCATTTTGTATTAGTAAAAGCTGTTCCAATAAGAACGACGTATTTAAATTTTAAATAAAACATATATATTTGTGGCATAAGTTTGAAAAATTTATTGAAAAATAAAGTACACGTCATGAGGTTATGACTGGAATAGGACATCGGAGAAATGACCGCTTCGGTATTGCTGGCACAGACGTGCTCTTTTCATGAAATTTTTGAGGACTGTTGCCTATAAGTCTTGCGGTATTTGAGAGATACAGCTTTGAATTTAATCTTTTAAGGCTTCAACCGTTGTTGGTTTGTTCACATGAACTTGTTACTTTAAAAAACTCCAAACAAAAAAGCCCAAACGCGTTAAATTGCATGATCTGGGCCGCCAATGCCGATATCCAAAACGGGAACACCATAAGGAAATGACTCGTGCAGTAATTCAACAGTTTCTCTGGCTGTATGGCATGTTGCACCGTCCTGTTGAAACCACATGCTGTTGAGATCCATATTTTGCAATTTTGGCACAAAAAAGTTAGTTAACGTTACACAATAACGAAAACCACCCACGGTTAATCCTTAACCAACTGCATTTTCGAAGAAAAATGGTCCGATGATGCCTTCAGCCCACAATGCACACCAAACAGTGACTCTTTTTGGATGAATTTTTATCTGAACGATCACTCGTGGATTTTCGGAACCCCAAATACGACAATTTTGTCGATTAACAAAACCATCAACATGAACATGAAAATGGGCCTCGTCAATAATTTTTGGCCACATTTCCATAGAAAAATTGGAAAAGGAAGGGCCAACTCTAGTAGTATTCCAAACAGGACAAAATAGCTTGTGACTATAATTTGAAATATTTATTAAAGAATACGTTTATTGACCCTGAGCTTTTTGACCTGTATTATTCAACTATTTCCAGTAAACCAGTAAAAGTGCAAAACGCACTTGGACCTTAGGACGACAATACATACAAAAAATGAGTTTTAGAATGGCACGTGAAGGTTTGGGTTACTTTTGCCTAGGTATATGTAGATCATTTTTCGTAATATAACGTCATACTCGAAAACGCTATGCACATTGTCAGCCAAATAATTGAATATACTGACGCTGTTTGTTAGAATGTTTAATGGAAGCATTTTACACCCCCGAAAGTAAAAATTACTGCTGAATTTTCAGGACTGCAAATTTCGGCATGCACGATTATATTTATCGCTGTTTGAATAACACGTTCAATTAAATTTAGCTAGAACACTTAAACCTTAACTTACATTCACTAAGAAAATATATAAAATGGTTAAGTTTACATAATTAACCGTGACTTAATTAATTTAAGTCAATTAAGTTTAATTAATTGTCTGTTTCAGTTTGACTAGATGTAGGATAAAAATTCATATTTAAAGTGCACAACACACATGTCCATGTTTAGCCCATCGTAGGTGTGAATTTGTGCAGCTTGTGAACGGACCATTTGGTTAGAGATAGTCGATCGTTCTACAGCAACAGAGTATAAGCTTTAACTTATATTTAAATTGACGATTTAAGTTTGATATGCAACGTTTTTAAAACTGCGGCCAACTATCTCGACACAAGATGCGTTGTTATCCAGCTTCCAAAGGGCATACTACTATCTGCTAATATTACCATAGTAAGTGTGGCAATTGGCAATATTCTCAAACCTTAATAATGTGTCAAAATATTGATAAGTTATTGAATGAATCAATAGTAACACCATATCTGTGCTTTGAGTAAATTCCAACTCTACTGGATATCGGTATAGCAAAATACTGCAGTGCAATTTTAAATTTTTACGAAATTAAAATATATTTAAGTGGCTCTGAATTGGACCGGTCTTTGCAACGGACCGTTTGCTAATTCCACGCTTCGTGATTTAGAAGTCTCAACTGAAAACGTTTCTAATTAAGCTTCTGTCGCAAAACGTGGTTGTGCTTTTTCACAACTTTAATTTTTAGTATCTCAAAGGCCGTTCTGCAAATGACTGTTAAAGCTAATCATCGGCATGGAAATATTAAAAAGGAAATTGAAGATTTCCGTCGCAAAATAGGGACTGTTTGGCTCAATTCGATTGTGGTATTTTGTTTTCAATAGTTCCTTAATAATTGGGAATTGGAAGATATGTAATAAAACTACGGTAGATATGTCAATGACTTATACTTTTATTCTTCTTGTGATGTATCAAAGTGCAATTTAAATCTTGAGATTATTTATAGTTTGAGGTTCCAAATAGATATGTCACCAAGGCACAATAAGAATGTTTGAGGGCGGATACACTTGATTGGAAATGCATTATGTCATTTAATGTGCAAAACTCGCGAATTCAATCGTGTTCTCTGGAATTTATTGTTTAAACAATTATTTTCAGTCGACTTAAAGACGCTTTCAGATGTGGAACCGAGAGTCGTAATGTAGCATCGATGCGATCCAAGGGCATGTTTGGTTCGCTTGGGTACAAATGGAATAGCCATTCAATAAAATGCTCGGTTTTCCATTGACATTGGCGTGGTATCAAAGCGTGTCATTTCCTTGGACTCGCTTTTATGGTTCATCACTTTACCGACAACCGACGGCTCTCTGCTAACCCTACGCTGTAACATTTCGGCGCACTTCGTTAAGAGATAAGTGTTAAGATTACGTCCTACCGTACGAACATGTTCCATACGAGTAGTTCGGTTTGTTTGACTGGACGCGGTTTGGAAGTATCTCTTTTACTGTTGTGCGCGAATAGGTCTGTTATCGAAAATTGGCCTTGGCTGGTGCAGGGGCCATTTTCAGAGATGTAGTTCAACTCAGCTACACATATTAGGCTCGAAACCAGAACAAAACTTTTTTGAAGAGCTTTTAAGTTCCGACAGGGCTTAACCTCTTGAGGGCACAAAACCCAAAAAGTTTGAAAGTGCATAATTATAAAATATAACTTACAATTGGTGCTTTGTTTTATCAACAAAAATTAAAGTCATAGCAATATATCAATTGCTTTACTCCTTGATGGGAATTTATTTTTAAAGAAATATATATTTCTCTAAAACAATTGGACGGTTTTTAGTTAAATTAGCATTATTTGGATACAGCGTTTCAAGATCTATTTTATATTATAAAATAAACGGTTTTAATTATGGCTTTTTTAAATGGCCACAAAAATTGTTTCGTTCGAAGACAGAGAACATTGCATTTACAAAATTTCAACAGGTCCGTGTCTTTTTAATTTCGTATTAATATGTAAAAAGTCAATTTGCAAGCTAAATAATCACGGGTAATTTGAGTGTCGAAAGTTCTGCGGCCCTGATAGCTGCTATTAAAAATCAAGTAAATTCGCTCACTTCCCAGATAGCATTTGACATTCTATGAATATCCCGAAATGTCTAAAAAATATTCAGAACATTGTGGGAATATCCTGGTAATATGGGTGAACATTTATAAAATGAATGTTCGTAGAATATACATATATGTATTTTCAGCAAAGTTCATAAAAGGTATATGCCAAGGATGTACGTCGAGAATCCATAAGTCGGATGTTAAATACAACATCGCCCCGTTGTAGAAGAGAAAAAGATGCAATGATATCCAAATGAGATAAGGAAAAAATAAAAACTTTTTTTTCGAATTTCAGGTCTTTCCGGATATGTCCGTAAGTAGCAGAAAATTTTTTAAATTGTCAAAAAGCATTTTGGTAAACTCGAGATTGTTCAACTTTGCCTCAATTTAACCAATCTTGTTGGACACTCGGTATGTCATATGCATATACCTGTGCAAGTACATCGTTGAGTTCTAGTATATTCAGTGAATGTACATGTGTATGTTCATTGAATGTATATTTCTTTTAAGAGGAGGAAATGCATTATGTACACCAAGGTAGTGTCGGACCCGCCCCAACTAAAATCTCCTCTCGTGGCTTCTCATTTCCTGGAACCGCGCGAGCGTTACTTCGGGAAAAAAGAACTGATATTCCCTTCAACTCATATTTGCTTCTTCATTTTTCCGTTCTTGTACGATATTCGGCACAAGGGTATCCACAATATTTCACGTAGCCTGGCTAATAAGCATGAACTTCACACAATTATGGCTAGTTAATGATACGCCCGCTGCCTTTTTGCTGCGTCTATTAGCAGTCTCCACTTTTCGCAGTGAAGGCGCAAACCACGTGTTCTTACGTGGTTTACGCCTTCAACCACCTGGAATTGTGTGCAAGTCACTATCGTTGAGGTGGAAGCTATTCCGATAGCTATTGAACCACCCGTGTCCACTCAGCAGTTGGCAGAGGTAGAAATTTATCTCTCCGTGCTTGCGTCCTACCCACTTTGTATGATCTGGTATCAATAGCCGTGTCCATGCTCTTTTTTCAGTTTCCGTTGCCCATTTTCGCTACCATTCGGTAAGGATCTCCCAGTCGGTGCTACTTCCTATACCTTCGGCAATTTGATACTGAAGGATATCTTTTGATTTGGAGGTCTATGAGTGGAATGCCGGCCAGTACCAAAGCAGCTTTCGTAGATACAGTTAGAAAACTGCAGCATATCCTAGCTCTACCCTACGTTGTACCCCTGCAACGAGTTTTCTGTATTTCCACCACTTGATGGCTTGGCTCCATATGGGCGCTGCATACAGGAGAATCGAATGTGCAACGTTTGCTAAAGTCTTCTTGTTGGATGATTTGGTGCTCCTAGGTTCGGCATAATTCTACTAAGTGCCATTACAGACTTTTCAGCTTTGATGCTTCATGCCATCATATCTTTCTTCATTTCACAATTGTGATCGAATTTTACTCAGAGATATTTCAACCGCGATGTTGTTTCTATCGCTTCATTTTCCAATTGCAAGGTGGCTTTTTTAAATTTCCTGCCTCCATAGAGTATTTAGGATTCGGCCTTCCCTGCTGCCAGTTTCAAGCCCTTCTTTCGGATCTCCGCAGACAGCTTAGCCAAAACCCAGTTAGTGTAGTTACTGACTAGCTCCAGCTGTATTTTTACTTTGCAAATCCAATGATGGTTGTCCCAGTACGTACTTCTATTGTAAGCCCAGAATTATAGAATTTATTCCACAGCATAGGTCCCGAAATGGCGCCCTG
Organism: Dendroctonus valens; assembly: GCA_024550625.1. Taxonomy (NCBI): domain Eukaryota; kingdom Metazoa; phylum Arthropoda; class Insecta; order Coleoptera; family Curculionidae; genus Dendroctonus; species Dendroctonus valens. The sequence continues at coordinate 898,147 of JAJTJO010000463.1, forward strand.
TGGCAATCCACATTCCATTTGCAATCTCATGCTCCGTCCAACAAGTACATATATTTCCGAGAGATAGTCCGATATTATTCGCCGAAGATATAATGGTACTCCCATATCTTTGAGCGCTCGCATGATTCCTTCCCACGGTGCTGAGTTAGCATTGCTGATATCTATTACCATTACGCATAGTTCTCGGTTATTTGCAGCCTTTGATTTGATGCTATTCACGATATTCAGTACCTCTTGACTTGCAAAATTTAAAAACTAACTAATAATGTAATGCTGAAATCAACATTAAATGTGTGGTAAACACGTTTGCCAACAAATATATGCCCTAATGAATGGTTGCTTCCGTTCTTTTGCATAAACAATTAATGGAAATGCTGTATTTTCAACTAGAGAATGTGTGTGAAATTTCGAAAAAATAGCAAATTTTGCAATATTTTATTGGTTCATAATATAGCAGATGAAAATTATTTACAGGAAATTTCAACTGATAATAAAGATACACAGAAAGAAAAATTGATCCCAATATCACAACGTTTAATCATACTGCGATTTAATTCTTAATGCCATAAACTTATAAATAACATCTTTAAGAGATAAACTGTACTTCACCCTTAATTCCTGCTAAAGGACTCTGTCAAGACTGCGCTTTTTACTATCAGAAATAAGGCATAGGGGAGTTTTTATCGCATTGTATCTACCCTAATAGGGCTGTAACGGGTCAGTTCCGGCTCTTTCAGGAAGAAATACACATGATTTGGCCAATCTTTCTTAAATCAGTGGATGTTTTTTGCGATCACGAACGGCAACTCAAATAAATATGATTTTTATTTAGAAGAATTTATGCTCCCTAAATAGTTTTATATCATCGGATATACCAAAATACATATAACGAAAACAAAATGCCGTCATAAACATTGAAAATAAGTCTAATTATTGTATTGTTTTGAATATGCTTGAGACAAACTTTCAGTTCTTTCGATGGCTGTGCATTATTTCAAGTCATAAGTAACTTCTGTTTATTTATCAGACATGTATTTAGAACTCATAATAAACAAAATTACATTTATTTGTTATGTATTCGCCATTTTAATCCATAACATTTTCTATCATCCTGGTAATTATTTCTTTGTAAGATGTGTTTGGTTTGGACTGGAAGAAGTTTTCGATAGCTTACCTAACTTGCTCTTCAAGCTTGAAGGTTTTTCCAATGAAAAAGTTTTGTAAGGAAGAGAAAAATTCTAAGCAAGATTCAGAAGGTGAAGAGGATGACGTAAAATAGCCCATCCAAACTCAACAGCTTTTTCTTCAGTCACCCTTGCTGTATGTAGTCGCGCACTGTCGAGGAAAGGAATAACGTTTTTGCCATTGAAGAGTGTAGGACTTTTTTATGGAGTTTTTCTTGTACTTTTTGCAACTACTGGATCTATCTTCTAGCGATAATTGTTAAATTAGAAACTCCCGGTGAATTATTTCTTAAGAATCACACCATAAATACAATAAAATATTTTTGCCATAAATGTTTGCTTTCGGATCTGGTAACCGGTGGTTGTCTTTTGCGCTAATTCTATTTAGTAACCATAATTTATATAAAGCTAAAGCCCTAATTGAGAACATGGTAAAGTTCAGTGAATATAAAATATTTATTTAACGAGCGATAGACGTATCGTTTATTTAACGTTACGGTTTTAATTGCATATTTATCTGCTATTTTCAAAGCTCGTTTAAGAGAATAGCATACTGCACACCTCAGATAGAGTATGTTTATAAATTTTAGCTAGTGGCGCACATAAAACGAGTGTTCTGATACTTCCCAAAATTAATGGATTTTCTTTTACAAAAAGATACTACATTTCAGATTTCATATTTATGAATTATTATTAATAAACGCCCAATATGCAGTAAATTTACTTAACCACATTTTCTTTCAGAAATAGGAAACGAAGAACACCTAACTGCAATAAGCGTGCAGTAAAGTATCTCATGTTGCACTTGTTACGTAAATAGCTAATAGATAATTGTCCAACGTATAGAGAAAATAGGTTGTACATAATATCTGTATCTAATATCTGTTCAAATGATTTAAAATAAAATTCGGACACAACACTAGTTCTTCCGCTACGTTTGCTCGTACCATGCAGATGTGTCCAAAGGTTATATTAAGATAAAAAAATCAAGAAATTATTTCAGACGTGTGCTATTTGCAGTAAGATTATTAATTCAATAATACGATCACTATAATACCATTGTTTCATTATGATATAGGCCTCGAATTAGGTCTATTTTAATTGCTACTCTATAAACTAGATCAGTCGCAACTATATTATTACTATTTGCGATGATAAAATATCTCAATATTTTTTGAGACGATACATATTGATGCGCGTGTTTCCACTTATTGTCCTACTGTATATGTGATGTTGGTGCTTTGCAAAGATATTTGCTATTTACCGTGAGATTCTCGGCACAAACGAGCCCGGCACCAGTTTTGAGATGACTGGTCTCTTCTCCCACTTCTTTGTTAAACGGTTGGAAAGAACCGGAAATCCACAACATGTTATAATCAGCTGCACTTATAAGAAAAACATAAAACGTTGGAAGGTAAGGCTCCGCTCTCTAATCCGTTGTCAATGGTGAACCATTCGGATTAACACCATAATGTATTGTCTTATCTTGTCAAGCTTTGCTTGCGAGTACGTAGTATTAAAATAGAAAATATTCCCCACGCAGAATTTAAGTTTAATATAAATCTAACACCGAGCAATTACAGACCAATTACATTACTCGCAGTACTTAGCAAAGTTTTTGAGCACATAATATAGCAGCGACTAGGAAAACTTGTCGGAAAGGACATACCATCGTATCAGTTCGGAATCAAACATCAACACTCGACTATTCACCCACTCTTCACTCTGACTAACTATATACAAACAACCCACCTAACTGATAGAAAGACAGCTTGCCTGTTTATGGACATTAACAAAGCTTTTGATAGGGTCTGGCATAGAGGCTTACTATACAAACTGTACAAACTACACACACCAACATATCTACTACACACCATAAAGAACTTACTAGAAAACAGACAACTACAAATACGAATTGACAAAACACTGTCATTTTCTTGTTCCCCTGAATAAGGGCTCCCTCAAGGATTCCCGCTCTCACGGTTTCTCTACAATATATACTGCCATGACATATACAATTACAACTTACCAGACAAAAATCAAATCAACAGATCGGCATACATATTACAATACGCAGACGACACGGCACTTATTGTACATGACAAAACTACTGAGAGAGCAACTCAAAGACTCCAAACACTAACAAACAACACAATGACATGGTTTTTTAAATGGAGACTAACATCAAGTTTTACTCACAAACTAGAGACTCAACGCTGACTCCCCTACAATAACTGCAGGCGGCCAAACGACACACACCAAAAAACGACTTAAAATACCTTGGAATCACAATTGACCAGAAACTTAAATTTACTAAACACATACGAAACATCAGAAACGATAAAAAGAACAAAACACTTTCGCTCACTAACATACAAAGACAAAGGAATTAGTACAAATACCGCGACAAAAATATGCAAAGCGATCTGCAGACCCCTCTAGGACTATGGACATATACTCATGACCAACGGATCAGAAAGGACAAAACGTTATATACAAACAATAGAACAAATTGCACTAAGACTAATAACACGAATAACACACCCCCAAAACCCACTACACAACCCCTCCACCCAACTACTATACGAACGCACAACATGACAAAGATTTCGGAAAGACTCATACACCTACAGACAAAATGGACAAACAACCCCTACAACTGGACCATACTGAATCCCCTTTGTCTTACAAGACCAACCAGACAATCTCGCTTCCGTTTCCCTACATCAACGCTACTCGACTCTCAACTGACTACTGGACAATAAAATAATTTTTTCTTGTCATTAGAATTAGAAAGTTTATTGAATTAAATTGTTAACCCAGAATAAGAGATTTGTTATCTTTGTTATTTTATTTAGATTAAGACAATATGTATTAAACAAGGTGTTTAATCGTTTTGTAATAGCTGGCTCAAACTAGTACCATTTCTTTAACCCGCACGTGTTTTGGTTAAAGGATGGTTGGAATAAAACTCGATATCGACTGCTTCGTGTGGACTGTATTGAATCTCTCCTTTTACATCCAACCGTTACCAGTTATATCACCCCCGTTTGTCAAATGTCATTTCTACTGTCGTGGCACTGTTGCCAACCGATATATATATATACATGTTACATAAGTAAATCTAACATAACTCCCCCTTTTGAAGGGTACCTTTAAAACGGCAATATCTTAAATATTTATGACGAGTTAACTAACTGAATAACAGATTTACACAAATCACTAGTCGGTTTCATCCTGTAGAGGTAATGGATGTAGGTGGCGTAGGGACCTGAGGACTCGTCCCCTTGCAGTCGTAATCTCCGCAGTTCTAGGCACACCATCTTGGCTCGGCATCAATTTGCATATGCGTCCAATAGGCCATCTATAGGGCGGCTGCTTGTCGTTCCGAAGTAGCACTAAGGTCCCATTGGAAATCTTGGTCGGACCTTCCTTCCATTTGTATTGGGTGTGCAATTGGCTGATATACTGCTTCGAAAATTGTGCCCAAAATTGTTGCCACAGCTGCTGGACATGTTGAAGTCGTGGAAGTCTGTTTGGCTTAATATCGTGTAAGTCATATTCCGGAACGTGTTGCAGAGATCGACCAATAAGGAAGTGAGATGGGGTTATCGGGCTGAGATCGTTAGGATTAGTAGACATAGAATATAAAGGTCTAGAATTAAGTATGCCTTCCGTTTGAATTACTATTGTATTAAATTCTTCAAACGTTACGTTTTGGTTGATCAGAACACGCTTCAAGTGATGTTTCGCGCTTTTGACAGCTGCTTCCCACAGACCTCCAAAGTTTGGAGTATAAGGAGGAATAAATTTCCATTCTATATTGAATTGATTCGTAAAATTGGTCACTGCCGTTTGAGTATTGTTTAAAAAATGTCCTAAGTCTTTTAACTCATTACTGGCGCCCAGGAATGTAGTTCCATTATCGGAATATATTTTGCGCGGCATTCCTCGTCTAGCGGTAAATCGTTTGAGGCAGGCAATGAAGCTATCAGTGGTTAAGCTAGAGACAACCTCTAAATGAACTGCTTTGACGCAAAAACAAACAAATACGACCAGATAACATTTTGTTAATTTGGCGCCTCTTCCTGTTTTATTAAGAATAAAAAATGGGCCTGCGTAATCAATTCCAGTTATTTCAAAAGGCAAACTTCGTTTAATTCTGTCGTTTGGAAGACTCGCCATTGGATAAGCACAAGGAATGGGCTTAAACTTAAAACAAGTTAAGCAATTCCTAGTAATTTTTTTTGCTAAATTGAGTCCTCCGATTGGCCAATAAAATTGCCTTATACATGCTAACAGGAGTTGAGGGCCTGGATGTAGCAAAGCTTTATGTTTGTTTTCAAAAACTAAGTGAGTAAATGGATGTTTATTATGCAACAGAATTGGATGCTTTGTCGTATATGGTAGGTTGGAAAGATTTAATCTTCCTCCAACGCGCATTACACCATCGCCGTCCAGAAATGGAGTGACAGACGAAAGTTTATGTTTTTTGTCTAGGATCTTATTTTTCTGTAATAGAGACATTTCGACCGGAAAGCATTCTTGCTGACACACTTTGATTAACGCTGTCTTCGCTTTGTTCAACTCAAGTACAGACATAGGCCCCACCAGTAAATCTTCTTTCAAAATCCTACGTTTCAAATTTACACAGAAACGAAAACATAAAGCTACCACTTTTAGCAACTTCGGAAAACTTGAAAACTTTGTAAAAAGTGAAGAATAGGATTTTTCCGAAGATAACATAATTATGCTCTTTTTCTTGAGTGCTGGTAAAGAATCGAGCTCGATATTAAAGGTGTGAACAGGCCAACTACTTTGATGTAGCTTTAAGAAACTAGGACCCTCCCACCAGAGAGAATGATTTAATAGCAAATCGGGATTGATTCCTCTCGAAGCAACATCTGCAGGATTTTCCTTGGAGTTTACGTACCTCCATTCATACTGACTTGCTAATGACTGAATTTTGGATACCCGATTTGCTACAAATATTTGTAACAAATGGGGCTCCGTCTTAATCCAACTCAGCGCTACTTGGGAATCAGACCACATTATAATTGGGACAGTAGTAGATAATGCTTGTTTTACCATTTCTACTAGTTGAGATCCCAATAGACTAGCACATAACTCAAGTTTAGGTATCGTAATTGTTTTCAAAGGCGCCACTTTGCTTTTTGAACATAACAAGAAAACCTTAAAATTGCCTTGCTCATCTTGACTTCGTAAATAAATAGCTGAAGCATATGCGTCTTTTGAGGCGTCACAAAAACAATGAATCTCTACCAAGGAATAGCCTTTTGGGACAACATTTCTTGGAAGATTAATTTGGTTCAGATTTGCTAGACGACTTTGAAATTGAAGATATTGTGTCTCTAAATCATTAGGAATGGAGCAATCCCATGATATTCGAAGACTCCACAATCGTTGGATTATAATTTTGGAGACAATAATGACTGGACTTAAAAGACCTAAAGGGTCATAAATCTGAGCAATAGTAGAGAGTATATGACGCTTGGTAATAGTACTTGGATTACATTTTGAAAATTGTTTAATATTATATGTTAACTTGTCAGCAGTTGTATGCCACTGTATTCCTAAGGTCTTGCAACTATCATTTTTACCAAGGTTCAGAACTGAGTTCGAAATTGTTAAATTATCAAACCCTTCAGTAACACTAGGATTATTAGAAACCCATTTTCTCAATATGAACTGACCAGTTTCTAAAATCTTATAAACTGTTTCGCATCTATTTTTTAGTTCTCTTAAATCGTTTGACCCGGTTAGTAATCGTCGACATAGAAATCGTTTAATATAGTGTTACAAGACTCAGGAAATCGAGAAGAATTGTCATGAGCTAATGTTTGGAGACACTTAATTGCCAAGTAAGGGGCTGACGTTGTGCCATATGATACGGTATTTAATTGATAAACCGAGAAATCATTACTAGGATCATCGCGCCATAAAATTTGTTGTAACGATCTTTGATCTGGATTCATTACAATACAACGATACATTTTGGAAACATCGGCTGAAACGACATAATTGTAAACTCTGAATCGAAGTAAAATGTCAATAATATCGTTTTGGAGTTTAGGTCCGACAAATTGAAGATCGTTGAGAGACCATCCCGTAGATGTAGGGCAACTACCATCAAACACTGTTCTCAATTTTGTAGTAACGTTATGTTCTTTAATAATACCATGATGGGGTAAGAAAAATGAAATAGACGTAGGGTCTTGAACTGGAGTCGAAACTTTGGTCATATGGCCTAACTCAATATATTCTTGAATAAATTGAAAATATAGCTTCTTAAAGTTAGGATCGACAAATTTTCTCTCTAAGCTCTTAAACCTTTGAATAGCATTATTTTTGGAATTCCCTAATAAACTTGGAGAATGTTTTAATGGGAATTTGACAACGAACTGGCCTAACTCATTTCTGTACGTATGCTGCTTAAATTGTTTTTTCACATTCCTCATCGTCTTTGCTTATGATCGATGAAATTTGAACTTCTTCGAGTTCCCAAAATTTTTTAAGCTGGTCATCTTCAGGAATGTGTATTTTAGAAAAATTGCAAATCGTAGTGTTTGTTGGCTTAATAGGGCAAAAACCTCCCACAACATATCCAAATTTTGTGTTTTGCAACGTTGGAAGATATTTACCTAATTGAATTTGTCCTACCAAGATCAAATCCCAAAATAAACTTGCACCGATTAATAAATCAATACTTCTTGCATTATAAAATTCGGGGTCAGCTAGCTTAATTTGACTGGGTAATTGTAAATCTGGAATACGAATTGATGATGACGGAATATCGTTTGCAATAGTAGGAGTCACAAAACACGACATAGTAGTGCTAAAATCGGAATTATGAGAATATATGGAAACGTTGCACTTTCGATTTAGTTCAGAAACAACCTGATTAATTCCAATCAATGACATATTAGTTGCCGTAGATTTAAGTTTTAATTGAAGATAAAATTGTTCAGTAATCAAATTGGACTGGGCACCACAATCAAGTAAGGCCCTACACAAATGAAAATTACCTTCCACATCTTTAACTTTGCACATTACAGTAGACAAAAGAACCTGATTTGAAATCGAAGCTGATTGTTTAACCACCATGCTTAAGTTCGTCACTGCATTTGTTCCCATAGAACTATTTAACCTATCTTGATGTAATAAGGTGTTATGTTTAACTACTTTACATATTTTACATGGGGGCAAAAAACATTTATCAACAAAATGTCCCGTACGTAAACAATTGAGGCACAAATTGAGGTTTTTAACTTGTTCCAATCTATCAGCAACCGACAATGCCATAAACTTGTCACACTTATAAATGGTATGATTATTCTTGCAAAAGTTGCATTTAATTGTATTGCTTGATGTGTGTGCTAGGAGATTCATTTGAAAGTTATTGTTTTGTTTATGAAATTGTCTTGGTTGGTGATTCGATGAGATGTTTAACTTACTTGGAAAAGCTTTTTCCAAAGATTGCAATAAATCTACCTTGTTTTTAAGAAAATCTACAAATTCTTCCAGTGTTGGTAACTCTGACTTGTATTCAAGTTCTTTCCATTTTCTTAAACTCGTTTTATCGAGCTTACCCGACAATAAATGAATAATCAAAGAATTATATAAATCTTGCGGATTTAATTGTATTCCATCAATCGCGGTGACATGTTTAGTTACCTGGTCCAGCATTTGACTGAATTGACTAAAGTTCTCTTTATTGATATGTGGCACATTTATAAGCTGTTGATAATGAATGTCTAAAAGAAATTGCTTTTTACCAAATTTACTTTCCAAAATTTGCCATGCTGTTGCGAAAGGATTGCTTACGGTGTCCAGTCCTTCAATCAGCCTGGCTGCATAACCCTCAAGTGAAGCTTTGAGAAATTGGAACTTTTGTACATTTGATAAAGCTGAATTGCTTGAAATAATTGACGAAAAATTTAGTTTAAATGAAAGCCAGTGCTCAAAACTGCCCGAAAATGTAGGCAACTTCATTTTTGGCAATAAAATATTCTGCAAAGAATCACCTGGATTCATGGATGCATTGGAATGCACTGGATTTGTCATATCTGCTTGAATAGACTGCAAATACTGAGTTAAAAAACCTTGGACATTGTAGTATTTATTTTCGAACTCCTCTCTCTCTTTATAGTGTATTTGGAGGTCTCTTTCGTCACAACTAGATTCAATTACTGACTGAATAGCATCAAAATCTGCCATTAAACTCATGCTGTTCTTAAATCGCAGCTCAACATTATTGAAAGCCGGTTTTTGATCATCGGGAGAAGTCTTTAATAATTGGATAAACTTATCAACCAACGTTAGTTTTTGTTTAATAGAACCACGACTTCTAATTAATTGTTTAATTTGTTGCAAATCAATTGCCCCATCTGAGTTTTCCATCTCAATGAGGATATTTACTTGATAAAATAGTTAAAATAGGTAGAAGTGTGAAATAGAAATGATTACCACGTGGCTATTGGCCTGTTGGCGTTAAAAATTGTACACAAAAATATAAAATTGTGAAGAAAACCGTGTATGATATTAAGCACCGATAGTGTAAAATATTCAAAATGGCATGTGAAAACTTCTAGAGTACTTTATATCTATGCCTAATAGAGGCAAAATAGGATAATAGAAAATGGAGTACTTACTGGCTTCACTCTTACAACTTGCACCAGGAAATAGAGCTTTTTTTTACGATATCTGGTTCGAATGGACCAAAATGTTTAATCGTTTTGTAATAGCTGGCTCAAACTAGTACCATTTCTTTAACCCGCACGTGTTTTGGTTAAAAGGATGGTTGGAATAAAACTCGATATCGACTGCTTCGTGTGGACTGTATTGAATCTCTCCTTTTACATCCAACCGTTACCAGTTATATCACCCCCGTTTGTCAAATGTCATTTCTACTGTCGTGGCACTGTTGCCAACCGATATATATATATATACATGTTACATAAGTAAATCTAACACAAGGGCAGAAAAACCGATAGGTCGATAGCCTTTTTTAGAAATAAAGATGTAAATTATTAGGTTATGATGGAATATTGGGACTACGGTGCTGATTTTTGAAAAGAGTACATACACATATATTTGCAACATCATCAAACAATCAATGTGTGCAGTGGTGTCATCATCATGACACACATTTTATTCTATAATTTCCTCACTCGTAAGAATTTAAATGGCAACAAATATGTACATATTTTGAGGAAGTGGATGGTTACGACTGTTCATGCCCTCTTATAGCTACTACTAGTTGACGCCTAACGGCATTTTCTTTGAGGACCAGCGCATAACAAATGTTGATACATCAGCTATCATATTATTTTGGCCAATCATAGACAGTACTAGTACGAAAATAATGAAAACCTTGTCTTATAACTATGACCGGCTGATTGAATTAGGCAGTTAACTAGAGCCTGCGTTTGCAACCAGTTTCTCACATTTTAGGCAATGTGGAATGGAACTTTGCAATAATTTTGAAATAATTAAAACAGAATCTTTCATCTGAACAGTGACATTATTAACATGCAGTTTTACCATTTTCTTATTCAGAAGTATGCTTCTGAATATTGCATTTCGATATAATTTAGTTCTCATTTCGTGAGTCTACCTTTCACCGTCCAATAACAATATTACATTCAAAGCTCGCAGCAATATTATGAATAAGTTGGACAAATCCTTTCTGCCTCTCATTCTAGATGCTGCTGTTTTGCAAAGAATTGTCTTGTAACACAATCTGTTTTTACATTTTTATGCTTTACAAGCTTTTACATTTTTATTTCATTATTTTTTTGTAATAAATATTCCATAGCCTATTGTTTATTATCCCTTTTCCTTGCTTTATACCAATTTGCAGCCATCATTTAATGTTTTGTAGTTAAGGACTTGAGATCGAAAGGGGTTTGCCATCTGCTAATCGCAGTTGAAGTTCTTAATGCTACTTTGAGTAGATAAAATTATATTGAAAATTGTCACTTATTAACTTTCATCTAGTAACTACTATTGAAATTTCAGTCCGTCCGCGTTTAATGATTTTTTTCAAACGAGCTTTAAAAGAAGAAAATGCATTTTGCGAAGACTAGTAAAAACAACCCTCTCCAATAAGTTTATTTCTATTTAGCCTAACGGCTATAGTGATTGTTCTGTGCTTTCTCATTTAGATGTAAGGTCAATTAAAATGCAGGAGAGTCATTTCTGCAGGTAGACGACATAGAAAAGTCGATAGCGTCTCCTTTACTGGCTCTGCTCGGCTTATTGTGTCTCGAACATGCCATTAGAATTTTATGTCGTATAAAAATAACATTACTACGCTACGGTTCAGTTATTCAGATATGTAATGAGCCAACAGCATGTTCCTTAGCGGAGCGGGATCGAATCATAACCGTAAAGTTAACCGAAGAAAATCGACTCGTTTTGGAATATATTTCGTTTAATTAAGAACCTCTGCGGGCAAAATTGCCATACATGCCACAGTCGCTAATATTAAATCCTATGTGCATCTTGAGTGGGAAAGAACAGAACCAATTTAGCAGTTGTGTGCATTGCGACTGATATTTCGAGGAAATTGTCTCACTGTTATTTTCCTTTTTATTCAGTTTATCTTTTATAAGATATTTTAGGGTTTAATTGAAATAAATGGACCAACTTATCGCTGTAGAAAGAACTGAGACAGATTGAAAGTAGATTGGTTTTTAATTATTAATAGATTCAAGAAAAATACAATTTTAGCAATAATTTCTTAGTAACGTCCATTTTAATTTGGTTTCTGCACTGTGAACGTTTAATTTAATAAACCATTCCGACATAATATGTTCTTAAGAGAGACTGGTATATATTTAAAAACTTGAAACCCGAGCTCTAAAATATGCAAATCTCGCTCAGTATCAGTAATGAGTATGGTAGAACGTGATTCTGGTTTGGAGAGTGTCGTGTCGTGGAGAGTGTGGTTTCTCACGTACCATGGGGCGTCTGTCATGTATCGTAAGATTTTTGATTAGAATCTTTGCAGTATTTCGATGTTGCAGTTGCTAGCTGTTCCCCATAGTTGGATTCCGTAGGTCCAGATTGGCTTCAGGATGGTTTTATCATGGTCGAATCATCAGCGAATGTGGCTGTTATGACAGTTTCATCCTGTGGTAGGTCAGTATAGAGTATAGAGGAGTGGTCCAAGAACTGTTCCTTGCAGAACCCCGGATTCTATTTTGAAATGTGACGAAAGTCCATTACTGATTTTTACCTGAGCCGTTGAGTTGTTTAGATATGTTTTGATCAGCAGGTGGCACTGGGGGAGTTGTGTTTTTATTTTGTATAGTAGCCCAGTGTGCCAAACTTTATCGAATGCTTGGCGAACATGAATAAAGACTGCAGGGCCGTACGTTTTTCTTTCTAAACTTACGCCTATTTCGTTAACAGGCCTATGAATTTGTTCTATTGTCGAGTGATTGTTTCAAAATCCAAATTGGTGATTTGGGATCAATTTGATATCTTCTTCCTTTTCTTTGAGTCTTGTTAGTAGTAGCTTTTTAGCTTTAGTGGGATTTTTTGGCGTCGCTTTTTGCCCCGCCAAATGCAGTTTTAATGGGCCGATTGGTGACTAATCTCTGCTATTGACTTCTATATTTTTTTAGTTATCTTCCATACATGCGTCCGGCGACGATTTCGGTCCTAGTGTTTGGAAGAAGTTGTCCAGAATATCGTGGTTGAGGATGTGTCTCGGAGGGCAGTAGATTGCTGATTTAGTGATTTGTCCCATTGTTGTTTCGACAATCACAGCAGTCGCTTGTAGATAATAATGTTGAAACTTTTCAGATTCGTAATGGTTAATGGTATTTTTTATTATTTTTACTGTTCCTCCATGGGCAGTTCCATCTGGATGTTTTGTGTCGTATGTGATGTATCTGGACACTCTGAAGTACGATTTGTTTGTAAAGTGTAGTTCGGACACAAGAAGAATATCAATAATGTTGTTATTTAGGAAGACTTCTACTTCTTGTCGATTTTGACATTCCAGAGTGCTATGTGTAGGGTATTACGGTCCGTTGGCGATTTTTGTTAATAGCGTGGTTAGTAAATTGAGCAAGGTGGATGAGCGAGGGTCGTTTCCGGTTGTTGAATGTATTCTATTAGTGGGTTCTAGGATGGTAGTTCATGATCTTTGGATTCTGGGTTGATGCTTCTAATTTCTTTAATGTTATTTGTTGGATTTCCGTCTTTTGCTGTGTAATTTTTGCGTTTCAGTATCTCTTTATAGACTGTACATCGTTTGTAGTTTGCTGGGTGTTGCCACTATAAAGGACACATGTTATTGGTGTGTCTCTGCTCTTCTTGCAGGTGGTTCTGCCATGCTCTCCTGAGCATTTTACACATCATTGTGGTCTGTTGCAGATCCCTTTTGTGTGCCCATATCTTTGACATCTTGCGCATTGGACGATTTGCTTTGTTTTTTAGGTGGCTCAATAATTACTGTGGTTCCTGCTTGCTTTGTTAATTTATAAATGTCCTGATTGTTTTCCGTGGGTTCTAAATCGACAAAAAACAAGGGTATGCCCCTCTTCGTGGTTTTGTGTCGCACATTTATTAAGTTTCTCACTTTGTCGTCGTATTATTTGATATTAGCTTTAAGATCTTCGGTGGAGGTAGTTAGGTGGATATTGCGTATGACTACTCTGAATGCTCTAGGAATCTAACAAGAGGTTTAGGAATCCAAGGTTTAGGAATCTAACAAGATTCCTATAGCTTTCGATTGTACTAGGATTTGGCTTTATTTGGTTATTGTTGACCGTTTTAAAGGTGACGTGGGAAAGTAAATTTAACTCTCGTAGATTTGAAAGAAATAGATTAATATTCGTTATGTCTGGTATGAAGATTGGTGGTGGTGTAGAGTTGTTTGCTGATGTCGTTGCTTCGGTAATATCATCTTGCGTGGATAATGCTTGGGAGCGATTAGTTTGTTCCATTATATTATTTGGCTTTTTATTCAGGGGGCTGTCAGATGGCCTTGTAAAAGTTTCCCACTGGTCTCTGTCTACTTGGCTTCAGACGAATACTAAGGGAGGTATTGGTAAAATCGTAACTTCTTGGGAAGTTCTTCTGTCAGAGTCTGGGCTTGGTGTACTGCAGATCAAGCTTTTTTCTTCATTCATGAGTTTGTCCATTTGATTAATGTTACGGTTGCGAATGTTTTGAAGAAAATAAACCAAAAATAAATAGCGGTATTAAAAACCACCGCAGTTTGAATCGAGAGTCAATTTTAGTTTAAGGGTTGCTTTGGAATTCTTGGTAGTTTTGGAGATTAATATGTTGTTTTGAAACTTTGTGAATATTGATTTATGACTGATCTTTGCCCTTAAAACCATTGTTATATATTTCATGTTCTGAAAAGGACAATGTTCTACATAAGCACAGAGTAACGTTGGCAAATATTTTTCAACAAATATCCGCCTAGATGCGTGCGATGGCGGTTGTGCTTTTTCGTTAAGAGAGAGGAAAACGTAACTTAGCACCATAGAAAATGTCCGTAATTTTAAGCAAGTTTTGTGATATTTTGATTGTACCTACACTAATCGTCGCTTAGGTGAGCAGCGACCGGTTTTAATAGCAGCAAAAAAACCAAGTAAAAATTGTCTTTCTTTAAAAAAATAAGAAAAGGTGTTTTCTATACTGTTCAACTGGACCATTTAACAGGCACATCAACGCTAAATCATCCTGTTTACAGTATGAGGACCGCGGTTAGAGTTGCCAGGCGTTTGTTCTTAAGTTGCGCTAAAAGCGTGGCAAAACTTTCGCAACTTTCGATTTTAAATATGTGAGCTTTAATCATATCCATGTTGACAGATTCATAAACTCTATTTTGATAATAAAAGTTCAAACTGTACTCTTTGTGACTCGGTTCTACACTTATATTAAACTCAGTTTCACCGCACAAACTTACTACAATAATAGATTCAGGTTGATTCAGATTTTTGTTCTTAGATGCGTCACACCTCTTTATATTTGCTAGCATTTGGCTTGACCGTACGTATTAGTATTATAAATATATATTTTGTATATTATATATAAAATGCCCAACTTTTTTCAAACTATCGGCAATATTTCACGCCAAAATAATTTCGCTATAAATTGCATTGAATATTGAAGAAACTGAGAAACAAGAGTTTAGGTACACGCCTTCAATTAGTTGAATGTCATCTGACTTTAAATATGTTTTTTCCACCAAACCCAATTCAAGCAAAATAAAACTAAACTAGACATTATATCCAAGTAATTTTTCCATATCTTTAAAACTGTACATATTTAATTCGTGTTAGATTTAGTTGCGCCAAAAAAAATAGATGGATAGAAGGAAATTATAAAATGCTTACTCATTTTTTACATTGTGTATACTGCTAATAAGTTAATCTTCTAAATGCTTATGAGGCAGTTAGTTCTTCTCATAGTTTTATTTGAAAAATAAAAGGTGTAAATATTTAAAAATGTTTATTCATATATTATGACTTCATTTCATCCAAACGTGTCAGTAAGAAAAACCGACTATTAGAAAAATTACACATTTAAATGTGGAAGAGTAGTAGTAAACATCTTTATTTCTAAAAAAGTCTATCGACCTATCGGTCTTTCTGCCCTTGTTTAATATATGTAGTCTTAATCTAAATAAAAAACATATATGAAAATTCTCTTATTCTAAGTTAACAATATTATTAAATAAAATTTCAATGGCAAGAAAAAATTATTTTATTGTCCACTAGTCAGTTGCGTTTGTAAGTGTTCGAGTAGCGTTGATGTAGGGAAACGGAAGCGGGATTGTCTGGTTGGTCTTGTGAGACAAAGGGGATTCAGTATGGTCCAGTTGTAAGGGTTGTTTGTCCATTTTGTCTGTAGCTGTATGAGTCTTTCCGAGATCTTTGTCATGTTTGTGCGTTCGTATAGTAGTTGGGTGGGGGGGTTGTGTAGTGGGTTTTGGGGGTGTCTTATTCGTGTTATTAGTCTTAGTGCAATTTGTTCTGTTGTTTGCATATAACGTTTTGTCCTTTCTGTTCCGTTGGTCATGAGTATATGTCCATAGTCTAGCAAGGATCTACAAATAGCTTTATATATTTTGGTGGCGGTGTTTGTGCTAATTCCTCTGTCTTTGTAGGTTAGTGATCGGAAGTGTTTTGTTCTCTTTATTGTTTCTGCCCTGATGTTTCGTATTTGTTTAGTGAATTTAAGTTTGTGGTAAATTGTGATTCCAAGGTATTTTACGTCGTTTTTTGGTTGTGTCGTTTGGCCGTCTGCAGTTATTGTAGGGGAGTCAGCGTTGAGTCTGTGGTTTGTGAGCAGAAGTTGGTTTTTTGACGCGTTTGGTATTAGTCTCCATTTATAAAACCATGTCATTGTGTTGTTTGTTAGTGTTTGGAGTCTTTTAGCTGCTCTCTCGGTAGTTTTGTCATGTACAATAAGTGCCGTGTCGTCTGCGTATTGTAATATGTATGCCGATCTGTCGATTTTATTTTTGTCTGGTAAGTTGTAATTGTATATGTCATGGCAGTATATATTGTAGAGACACGGTGAGAGCGGGGATCCTTGTGGAAGATTATGCTGCTGATGCAAACTAACCCAAACCAGCTATTTCTCTAGAAACAATATAAGCCTGTAATGTACGAAATAATATAAAATATTCAGCTTAAATTCAAAATCGTTTTTTCGTAGATTGCTCCAGTCGAAAATGCTTATTGGAACCAAGAACCTAACTTAAAAAGCTCTACGAAACAATTTCTTGCAATATTTTCACGTGGTCATAAAGCACTAGGAATACTGCTTAACCCCAAAGTATTTAATCATTTTGGATAATTGATTTCAGTAATACCGTGCAACGGTAGGTAATACCAAACGAAAGTACATAATAATAAATATACTTAGCGATAACTAAAAACTTGCCATGGTCTAATGGAACCAATCAGTAGCAATTGTGCCATGTATATCCGATATTTTAAAGCAGGAAATTTATATTTCTCCATAATTAAATCAATAATTTCTATAAATTACTATTAATTTATCAATACTTATTCAAGTTATCCTAAAATTCGGTATTAAATTATTTCATGCTTTCAAGCTTTAATTACTTGATCGTGACTTAATTACTCTGTCTTAACACATTATAGATTTTCCAATAGCTAATGTACCGAAAATCTGAATAATTTTATCTACTTTTTTAAAATTGATGTTAGCACTTCAGTTACCAATCTATTTGCACAGCCCTATAAATCCTTCATGATAAATTACCATTCATTCCAAAGGGTAATTAGTTGATTTGTAGTGGTTCGAGGGGTCCAAGTGCCCTCTAAGTAATCTAAATTTTTAATTCCAGACTTTCCCTTGGGATTTTAATACTCAACAATGTCCCCATCCACTTTAGTTCATGACCTTGTCCAATCGATCAGCGATCTTAAACTTTTTCAAAGTAACAAACTTAAATGAGGCCAAAGTTTTTCCCCCTGCGGAAATTGAGGACACGTGCTATTTGGATCTCATTTTTGAAATCAATACTTTTGAATTCGGGTTTACCTGTAGATTTAAAAAATATTCCATCGCCGACTAAGTCAATTTAAATATTGTTGAATCTCAATGTTATATGAAATAAATTTAAGTTTCTAGACACATGGGTCTATTCCGAAAATTGGCAAAGCTAAAGCTAAATATTAGTAATTTTATTATTGAAGAAGCATAATAATCAAAAATTTGGTTGAATTTCCTTAGAATATTAACAGTAATAAATTCATTTCTTAAAATCATTTTGATCATCATTGATTTGAGGTTATTGGCACAACATGTGAATAGCCCAATTTTATTTTGGTTTGCAAATAATGCTCAACTGGCTTAATTGAGGTGACAATTTAATTTAAATGGACGCCACTAATTATATAACAAACGTCTGAAAAACCTCCAGAATATCTGTGTCGACGGTCTAAAACGGCCCTTAAAAGTAATTACCGTTATAGAAAGCACCTGATTTTGACGGGCTCTGCACCTAAGAACCTTCATTGGTGTTTTAATTATGCCATTATGCTAATTCTATGACCTTAACAAGGTTGCTTTTCAATTTTTCATATTTATTGCGCCCGGTAATTAAAATGAATAAGGGTTGGAAATTAATTTTTCACTTTGGCGAGATATTTATTATCGCGAAGATTACAACCTATTTAAATTAAGGTGATTAGCATTAATCATGACTTCCGGCATTATTCTAACAGGGTGTGTTTTACAATAATCTATTCGCAAAAAAAAACATGATTTCAATTTTAAAGTTCTATTTATTGGGGGGAAATATCCTATTATACTCGAAATATCTTTTGCAAAATATACAGGGTGATTTCAAATTGGCGTCATTCCTTTTAAGGGGTTAAAGGAGCTCACTTCGAGAGTATGAGAAAAATATAGAAAAATTTTTTTCGAAAATTTCTCGAATATATTAACAGTTGAAAGTCGAATTTCCACTTTGTTATTAAGCATTATTTTGAAATGGTCCGATATTTGATTGGTAGCCTGTTGGAATACTTCAATTCGAAAAGAAAAATTATCAACTTTACTTCAAATTATGACAATTTTGGATATTAAAAAAAGTACTCGCCTACAATTTTTTGATGAAAAGTCAGAGGCAATGTTTTTTTGTCATTATCAGGTAGTTACAGGTAGATAGTTTTTGTCAAGAATAACAAACATTTTTCAAATTGTGACTAAGTTTGAAGCTTATTCACAAAATTTACATCAACATGGATGACAACAAAAATTGAAGCAGATTGTGGACGATCTAGAGGTATTCGGGTTCCAGACATAAATGAACAGGCATTGGAGATAATGCAGTAGAGCCTTCTAGGAGTACTTAGAGCAATGTACAACAACTGACACTTTCCCAGGCACAGAATAATTACCGAAGATGGGCTACATTCCTACCATGTATGTAAGGTACACAGAACACAAGGAGACATTAAATCTTTATTTTACCGAACACCGGTACAAATTGAGCACAAGTTAAATGACCGAATACGAGAAGCTGCTCGAGAAGAATGCACAATAAGGTGATTACACAGACAGTAACTTGTTTGGAGTTAAACGGAGAAATGTATGTTTATCAATATCAACTTGAGGTTATGACGCGAATAAAATAACAATTTCTCGAAGACACTATTGACATTTCGAAAAAGTACGTTCCTACATTTAAGGAATCCTGTTGAATTTACCGTTTAGCCTAACCTATTTTATTATCACTTTCTATATTTTTCAATGGTTACTGGAGTTTTTAATATTTGAGAAGCCACAGGTATTTACGTAATGTTAATCAGACAGATTACCTTGAAAAACATTGTTGCTATCCTTCTGATCTAGTTTTTTTTAAATATCTCAGTTTTTAATAACAATTAATTTTTTTACTATTTTTCCTGTACTAATAAAACACCCCCAGACAGCAACCCCAGGGCAATGATGCCAATTTTAAATAACCCTGTATAATGCCAAGAAAATAATTTTAAGAATTAAGGTTGAGTTTTGGATCGGGAGTAGGTAGTTAGATTGATGAGATTTATTATTATAGTGGCAAGAAGTAGGAGTTAAGTTTGTGTAACGAAGTCATAAAATAAAAGATAAAACTGAGCAAGAATAAAGTGGTATAACTGCAAACGTCAGTTTTTCGTCTTAAAACTTAAGAAAAACTACATAAATTGCAATTCTATCTAAATTTTCCAGATGATTTTGTATTTGGAGGATCAAATAAAAATGAAAATATACTAGAATTTAAAACAGTAGCTCAAAGAGTCAAGTTAACCAATAACTTAATGAAAATGTTCAAGAAATATTTTGAGTAAGATTTGTTTAAGATATAATAAGTAATGGTTTTTACTTCAGATATGAATGGTAAATAAATGTAAGAGCGTCAGCAAACGGTAGGACCGTTTGCTACGTTTCGTCATTTGCACATTTTCTGATGTGAAAAAATGTGAAGGTAGAAACAACTATACGCACAAACTGATGATGGTGGAGAAAGACACCGAAACGTATTTGTGACATTGTAAATAATAAACAATAAAATTGACTGAAACCCAGGAGAAAGTTTTTTTTAAATAAATTGAAGTACAGTCAGGAAAATATACACAACAATAAATTTAAATGTCAACGGTGTTTTTGACATTGTGTGTTTTTGACGTTTAGCTTATTTTGTAGCCCGTTAAATCCTCTACAAGCTACGTTTGTTTCCCATGTTAATTTGTTTTTACGTTTTTGGCTAGGAGTCGTGAAACAAACCGTATTTCCGTCGTAAAATTATTCAAATCGGGAAGTCGCCGGCTGACATCACGAAACTCCTCCGTATTCCAAGTAGCACGATCTACAAAACCCTTAAACGGTACGAGGAGTTGGGGACGAGGGCGGACAGGCC
Source organism: Dendroctonus valens (assembly GCA_024550625.1). Taxonomy (NCBI): domain Eukaryota; kingdom Metazoa; phylum Arthropoda; class Insecta; order Coleoptera; family Curculionidae; genus Dendroctonus; species Dendroctonus valens. The sequence goes on from JAJTJO010000463.1 coordinate 918,763, forward strand.
TCGAAGCGGAAAACCGGCCACCGCAACGACCCCGGAAAACCTAAACAACCTGAGGTGTCAAATTCGCCGAAATCCTGGAGAGTCCATAAGAAAACTGACCAAGGAGGTGGGTACTAACAGAGAGGCGGCAAGAAAGGTGTAAAGTTTTGTAGCTTCACGCTCAGAAGAGATCATTACTTGGATTAGCGAATGAAGCAAGTACGACTCGAGAATGCGCAGCGACTCCTCGAAACAAGGTCTTTCGGGTCGATTCTGTTCACCGACGACACGGTGTCGTTAATCGCCAGAATGACCGTCAACTTTTTCGGAACTCATTTGGTAATGTTCAGAATTTTTTGCTCTTTCAGACTAGCAATTAATTAAAAAAAAACTTTAGATCAGCGAAGCCACTTTCCGAAATCCGTCATGGTGTGGGCGGGAATTACGAAAAACGGGAAGATGCCGCTGGTCTTCATCGAGCGCGGTGTCAAGATCAACGCCAAAGTCTACCAAGAACGCATTTTGAAGGACGTTGTGATCCCCTGGACTGAACACTTCAACAGGATTTGGCGCCGGCACATTCTGCGAGGTCGACCATGGATTTTTGCAAATCCAAAAAACTAAAACCAGTCGCCGTCTGCGACAAGACTTTGGGGCCGTACAACCAGAGATTAGTTGACTACTAATCTCTGGTACAACTCGCCCGACCTGAATCCGATGGACTTCGCAATTTGGTCGATCCTGGAGCAAAAGGCCTGCGCTACAAACCACAACACCGCCAAGTCCCTGAAGCGTCCTCTCCAAACGGCGTAGGACGAAATCTCAGAAAAACCACTAGCGACCATTGTCAAAAATTTCCGCAAGCGTCCGCAGGCTTTCGAATGAGTACAATTTTGTCAAATTTTGATGTTTAATAAAAAGGCTATGAAGAAAACAAGTTGTCAGCGAACTTTTGTGTCACTCTGTATACTTTAACCATATAAAAGTTAGTTTTTTGTTTCTTAAATTGACGTTTGACTCTATTGCAGAATCTGTTTCTTTCTGTTCTATTGCGATCTTACTTGTTATATTGAGTGTTATAGTTACAGCGTCTTGTATTAACTGTGTTTATCTCCGGGCTATTTTCTGATATTTGGTTGCAGTGTGTCGTTAGAAGTATATTCTGTAGGTAACCCTGGAATGATGTACGTGATACAGACACTCTAGGGTTAAATATCAAAAGGGGATATTCAAATGTATCATCGGATTGTGTGGTTTGCGCTTGTAAATTTTTGGTCGGTGGATAGCATCTAAAATTTCTTCTGTAAAATAACTGAGCTTAACTACTTTCTCGAAATCTTTTTATAATACGGCTTTGCATATGGGCAGTCTTTATGACTACAAACATTTTTCTCTGGAAATCAGACCAATTCTCATTTTCTTTACTAGATGAACCCACTGTTAGTGTTTTGTACAGTCTGTATGCTTCTATAGCCTGACTCAACATTTTTGACAGTGACTCTATAATTCTCGTAAATTTTTCTATTACTTGTCCACCGAGCGAGACGGAAATTTCATGTTATTAACACATTTCTCATCAAATTTTTCAATTTGAGGAAGATTCGCCAGAAAGCGCGGGAAGCGTTAGCGCTGTTTTGCATTGTTTATATATAAATTGATTTCAGTACTAACTTTTCGATAAAAAATGCATATTTTTATTTATTTTCTCCGTGTTTGTTGGCATTTTTGAGAATTTATTTCAACAAATTTTCCTGGGATTCCTGGGATGGGAGTTTATATATAGCCTGCCAAAGCTTCACAAAGCAGGCCACCCATTGAGACCGATAGTTAGCAACATAAATGCCCCAATTTACCAATTGTCTAAATACCTGTCAGCTGTGTTGAGTAATATATTGGAAAATTCACAATATCACATTAGGGACTCATGGAGTTTTTGCGAATTTATAAAAAAACAGAAGATACCTGAGAACCATCGCCTAATATCGCTTGATGTGGTATCGTTATACACAAATATCCCGGTAGATTACTCAATACAGTGCATAAGAAATAAATGGTCTGAAATAAAGGAACATACATCATTACCCGAAAATGAATTTATTGGGGCGGTAGAGCTGTGCCTTAAGTCCACTTACTTCCAGTACGAGAACAATTTCTATTCACAAATATATGGAGTAGCTATGGGGTCTCCCATAGCTACAACAATTGCAAACCTTGTAATGGAAACTCTGGAAGAAAAACTAATACCTGATTTAAATTATAAGTGTGGATTTTTTAAAAGATACGTGGATGACTGCATAATCAGCCTGCCAAACCAAAAAGTTCAATACACAGTGGATAAGTTTAATGCGTTCCATGAGACCATTAAATTCACCATTGAGGAAGACAAAAACAGATCACTAAACTTTTTGGATATGACGGTTATATATGACGATAATGGGGAAATAAAAACAAACTGGTACACAAAGGATGTGTGGTCTGGTAGATACTTGAATTACCAATCATATGCACCTATACAATATAAAAAAAGTGTTGTAACAGCTCTTACTGATAGAGCGATTAAATTGGCACATTATAGATACAGAACAAAAAAACTTGAAAAAATAAAAAAGATACTAATAATGAACAACTATCCCAAAGCTTTCTTCGAACCAATTATAAAACAAAGAATTAATAAAATCTACAATTCAAATAAATGGAACAACATAAATAAGATAAAAAAGAAAAAAGAAGGTGAAATCAAGTATGTATCATTACCGTACATACCAGAAATCAAAACAAAAATAAAAAATGTTTTAAAACCACATAATATTACTATAGCGGAAAAAACTAAAAACAACTTGGCAAAAGAATGTTTTACAAAATTTAAACCTAGAAGCGATAAGTTGGACACACCTAACGTAATATACAAGATTGACTGTTTGAACTGTGACAACACATACATAGGTCAAACAGGACAATATTTTAAGAAAAGAATATACGAACAGAAGTATAGCTTAAGAAAGGTTAACGAAAATTCGTTTCGTATATTTTCCTGACTGTACTCTAATTCATACCAATATATTCCTGGGTTTCAGTCAATTTTACTGTTTATTATTTAAAATGTTACAAATACGTTTCGGTGTCTTTCTCCACCATCATCAGTTTGTCTAAAATATATATTTACAGTCATCATTAATTCAATTAAAAAACTCTCACCAAATTTCACATATTAAAATACAATTACACACATATTAAAAAGTACATTAAGAACATTGGTTTTCAAGTGATGAGTCAGGACAAACATATCCGGGAAAAGACTAGAATCTATTGTCTAGAGATTCAACCCTCAACTTCAACTTACGTGTATAGTTCTTAACATCGCAACGTTTAACTGGTCACTGAATTTTCCATATTTTATTCGATATCAGGCGAGCGAAACAAAAAAACTGTTTATCTTACGGTTTTTCTTTGCGTTTTAGGAATGCTTGGCAAATCTTCAATATCAGATGTTTACATTTCATTTACCTGGTCCAATCAGTTCATTTATGCGATTATCTAATTAGCGTATGATATACAGAGCTCAGATTGTCTGTATCTGATCTGAAATTTATTGCATTTTGAATGTTTCTTAATTTGTATCATTTCATGGATTCTTCTCTTATTATAGTTGTCCTCATTGACTAATATTTGCGTGTTATCAAAATCAAAATCATGCAACTTTTGTTGTGCATGTTATGCTAATGCTGTTGCATTTTCGTTAACTTTTCTTAAGCTATACTTATGTTCGTATATTCTTTTCTTCAAATATTGTTAACGAACAATATTTCTTCAAATATTGTTATGAGTTAACGAAAATGGAACAGCATTAGCACAACATGCACAACAAAAGTTGCATGATTTTGACACACAAATATTAATCAATGAAAACAACTATAATAAGAGAAGAATCCATGAAATGATACAAATTAAGAAACATCAGAATGCAATAAATTTCAGATCAGACACAGGCAATCTTAGCTCTGATTGGACCAGGTAAATGAAATGTAAACATCTGATATTGAGGAATTGCCAAGCAATTCCTAGAATGCAAAGAAAAGGCGAAAGATAAACAGTTTTTTTGTTTCGCTCGCTTGATATCGATTAAAATATGGAAAATTCAGTGACCAGTTAAATGTTAGGGTAGAAACAACTATACGCGTAAGTTGAATTTAAATTTAAATCTCTAAACAATAGATTCTAGTCTTTTCCCAGATATGTTTGTCCTGACTCATCACCTGAAAACCAATGTTCTTGATGTACTTTTAATATGTGTGTGATTTGTATTTTGATATATGTATTTTGTGAAAATTTTGTATTTAAATTGAGGATAATTGTGAATGTAAAAATATATATTTTAGACAAACTGATGATGGTGGAGAAAGACACCGAAACGTATTTGTAACATTTTAAATAATAAACAATAAAATGGACTGAAACCCAGGAAAATTTGTTGAAATAAATTGAAGTACAGTCAGGAAAATATACACAACAATGAATTTTTGAGAATACCGGCAAAATTATTAAGTTGTCCCTATGGAACTCTTAGTTTTTCGATTACGGTTTGAATTGGGAATTTTTTTCTTGTCGTATTGCTCACAATCACCATCACTCTCATCACTTATTCTGATTTTGGCAAAAGTTTTCACTTCAATATGCTGAAACCCAATAAAGCTGAAAGACCGATTTAACTACGTTCACCCTAACCGCATATTCGAGTACAACTTTCGGAGAACATCGAAATATTTTTACCAACATTTCTGCTTAATTTGGATCTTTTTTAAGCCGTACTTCTTAAACAGGCTGACATTTTTAAAACTTGCAACAAGTTAACTGAAGAGTTTTGTCTATCGTTTCTTTTCCACAGATTCTTATAGCTATTGCTAGTTTTCAAATGCAAGCTAGCCTGTATATTGTCTGGAACCTAATGTCGGCACCTGAATGTATCACACCTTTAACGGACACGTACGTGGAGCTGGAAAATTTATTTTCCATATAGCATATTCACTGCAAAATAGATTTATTGTAAAATTTAGTTAAAACAATATATAAATTCTTTAAAATGAAAGATATTTAAGTCAAGGCTAAACTTCATAATTTAAAGAATTTTGTTTGATAATTTTGATATCGGTCGATCCGGCTATTGAGGTATAATGAGTTACATAAAAGATATGTTAGAAATGTAAATATTTCGTTTGCGATTTGTGTTTATGATTTGAATTTTAAAATTCGGATATTTTGCAATAAATTTTAATTTAGCAAAGTCATAATCCCTTTTGCTTTTAAGGTAAGGGTAATAAGTAATAAAAAAAATACCGTAAATAAGTCAAAACCGAGGCGAACACTTTATGCTTGCCGCCGTTTTAGAAAGGAGGGGAATAAAACCTCAAGTATGACGTATATATGGCGATAACCCTCGACGAAGCTCGCGAATAGCTTTCCAACCGAAATTAATAAAACCGAGCCATAAGGCGAAAGTTTATAATCACTAAACCAACCGAAAATCCACATAAAAGAACAAGCCGGTTTTTATAACAAAGGAAATCAGGTAGATTCGCGTTACTCGAAACCGCAATGCAAAAATCTTTATAAAATTATCCAAAACCCATGGAAACAAAGGCGTACAAGATGGTATGAACAAAGTAAGTTAAATAGTGTTGAAATTTGCGTTGATAAATGGTTCATTTGTTCAGCATAAGTTTAAGTATGTAACTATAGCTGCACTGTAGTCGATTCAATGTTTTGGGTACAGAACTCAGAATGTGAGACCGCTATGAAATTTAAATCTTTATAGGTATGCTTAAAGGCAGCAACAACTTCGATCTCATTATTGAATCATCATGTGTGTAACTAGGTAAAATTTCTTTATTTTTCATAAAAGTACATGTCGATTGAACTCTAATTCCATTACTGATCCATTTAAAATTGGTGAAAATTGAAGATTGAAGCTGTTTGAAGAAATTAACCACACATAATACATACACATACACAATAAATTGTTTGGATCTATATTAACTACAATATCGATGCAAACCTTCGAATGAATTTGCAATTGAAAATAATTCAAAACCTTTAAATTGAAGACGATATAATTTTTCCTCATCTAAAATGTATACCCGCTAATGCATTTGAGGAAACCGCTGCTACGTTTCTTTTTTTCGGCTTCTTTGCTTGCTTTTACCTAAAGGGACGCTTAAAAGATCGCTTAATTAAATTATCAGCTGATATTTAAAACGACTTTCTTCTTTCCCGTGCAAACACTTGATCTCTTTTAAGATTTATACTCGGCAACGAGATCTGTTTACATTGTTCTTTTGAATTAATTTACCATTATTGCCATTTTAATCGCTGTGAGATTTTTTGCGCTTAGATTGGATATTTTAAATTCACCTTGATTTATTGGTTTCTTAAAAGATTGCACTTAAAGCTCTTCCGAATTGTAGTCAACTTTAGATAATAAATTATGGAAGGTTGCAAGAACTCTCGAAATATTTTCTCAAACCGAAATGAAATATTTTCAAGCGAGAATTTCTATTTTAAATATATGTCTAAGGGATCACATGAGTTCTCAATGAAACTATTTACCATAAAATGTTTTTTATTAATTATAGCCAGTTGAACGGTGCGATGTTTAGAACTATACACACAAACTGATGATGGTGGAGAAAGACACCGAAACGTATTTGTAACATTTTAAATAATAAACAGTAAAATTGACTGAAACCCAGGAATATTTTGGAATTAATTATAGATTCCAATGTATTCCTGGGTTTCAGTCAATTTTATTGTTTATTATTTAAAATGTTACAAATACCTTTCGGTGTCTTTATCCACCATCATCAGTTTGTATGTTTAGATGTTTCTTCTTTTACATTTGGTTGGATATTCTAAAATATAGGAAAACCTAAAACCCAGGAATACATTGGAATGAATTAAAGTACAGTCAGGAAAATTACAAAATTAATTATAGAACCGGACGGGCTGGCAATACCTTTGTCTTATTCGTACAAACCTGAAAGTGAATACTTCTAAACATTTTTTAGAAAGCCGAAAGGAAGTTGGGACCAAACTCACCGTAAGAACGACGTGCTTTAGGAGAAGAAAGCCAACTGATAAATGGATTGAGGAGAAACGTAATTGTTCAAAAGTAACTATGATTTGTTTTAAACATGAATTGTACGAATAACATCTGGAGAATATGGATTCTATTCTATATTCAATATTGGTTCAAAAACATGCCAACCTTCTAAATAGAATAAGTATATACATTTTTCTCGACAGAATATTAGTAGTTTTTGTTATGTACATATATTTTTTTTTCGTGAATACCAGGTCTGAGTACGTTAAAAAGCACTTTCCAAACACCTCTTCGGCAACGAAAAAATATATATACGATATCGGCCTATCTATATATTTTTCAATGCCTCACATAATTTCATTGAAAACTAGTAAAAATGTACTTTTCCGAAATTCAAAATGTGATTAACCAAATGAAAAATACCTCAATTTGCTCCACCACATTACAATACCCCACCTATTTTTTGAAGATTCTAAAATTACTTTGAATTAGTTCTTCGCTGTCTCATTATTAACTAAATTTTTTGTTTGCAAAACACCTAACAGCTTCCTACACTTTATTAAGCATAATGCATACGTGCTTATTCATGCAAAATTGTGAAGTTTTTATTTTAAAATTTAGTTGTGTCTGAGCAAATATACGCAAACAAGTGAAGAAATTAAATATAACAAGAAATAAACTACAAAACTGAAAATTAAATTATCTTTGCTATTAAAATTATATTGTTGTGTATATTTTCCTGACTGTACTTCAACTTATTTCAACAGATTTTCCTGGGTTTCAGTCAATTTGATTGTTTATTACTTAAAATCATATCATTACCGTACATACCAGAAATAAACACAAAAATGAAGAGTGTTCTGAAACCACATAATATTACTATAGCAGAAAGAACTAAAAACTACTTGGTAAAAGAATGTTTCACAAAATTTAAACCTAAAAGCGATAAGTTGGACACACCTAACGTAATATACAGGATTGACTGTTTGAACTGTGACAAAACATATATAGGTCAAACAGGACAATATTTGAAAAAAAGAATATACGAGCATAAATATAGCTTAAGAAAGGTTAACGAAAATGCAACATCATTAGCACAACATGCACAACAAAAATTGCATAGTTTTGATTTCGATAACACAAAAATACTAATCAATGAAAACAACTATAAAAAGAGAAGAATCCATGAAATGATACAGATCAAAAAACACCAGAATGCAATGAATTTTAGATCAGACACAGACAATCTTAGCTCAGTGTATCACACACTAATTAGATGATCGCATGCATGAACTGAATGGACCAGGTAAGTGAAAAGTAAACAGCTGATATTGAGGAATTGCAGAGCAATTCCAAGAATGCAAAGAAAAGGAGAAGTATTAACAGGTTTTTTTCGTTCCCTCGCTCGATGTCGAATAAAATAGGGATTTCAATGTCCATTCAAATGTGAAGGTAGAAACATCTAGACATGTAAGTTAAATTTAAATCTCTAAACAATAGATTCTAGTCTTTTCCCGAACATGTTTGTCCTGACTCATCACCTGAAAACCAATGTTCCTAATTGTACTTTTTAATATGTGTGTGATTTGTATTTTAATATGTGAATTTTGTGAAAGTTTTTTATTTAAATTGATGATAAATGTAAAAATATATATTTTAGGCAAACTGATGATGGTGGAGAAAGACACCGAAACGTATTTGTAACATTTTAAGTAATAAACAATAAAATTGACTGAAATCCAGGGAAATCTGTTGAAATAAATTAAAATTATACCATATAATCTCAACATGCATTTTTGTTTTCCAAATAACTTTCTGACAAAACGTATTTGTGCGTCATCTTTTGGCACACAGTTATTCCATTAATGGGACTACAATACGATTATCTCAGTTCCCCTTTTTTATCTACTTTTTTGTCGTATTTAATTAAAGCTGAACGCAAAGATGTTTTCCGGCATTAAAGAAAAATAAAGAATTGAATCCCCACATTCTGAAATATACATATTGTGATTCAATGAATCTACTGTACGTGTCTATAAGTCTACTTGAAGAAATGGCAAATTTCAAAAACATGCATGAAAAGATTCACTTATTCGCTGAAGGAGACATGACACTTCCCGAGGTTTTATCAAAGTTTTTTTTAGCTACCAATAAACCAACAGCAACTACGGTATTCAGGAAATAGCAATCCCAACGTGTAGATCATAAAACGATTATTTCTCCATATAATTCAGTTTTGCTTTCGAGCACCATCCATCAAAATGTCAAATAAAGCCTTGGCCTGAGAAACAGCAAGAAGGTGATAATGACTTTGGCACTCGACCGGTAAAAAGACGTATGCCTTAAGGGTGGAGAATGTGAGCCAGTTAATTCTAGATTGAAATTTCTGATATCTTGACACTAGATAATATTTTTTTGATTATATTAACTGATATGGCAAATCAAACACCTCTGCATCATACCTTTTGTTGGAGTGAAGTGTGATATAAAACTAATCCACTTTGCTGCAGCTATGCATTGTTGAAGTTTTCTGCTGTTAGGAAATAACTGTTACCATTGATAGAGGCTGATTTATTATGCTATCTGAATATTTGAAATACATTTTACGAGATAATGTTGAGGACTATACATTTGTTCGGTTTGGATGTAATCTGCAGAAATAATCGTAAAAATTCGATTATAAAGTTATTTATAATGAAGAGATTCATCATGCAGATAAAGGTTAGGGACCAATAAACTTTCTAAAACAAACTCACCAGCCCTAGTATAATATCAATTTTTGGTGGAAATAAAATTTAAAAAATACGCTTTTCTTCCATGTTTATAGTAATGTTCGATACTAAACAAGCTTAATTGGCGAAAGATTAATCATTAACATTTCTCTGTCAAGGATGCACTTAGAAGAACTTAAAATATTAACACAAAACTAGTATAAGTTATAGAATATAAAGATTATTTTCTAATTTTCTTATTTTAAAGTCTTGAACTCTGAAAACAGTTAGTATTTTAGTATTCTTTCAAAGAAACTAAAAAAAACCGGAAATGAAAAGTACTAATCGATCTGACCATCCCCAACTAAGAGTTACATTATTATTTATTTTATTAGAATTTTACATCTTTACGAATCACCACGTATATTCCTGCAGTTGCTGCATCACAATTTATAGACACAGAAAAGATGATAGGAGCAGTTCGTGGAAGTTACTTAAAATGAAATGTTATGGGTTCAACTTTTCTGGGTTGTATGGTCGTACTTATTTCTATAATTAGACTGATGACTCTTTTAATAAAAATGATGCCACTCTTATCGAGTATTTGTGGTATCAAAGTATATGAAGGGTATCATATGCTTCCATAAAAATGTACCAAACTTTAATAAAAAAAATCAAAAAAATATTCCGCTAAAAGGAACGTATATGTATTTATAGTGGTAGTAGTAGCGAACATCTTTATTTCTTCAAAAAGGCTATCGACCTATCGGTCTTACTACCCTATATATTTATATATTCATAAAAATGGTGTTCGTTGAGATCATGGGTAATTGGTTAAAGATATGCCAATGCTTTAATGTATTTTCGGAAAAGATGCGTGTAAATGAACATCGCGGAGTAATTATATGATAGAATTGCCCCGCAGAATTTTGTACCTGGGCTCGTCGTTGTATACAATCGCCGATGTATTTTGCCTTTATTATCTCTCCTTTTGCCAGTTGACTCATCTACGGGCGGAAACAGGAAACTGCGGTGAAACCTGGGAAAAGATCGCTTATCTGGGTACCTTCCATGAACTCATTTCGGTATGAAGATCAAAAAGCGCTTGTCGGTTTGATAAGTCACCAACATTAATTTTCCAGTTGCTTTAGCTTATATGAGAGTCCATTAACAACGTTCAATTAATACTTTTCTTTGAATCTATGATTATGGTGGTGGCTACAAACTTTCTCAATATTTTTGTGTACAAACATTTAGAAAGGAACCTAAAGTAACAAAAAATTGGACCCTTATAAACTTCTAAAGCCATGTATTTAGTACTTGCTAAAAGTTCCCCTAAAAATCTTTAAAGCTTCCTAGTTTAGTTAAAAGAATCAATATGCAAGCACAACGTTAGATTGGATTATTCAGAGCACTTCTTAATTCTGTAACCCATATTTCTTGGAATTTAGGAAGCTTCAGCAACCATGTGCGACTCGCCTCATTCGGTGTTACGACAGGGTTTTGATGGAGAGCGATTGTGGTCTAGCCAGAAAGCTTCACTTTTCGTCATTGATAAAGTAACCCAGTTTCACTGTTGTTTGATCGACACCTACTTGCCAGACTACCATCATCTGAGAAAGATTAAAACTCTTATCTATTTTCGCTCAACTATATGCAATGAAGCATGTACTGTTTCAAACTTCGCGTTGAGAGTTACTCGTCTCTCATTAGCTTCTCGTATTCGGTTAATGAACTTCCGCTCAATTTGTACCGGTGTTCGGTAGATCAGATATTTAACGCGTTCTAGTGTCCTGTGTATCTTACATAAATGGTAGGGTTGTAGCCCTACCTCGCTAGTTATCCGGTGCTTAATTGCCTAGGAAAGTGTCAGTTGTTGTGCAATACTCCGAGTGCTCCCGGAAAGCTCTGCTACAATTATCTCCAATACCTGTTCCTCCATGTCTGGAATCCCAACACCTCTTGGTAGTCCACGATATCCGATAGCATTTCCGCATATTCGATATTGGTGTACATTTTGTGAAAGAAAAAGTGAAAAAAAAAAGTTAATAGTCACAATTACCTGGAACTTCCTAATAATGACAACAGACATTATTGCCGCTTTGAATTTTCATCAAAAAATTGTAGTAAGAATACTTTTAAAAATCAGAAATTGTCATATTTGGAAGTAAAAATCGTAATTTTTTTTGAATGCTTAAGTATTCCAATAGGACTACCAATCGAAAATCGGGATAACTTCAAAATAATATCTATTAACAAAGTTGGAATCCGATTTTCAACTGTTAATAACTTCTAGACCCTTCTGAAAAAAAGTTTTCAATATTTTTCTCGTACTCTCGAGGTGATTATACCCTTAAAAGCAATCGCCAATTTTGAATCATCCTATATACTGAATGATTTCAAATGGCCATCCTTTGGAAATACTATCTGTATGATATTTGCAAAAAAAAATGAAATAACAATTGTTTTTTATTCGGCAAATGGTTTTGTTTTCATTAGCATTGCATAACTTCCTGTTGGATTGTGAGTAAGTCAAAAAGGATAACAGGTAAAACTGCAAGGTAAATTAAAGAAATGTAAATAATCAATCATTGTCAATCAACTATAAGAATTCAATGCTTCAAACTTCGGTATTCCAATTGGGTTCCCATAATGAGTTTTGCTTATGAATATACCTAACTTATCTCTGAACCTGTATGACTTTATTTCATAGTTGCACTCTACAATCCATTCTGTTTATAAATGTTTGAATCTATGTATTAACAGAGTTTCATTTTAACAAGACAATTTTGCATGACATGATCTTAGCGATCTGCCATCCAACTTTTAACTCCGCAACCACTGATTGATTACAAATTTCTGACCATTCATCACTCATTTTAATTGTGTTAATTGGTTTTAAACAGGAGGGTGTTACTAGACCCCTCTTGTACACATTACTTTCAATCACTTAAGGATAAAAAAATGAGATAAGTTGATAGAAAGTTGGAGATTAGAAGCTTTAATTGAGCAGTTGCTTGATATAGACATTCATTGAAAAAAGAGGTGAAATACCTGGGATTCAAACTAGACGGCCGACTTCATTTCAACAAGCATTTTGACTATGCTGTACAAAAGACTTTCATGGCCCGAAGAAAGTTGTACTCTCTTCTGGCGCCAAATCCGTTTCTGTCACCTCAAAACAAATTCTGCTCTACACCTCCACCATAAGGCCCATACTGACCTACGGCTCCCCTATCTGGCACTCTGTCTGTGATTCCACGACACGACGTGTTGAAAGGACCCAAAATAGGTTCCTGAGAGGCGTCCTATCGGCTGACAGATACAACAGAATAACCAAAATGCACGAAGCTACAGGGATGACCTATATAGCCGACTATATAGATACCATCGCTGAAAAATTTTATCATAGCGGAGTGCAAGGCTCAGTCCTTACGCGAAATATCACCCAAGTAAGAGCAAACGATCGCCCAACCCATGGTCCCCTGTATAAGCGACTTCCCATATTTTATGAGGATTTTGTCCCTGACAGTACGTGACGACAAACAAACACTGCCTGCCAGTTGCAGACAGTCGTTTCTAGCAGGCTGGAACCGCACAAATCCAACATAACGTGACATGGCTGGTTCGTCCTGCCTCGTTCTGGTTGGTGTTGGCTGGTCCTTGCACCGATCTGGGCGGGGGCGGATGGATTTGGTCATCTAGTTGAAACTGCCGGCGGTTAACGCCACGGCTGACAGTATCAAACTTAAAGGTCGAAGCAAAAGGGGTTTTTGGCTTCCCTTCAGGAAGACCTTTTTTCCTTAACGAATGCCCCTCGAATAAAACCAAAACCGCCACTTCAAGACTATCTCCTGACGTTGTCGTGCATATGGCTAGCTCGGGAATGTCCATGTTAGGGCACTGCCCAGGTAATGGACGACTTAGCGCGCCTATTTAGATCATGGGCAAAGAGCAACCGGCCGAACATCTGGCCAGACATGGGAGTTGACTTATGTTTTTTTTTAACTTTGTATGTGAATTTAGTAATGTGAATGTTTAATAAAATTTATCTATCTATACAGAGCACCGGATTACAGAATGCTGAAAATTGCATGGCAGGAAGCACCGACGAGCAGGAGACCACCAGGAAGACCTAAAATGAGATGGAAGGACAATCTTCTATCGGATGTGCGGAAGATGGGCATTGAAAATGAACTATGCTAAGCCAATGCTAGGTAGAAGTCGATGGAGGCAAATTGTGCGTGCAGCCAAGATCCACATAGGGTTGTAGTACTACTTGATGATGATGATGATGATGATTATATTTGGCAATTAGCATTGAATAATGTAAATATTGCATCTTCGAAACAGTGGGTAGAAACGTGTTTTCGAATATTTTTGTGTACTCTCCTAGTAATCCTCAGTAACTGGTTAAACAAAAGACTGACAGGAAAACATTGCTCAGCCATGGAAAACTATTTGATGGTGTCGCGGATTTAATTTGGAAACTACCAAAAAGTCGGTAGTGAAGTTAATCTGCAAGCAGTCCTCTAATAAATTACGGCTAGACATGGATGCCACATGTGATATGAGACACAAGGATTCGTGTAAACATTGAAAACTGCTTGTTGATGTTGCAAAGGGAAACTGAGAAGTCGTGTCACAAAACTCGTATCATTAGTGTTCGAGATTAAATTGTTGATTTGAGAAAACAAATTAAAAAATATAATTTTGTAACACTTGAATTATTGTCAACTGATGAAAGTGACAAATTTACACTTTCATCAATAAAACTATCAGTTTTTACATGCATTTTAGTTTCACCTGATACCTTTATTAATTTAAGCATAAAGAAACAGATTAGTTAATGAGAGAAGCATCGATTGCCGCTGTGGGTATAAATTATTGTTTCCAAATCTATGATTTAGAAATATCGCGGTTTTTACTGAGATTTATTTTTCTTTTATTTTATTCTAGAACACCGTGTAAATGTTTGATTACATTCCATGTCAAATTAAACTGTTGGTGTAAAAATAAGAAAACAAAACAATAAAGAAACATTATTAAACATTCCGTCAGTCAGAAAAGAAAAACCAGTTACATATGACGGATCATTAGCCATGGCGATTAGCCGGAACGTTTATTTAACGTTAGGCAAATATCGTTAAGTTATGTAAAAGCAATTTTTATCACAAATCTACAATTGCGAATAAAATATTCCGATAAAGAAAATTAATATATTTCTCATTTACCAGGTGTTATCTAAATAAGCATCGATTATGTCTGAACTAGAATGTCTTGCTCAATCCTCTTGTGGCAAAAGTTTCGATCATAACAAATTCAAAATTTTATGCCCAGATTTCACAATGTTTACAATTTTATTAAACCCTGAGCTTATTTTCATCCAACTTGAACCTAAAGTAAATGGAATTCCAAAAAAATATTATCTGGTAATCTGCAGAGCAAAATGCTTTCATTCGAAAATATTGGACGAATCTGAACTATGTCCTGCGGCTGTTTCCATCGCCTAGTATGGAACTGTGACATGTTAACGCTTTTTTGCTGAAACGACTAAAATTAGCTTACCCAATTTGCAATTATTGTTTGTCAAATCCTTTAGCTTCTCCCAAAATCTTTGGGAAAAATCAGTAGTGTGGATACTCAATTTCATAATGAAAACCATGAACAGGGTCGCTCGGCAATAACATTGTGCGGTGGCGGGATTCTTATGTACAAACGGCGCTAATCAAGACACATGATTATGGCCCCCCAGCAGAGGACATGCACTGCCGCGTACGGAGGAACCATAAAACGTCTCGTTCTTCCTGCCTTTGCCTCGACCCCATTTCCTACTTATCCTCTGGGATACGATTGCAGCTAACTATGTCTACAATTTAGCGGGATGGAGGGAAGCGCGAATATACTTTATTATGGCGATTTACACGAGAATAAAAATGTATTTCCTTAATAAAATTTCGGGAACTTAATTTTCTAGGGGAAATTTTTTCGCCAACAAATGCGAAACAAACACAATTACTTTCTTGCACTTATCTCAAGCGCACAATATAACGAATATCTTTCAAAACAAAGAGGGAGGAACTTATCGAGGTTCAAAGGAACTAATTGGGCAGCATGATGCGTAATACATATTGTAATTGTAACTTGAAAATACACAAATTTTTGAAACACTTATTGCAGATAATTCAATATTCTCATTTGAAGCGGGGCTTCACAGAAGTGCCACTTCCTAAATATATCTGAATTTTAGAGGCAAATCAGATGCTATCACCAGTAGGCAAATTGTATTAGTTAGGAAAGTCCGCACAGAAGTATTAGTGTAAAATTCATGCATTCGCACAATGCAACTTTAAGAAAAATTATTAATTCAAAGCTAACTGCTCGTGATTCAAAAAAGGTAGTATGCATATTTGTATCGCCAATTATAACGTATTAGATGAAAATCCTCGTTTCTTCTTCTACCTGCCTTGTCCGGTTCCCTTAACGGAGCGATTTTGAAAAATGTTCAGCTGTTTCGCAAGGCCGTTTTGTTACGGTCGTTCATTCAAGAATGTTTCGTAATCACGCGCCACTGAAGGACGCCTATCAATTTGGACTTCCAATACAAAAGTAAGTGGTCAATGCATTCCTACGCTTTTTAAATTCCCAAGCGTGATTAATTCCGCATTTAATTTTACTCCTTCACAGCTTTCATACCTTATTGCCCTATCATTGTCTCAACGCGTTCCATTATTGTAGCCTTGCACTCAGTTTCAAGATCAACAACGACGCATCAAAATTGTGTTTTGCTTCTTCTGTATTTTTGACAAGAATCACAGTTTACCTACTTTTACAATACTTTTATTGCTTTGACACTTTAATCGGTTTTGTTCTGGAACGACAATATACAGTGTGGCAACGTTAGGGTTCAGTTTTGACCACACAAGAAAATTTATGAAAACATCCTCGGGCTTGTGAACTTTATTTTCGAAGGTTAAAATTTTTGGTAAATTAAACTGCTCCTATCCTAGGAGAGTGTTAAACTTATTTAATGGTAAGAGGGGCCGAGTGTTCGTCATTTAAAGAGTAATTTCATGGACTTTATGAGCCCAGAGTTTTATAAGTATACCACCAAAACAACCAAGATGACAACATTTTTAGTTATGTATTTACCTTAAATTTTGTATTTCCTTCACTTTGCAGCGTCAGAACAAAACGAAAAGTAAACAACAACTAATTCTTGGTACGTCCAAAATTAAACTTTTGTACATTTTTTTATTCATTCATTCATTCAAAATAATTGTTGATATAGAAGAAAAGTTTAACTTAGTATTGTTGTGTTCAGTTTAAGATTTCGATTAACAAGGTTTTTCAAGATCCTATATTAAGTACCAGACAATTGGAGTCGGTAAACTGCTTTAAAAAAATTCAAAGTCAATCCGTAGAAAAGAGATTTGGAACTGAAGCTTAATAAGGATGATATTGACAAGCTTTTGCAGTTTTGCGAATTTATGTCGGATATAAACGGATAGCAAATGGTCAAAGTTTCTTTTTTAACATATGTTTCTAAGACGAATGCTCTTTTTTCAGTAACGGCACAACTGCCGCCAATGATATGACTGAAATCCCGGAATTTTTCACGTGTTGCATGCACAGCATCCTCTAAACGTCAATCAAGGAACAGGACTTTTTGGTGACCGACTGATAGGCACCTACTTTGACTTGAAAATTTAACGGCAGAAGCAATGTATTTCGATCTAGTGAAAAACGCTATTTATTTGGCATTAATAAAGAAAATGGAAAACGGTAATTCCAACAGGACGATGCACTACAACATAATGCACTAATCCTTGGTCAGTATTTGGATCAAACTTTTCCAGGACAACGGATTGGGAGGAGGGGAAATATGAAGTGGCCCCCACATGCTCCCGACTTAAGACCATTATATTTCTTTTTATGTGACTACGTAGAAAGTAAGATCTATGCCACTGAGCCAGCATCTTTAGATAATTTGCCGCATCCAATTATAAACTATTGTGATAAAAAAAAATTCCATAGGTGCTTCAGAATGTTCGACGTCAATTTCAACAAAACCTCTTCTACTGCATGGAGGTTGGTGGTGGCATTTCCAGCATTTAATCGATTAATTTGAAAACATTCTATTTAAAAACTAAAATTGACTCTAACGATTACGTTTAGTTTCAATTTTGCTATTGGCACCGACTGAAGAAAATTTTACAAAATCAAGTGGAGCTGAAATGAAATGATTATCCACCAAAATTTGCAACTCTTCAATAGAGTCTGCAGAAATTAAGGATTATTGGCATATCTCATGGCAGGACTTACCTCCGCGTGGGTTTTCACCAGAAACCATGTTGTGTGTTGCTGTACTTGTTTGGAAATAGACTATAAATAATATTTGAAAAGCATAGGTGAATGTAGATAACAGTTCCAGGCACCCGGATGCATCTCATGTTGTTTGTTTTAATGTGACCTACCGGCTGGATGTAAGGTTTCTATTTCCAGTAAAGGATGTTTATCATTTTAACATTTTTACGTTTTTTCCAATACCGCGGAGCATACGAAAGTCCTTTTGTAGAGAATGAAAAATATTCATAACAAACCAGCCATTCTTGATACAGTTTTAATAAACAATTTCTGGTAAATTGTTTCCTGTACAAGTTGACTAGTCATGAGATATTTGCTAACCAATTCAAACAAAATTGAGAACTAGCTGAGGTAGTTACATTGCGGTTCCTCTATTGGATTTACAGTTTGCAATATCTAGTGTGCAGGTGTATTTTATAAAAACTGAAATACGTGTTTTACATTGGGTTTTAAATATTCATGACCCTATAAATGCCGCTTTTCACACAACAACATGCTTTTCGACAAACATGCTTTTCGACGTGCGTTTGCAGGTCAAGCCAAGCTTAACAAAATGAATAGGTTCAAGACAACATGAAAACCTCTTTACTTCAACTTATGAACATTTTTTATATTAAAAAAGTACTCTTCTACAATTTTTGATAAAAATTCAAAGCGGCAATGAGCTTTTTAGTATTATTAGGTAGTTGCAAGTTGATAGCTTTTGTCAGGAATTCCAAGCATTTGACATTGAAATTGTGACTGAGTTTGAAGCGTCTTTCACAAAATGTGCAACAATATCGAATATGCGGATACACTATTCGTGATGGGGGAATGCTACAGTAACAAAGGAGAATCTGCTAGAACTTACGTCAACACACCCTGCGTTGGATTCAGGAATTGACAGTGAGCGACCAAGAGGTGTTCGGGTTCCTGACATTGAGGCACATCTATTGGAGATGATTACAGCAGAGCCTTCTTGGAGGAACACTTGGAGCATTGCGCAAGAACTATTACTTTCCTCACCAACCGGGCACCGGATCATTACCGAGGAAGAGCTGCATCCTTGCCATGTATGTAAGATACACAGGACACAAGGACACATTAACTCTCTGGTCTACTAAACACCGATTTAAATTCAGCACAAGTTAAGGAAGCGAATACGAGAAGCTGCTCAAAATGTGATCCCATTAATGCTGAGAAGACACAATAACGTGATTACACAGGCACATACAGATTTGGAGTTAAACGGGTAGAACTTCGAACGTCTCCTCTGAGTTGTCCATCTTTGAAAATGGTTCTTTTCAAACCCCTATGTTCAGATCTAAGAATTTCGTTTCACCGCCAATTACCAAAATATCTTCTCATTTTTAGGTAGCTGGCTTTCTTCTTCTTCACCACGGGTTTAGTTGTTAGTTTAGCGTTAGTTGCAATAGATCATTGAGACATAACTTTTTATTGGAAGTATTGTTGAAATCTGTTGAATTTACCGGTTACCCTACCCTATTTAATTTTCACTTGAGCCTGCCTTTGATATGTAAGGAGCAACAGGTATTTACAAAACACTATTGCATAATTTCCGAGCTAGTTTTTGCAAATATCGCGATTTTAACAGGCTTCAGACCAAGCAGTGCAAGCTTTCCAGCAAATAACCTTTGAAGTTGCAAGTCACTCGTGCTCGCGAAACGTTAGAAGGCAATCCTATTGTTTCGGGATATAACAACTCGACGAATTGAATAACATGAAAGTAGTAAGTTGAAAAATACTATTTCAAAAAGAAAAATTGATGAATTCGAAGTGGCTACCTGTTAAGCCATCATATTGACAAGACCCTAGTCTTGAGTTTGAGCTACGTAAAAAGTAAAAAAATACAGGCTAAATATCTGAAAAATGTACCTCCAGTTGCACGTTTCGAAGACTCGCCGCAATGAGACTTAAAGGACAATTGCATGCCATTGTGCTTTCAGACCGAGTTGTTCAATGGAAGTTTTAGCTTGGTTTCATCCGAACTCAACCTGAACTTAAACTGAATCTGAACTCGCCCTGAACCAGTTGTACAATCGAAGCTTATCATCGACCTGAACCTAAACTCGAACTGAACTTAGAGCGATGACCAAATGCGTCAACACTGTCCGAATTTTGTACAACTCAAATTTACACTTGCACCTGTTTTGACCTCCTGTGCAATTTGAACTGGAATTGAATTAGTTTCATGTCACCGGGCTTGAATGTTTTGTTAAATCCCAAAATTAAAGCGCCATTTTTATATTTCATTGAGTGTTTAGAGCATAACAATTGAAGACACCCGCTGTGGATTATTCGGACAATCATTTTCTATAAGTAAATATAGCTACATACACATATATGCAAAAATGCTTTTAATGATCGAGGAGTTCTTCATGAGTTGGAACAAACAGAACTAAAAGTATCCAGAAAGTTAAGCATTTGACTTCCAATTTAAAAATACAACTGGTTTACCCTAGTACAACACATACCAAATTACACTTTTAAGACTAAACACCTTTGCTGTAATGTGATACACAGCTTTAAGACATAATTTTATATTACTACTCATGGGCTTCTCATTTCACATCGAGTTTTACAATCGGTGTCCAATTAGCAAGTTGATAACGTTTTACATGTAATGTTAACATAGCCGCAGTTTAACGAGAACCTTACGGCATGCTAATTACATCCTGATTGGTAATGCGTTGATTAGGAATTATCTCGGATGTGTAAATGGAACAAGTCTGATGCTTTTGTAATTGTTGGGAGGTTCGTTAGTTGTTTCTCGAAACTCGCCAGTGTTCGATATAATAGCGGCGGGAGATTCCTCAGCGACCGCAGCCCCTGCGCGCTGTTGCCAACTCTCTCCTAGGCCAGCATCTCGAAACCGCAGCACATTGCGACCCCTTCGGCTTCACCGCCTTAACCCCATCTCTCTGCCGCCCCCCAATCCCACCCCCACACTCTTAACGGCGACGGGGGAACGTTTTACTGTTTTATTGATTAATTGAGTTCAGCCGAATTTCTGCCGCTTTGGATTTTGCTTTTATTGCGATTCATTCTTTTGGTCACAATTAAAACGGCCAATCGGGACTCACTGCACTACAAACACATTTTTTGAAACATGCCTGGAATTACAATTTTTCAACTCACGACCAGATTTTTTACAATTTTTGAAATATAACTGATAATTATTTTAAGTTTTAATTTACTTACTATACAAGCATGATTCTTTCAAATGATTAAATGTTTTATACTTTCAAATTCTTATTGGAAAAATGCGTTATTCATTTCTT
The DNA here is from genome assembly GCA_024550625.1 of Dendroctonus valens. NCBI lineage: Eukaryota > Metazoa > Arthropoda > Insecta > Coleoptera > Curculionidae > Dendroctonus > Dendroctonus valens. The sequence goes on from JAJTJO010000463.1 coordinate 940,194, forward strand.
TCTGACTGCACAACACCAACTTTCGCATTTATATGACAAAATCAGTTCAAGAAGGTAATGCAAACAGTTATTCCTTGATAGGTAATTTTACAGAACGAACGCATATTTTTGTGCGAATGGCTAGACATAAGATCGAAGTAGCCACACGAGACTTACAAAAGGAAAACTAATTTATCTCACCGCTATACAGGGTGCCCCGCGTCTCGACCGACAAACGCATATATTTCTAGGGGTCAATCTGATGAAAGAAGTTTATTTCAACTTTAGGTCGATCTCTTTTGCTTCAAATATTTTAATTGGAACATTCGAGTTATTTTTAATGAGGATATACCCCGGATTTGATAATAATGATACTTGTTCTTTTTTATACCGGATACCACCGGGAACCACCGCTATCGATATAAGGTAATGTATAATTAGGAGAAATTGTAAACCCAAATCATTGGCGGCAAGCGATCTATAATATTTTCAAAATGGCCACACTTCCGGTTATATCGGAACTAAGTATCAACTTACTTACTTTAAATAGAACACCCTATATATTATTACATTTTTAATAGCCACTCCAAATTCTAAATATATTTCATGCATATTATCCTATACCTAAGTCGCACAATTTTTGCTTTATTTGAAATTTGAGGTAAAAAATTACAGTTGCAGGTACTAGAATAGTATCTATACGGGGTTGTTCAAAAGTGGCGTCATTCCCTTTAAGGGGTTATAGGGGCTCACTTGGAAAGTACGAGAAAAATATTGAAAACAATTTTTCCAAAATTTATAGAAGATAATAACAGTTGAAAATCAAATTTCAACTTTGTTATTAAGTATTATTTTGAAATAGTCCCATGTTTGCTTGGTAGCCTTTTGGAATACTTAATCATTCGAAAAGAAAAATTACGATCTTTGCTTCAAATTACAAAAAAATTTTATATTAAAAAAAAACCTCTTCCACAATTTTTTGATGAAAAGTCAAAGCGGCAATGATGTTTTTTGTCATTAACAGATAGTTACAGGTAGATAGCCTTTGTCAATAATAACAAGCATTTGTCAATCTGTGACTTACTTTGAAGCTCCTTTCACAAAATGTACACCAACATCGAATTTGCGGATATGTGATTAGTTATGGGAAAATGCCACACTAACATAGCAGAAGGTGTAAAACCTTACACCAGCAAAGGGCTAGAGACACTGGACGATTGGCTCCAGGAATGGCCACGCAGACTGTGGACGATCTAGAGGTGCGCGGGTTCCAGGCACAGAGGCACAGGTCTCGGAGATAATTGCAGCAGAGCCTTCCAGGAGTGCTCGGAGCATTGCATAAACACTGACACTTTCCCGGGCACCGGATAATTATCCCTATAACTCCACAGAGGAAGGGCCACATTCCTACCATGTATCTAAGATACACAGGACACAAGGACACATAAACACTCTGGGCTTCCGATCACCGGTACAAATTGAGCAGGAGTTAATTAACCGAATACGCGAAGCTGATTAAAAGGTGATCCCAGACTGCGGGGAAGAGTGCAGAATAAAGTGATTGGGGAACAAACATCTCCGGAGTTAAAATGGCAGAACTTCGTCAATCTCTTGTAATTTAACAACTTAATTGTATTTTATTTGATTAATATTGATCATTGATACATAACCTTACACCTGAGATGTTTGTTTACATATGAGGCGAGTTTAGGTATATTTGCCCCAAAAAGAATGGCAGCACTGACGGCAAATTAATAGAGTTATCCTAACCTCAAAATATTTCTATTGCTTTCTCTTTCTTTGTTTTGTGTTTATCCATGGTTACTACAATTTTCAATAATTAAGAAGTAACAGGTATTTACGTAATGTTAATTAGGCAGGTTACCTTGAAAAGCATCGTTGCCGTAATTCTGATCTAGTTTTTGACAAATATCTCAGTTTTTGATAAGAATTAATTTTTTTTACTATTTTCCCTGTACTCCCAAAACACCCCCAGACAACACCCCCAGAGGAATGACGCCACTTTGGAATCACTCTGTATAATAGGTATGCTTAGGTCGAGAAGTGAGCTATTATATACCGATCACTTTTATACCTTGAGGCCCGTAGCGCCGAAGGATATAATGTGCCAGGTATCTTATAGCCTTCTCGATCGAAGTATTTATAGAATTTTTTTACTACTAATACGGATAATTGCCTAAATTGATTTAATTAGATTTATGAATTTCCCATAAAATTTTCTGAAGTATCACAATATTTGATAGCCTGACGCTAAGTTGTCAAACTGCCGCAATATAAATTTTTGGTCTCCCGAAAACAGATAGAAGTTTTATGAAAAACTTCTGTTACTAGTTCTAAGAAAAGTTACAGTGTTTAGAAGTGGAAATGGATGGAATCTCACTAGAACTTTCACTATTTACTTCTTTCAATATTTATCTAGGTCGTTATTCGGTTCCGTAGTTTGGCCATCTCGGCTCAATGGTAAAAATTGTTTAATTTTCTTAACTCGGAATTTCAAAATTTTGTTGACATCTGCCACTACCTGCCGTGCAAGATCTGGGGCTCCAATTGGACGGGACTTTATCCCATTTTGCTGCTCCGATAAGAGCTTGCCTGAACCAGGATTATACGGACAAGTGGTGAGGCCCAAATGGACCTGAAAACTGGCCACCAAGGTTCCCTGATCTGACAGCTATGGATTTTTCCTTTGGGGACACTTAAATATCTGGTCTATCGAACAGCGGTTTCAAATGAGCGGGAGTTAATTAACCGAATACGAGAAGCTGCTCAAAATGTGAGTCTAGTAATGCTGAGAAGAGTGCATAATAACGTGACTACACGGGCACCAACATGTTTGAAGTTAAACGGGAAGAACTTCGAATACGTCTTGTGAGTTGATCACATTTCAAAGCGATTTTATTCAAACGCACAGATCCAAATCTCAAAATTTGGTTTTACCACCAATCACCAAAACGTTTTTTTTTTATTTATTGGGTACTGACCTTCTTCTCCACTTGCCGTAGGTTCAGTTATAAATAGATCATTGAGCTATAACTTTTATATGATATATTGTTGAAAATGGGAAAAAAATTAGTTTGGCAGAAGATTATGAGAGCTGATAAAGGAAGAATAAAACCTTTATGAATATTATTTACAAATAATACTTAATAACTTTCAAATTATTAAGTAGCACCGTATTTTAAAAAAAGATTCTTATTTAGTGAAAATAGTTTTGTTTCAAATCGTTCATTTTCCGAAATCTAACAGTGCATTGAAACATTAGTGAAACACAAAAAAGTACTAGCAAATTCGTACTTGCCATGACGTCATCACTAGTATCGCGTATTAATTTTCGAACAGAGCAATCAGCAGAAAGGGGGAAATTCTTTACTAGAAAACCTAACCTATTTCATTATCATCCTGTCATTGTCACTTTCTGTGTTATTCTATGGTCACTTGAGCCTTTGATATTGAAGAAGCAAGAGGTATGTACCTAATGTCAAGGAGGCGGATTACCTTGAAAAACATTGTTGCCATCATTCCGATCTAGTTTTTTGCAAATACCTCAGTTTTCAATAACAATTAATTTTTTTTCTATTTTTCCTGTACTAAACGGTTCAATGAAAATTGCATATGTTACAAATCTGCTTAATGGTCTTCGGTGACCACCGGTGGTTCTGTGGGACCGCCGCCTTATATAGCGTTTTTAGTAGCTGTCATCAGGAAGATGATATAAGTGCTGGAAACTTTTAACCACTGTCGCTTATAATACCTATCTCTTAGTTTTATAGCCCATAAGATGTTTGAGAATCTGGAATAAGCATGTTATTTTGCTTAAAAACAGGCGAGTTTTTTCTCCAGCTTATCAGTTTCAAATATTTGTAAACATTGCTCGATTTTGATGCATCACTAAGTTCTCCGGTCGGAATCTAGGGTAAATGCACCTGAACACTTTAATGGGTGTTATGTGAAATCTAATCTGATTACTAGCTTACAATAACAATCAGAGTGTATTTTTATTACTTCAAAAATTTTTTCCACCATTTCCCCGTTACAACCAATCTTTCCGACGGATTTCCCGGACCATAGATTTTAACCGTAGGCCCGTTTCCTTTATAGCTTTGTAATTGTGGAATAGCTATTATGCAGAACTAATTCTGTACTTTAAGCGATTAATTTTTATGACATTCTTCTCTTTTCATTTGGCTGTCCTCAAGAGCCATTCGCAGACTATAACACTGATTCTTATTGGTGATAATTTGCCGTTCTACGACGCTATAAAGAAATATAAATTCTGAACCACTATTTGGTCGTAAAGACATTAGAGATGAATAATTAGTTATATTAATGTAGTCGGGATAGAAGTAGCAATTCTGGAAATGGTCTATAAAGTCATTCGTGCGAATTTGTAACTATTTGAAATCAAAGACTCGTAGAAAAGTAATTAAAATTGCTGTTAAAAGTTAAATATTACTGACTTTATTCCAGCCAGAGTCTTTGTTCAACTTTATAGCAATTTTCCACTTTCAATAGTATTGCCAAATATTCTTTGGCATATCTAGTGTTTATTTTATGTGATCAGAAAACAGCATTTGTAAATAATATAATTTACAAGAACACATACAAAATGCCTTGGAGGATTAATTTATTTAATACGGTCATGTACACGCCAAACAAATATATGAGATCTGGTTGCAGCCAGAGAATGCTAATAAAATAGTAATTTTGTCTAGCACAGACACCGACGCTGCATCTGCATACTTTATTAAGCTTTTTGCCTTCGAACTTAATGTGATTTATTTCTGGTATGCCGCACATTTTCATACGAAATTCGGGATTATTAGTACTAAGCTTTGCTGCAATTTACTTTACTCGATGGAAATACTATGCTGATGCTTTTAGAGTTGTCAACAATTATTTATGTGAGTGTAAGGAAAAACGATCAATATGGTCATAAGAAGAAGAAGAGCCATAACAAACTGTAATATTAATCTCGAGTTTCAAGAATTTAAGGAAAACTGATTGTTTTCTATTTGCAGCCATATGGGTTTTTGTTTTTAAATTGACCGGCATATTAACATTCCAATGACATGTGGATGGTGCATAATTTTCTACAAAACTCGAAATTAAGTAAACTTGGGAATAGGGTTCGGCGATAAAATGTCTCATTTATAGGTAAATACTCATACTGATCTTCACTCTAAAGCATACCTGCGCGTATTTTACCCTATCGTCTGAAAATTTAGAATTTCGGGGTGCTGCGCATGTTACTGAAATAAATCGTAATCTGTAAAATCGTAAATCAATGTGTTCAATGTAAAACAGATTGAACGGTGAATCATTTAACAGATATCAGGTTTCATTTAGATTTCACTTTTCGTCAATTCTTGCGGGTAGCATTCACCCGGGCGTGTGTCTTAAGGTAAAAAAGACTTGGTACCCTAAGGGAATACTGATTAAAAAGTTAAGGCTTTTGGTTTGCGGAACAACGCTTGTGACCAGCAAAAACTTTACTCTTGTCTCATTTCAGACAGCTTTCGACTAAATGCTGAACGGCAGTTGAGATATATGAAGCAGTTATGTCCATATATTTATTTCAGTTTCTATTGAAGCATTTGTTTTATGATTAAATACATGTGTGGAATGTAAAGAGATCGACAACTTCATAGGGTGCACTAGATCATGCGAAGCCTGGAGACTAATCAGAACATTAAATAAACCGTAAATAATAAACTTCCAGCCTATACAGATGAATAAATAAGCATCCAACACTACTCACAAGAACTTAAAGAAGATAGAGCACCATATCTGGCAGCATCTCCAAAAACATACTGAGTAGATGGCCCACGAGCAGAAATTAACGAGGAAAGGATGTGGAAACTAGTTAAGTCAATGAAGAATAACAAGGCCAGTGGACCAAATGGAATACCCGCAGAACTGATTAAATGGGGGACGCAAAAACTCATCAAAAACATTCAAGAACTCTTTACTAGATACATGAATGGAGAGAAAGAACCCCTGGTGTGGAAAGAAGCCTGGATTACTCCCATCCACAACAAGGGAAAGAGAGATGAATGTTTCAACTATAGGTGTATCTCCGTTACCAGCACCATGAGCCGTCTCTATGGAAAGGTCATCCAAAGTTTAATAGAAGAAGAATACGAACACCAAGAAGTTGAAGAACAGGCAGGTTTTCGAGCGGGTCGCTCATGCATAGATCATATCTTCAGTCCGACCCAACTAACCGAGAACAAAGTAGCAAGAAGCGGAGAGGTGTACCTTCTGTTTGTGGATTTTACGAAGGCATATGACACTGTTCCTGTACAAAAGCTATGGCAAGTAATGGACAGCTCCAGGATAAGTTATACATTAATAATAGCTGTAAAACAACTTTATGATCAAACAACATCAAAGGTCAAACTAAATGGTGAATTATCAGAAAGTTTTCCAGTTACAAATGGTTTGAGGCAAGGCTGATGTCTGTCCCCCACATTGTTTAAAATATACCTCAAGGAAGCACTAAGAAAGTGGAGAAGAGCAAGCAGAGGAATGGGAATAACCATTAATGAAGATTCAACGCTGTATTTTTTACATTTTGCAGATGACCAGGTTCTTATAGCGCAGGACAAGGAGGACCTGGAATTCATGACAAGAAGACTATTTAAAGAATACGAAGAATGGGGACTGTCGGTGAATCGATCAAAAACAAAATATGTGTGCATTGGAAACGACAGAGGTGACCTACACCCAGAAAAAGACGAAACAATAGGAGCATGCACCGAATACGTATATCTTGAAACAAAAATTGAAACTGGAGGCCGCACAGAGAAAGAAATAGAACAACGCATCATAAAAGGGAAGAAAGTGATCGGCTGCTTAAACTCCATCTTATTGTCAACAGGTATATCCCGAGAAAGGAAACACCTCCTATACAACTCCATATTTAAGAGTATAGTGCTGTTTGGATGCGAAACTGGGCAACTTACTACCCATCTAGAGCGGCGTTTGCGTTCTCTGGAGATGGACTTCTGGCGTAGAGCAGTTGGGAAAGCAAGGTTGGAGAGGATAACTAATGAGGAAATCAGAGTTATCATGAACGTCAAGACAGACATAATGGAAGAAATCCAACGAAGACAGTTGATATGGTACGGGCATTTTGAGCGGATGGATGACACAAGAATTCCCACACAAATCCTCAGATAGACACCAACAGAGAGAAGGAAAAGAGGAAGACCCAAGACGACATGGATGGATGAAATGAAAAAAGCCATGTCGGAATGAAACCTACAACCAGGGCAATGGGAAGACAGAAGAGGATGGAAGCGAGGAACCGGAAGGCGCAAGACGCTATGACACCGGATATACATATATACATGTTTGGAAAGATAACCAAGCTATGGATAATTTAGCTCTATTTATTCGTATAACTTGAGAGCTAGCTTAACCATGGATGAGGTATTGGAGATGCACTGATTTCCTGGAAGATGCTCTTATGACAATACAATTCTTCTAGTATGGCAGTTCTAGTCCAGGTCTCTTGCGAAGCGAATAAGTGAATACTCGAAAGCAATCGAGTGATTCCATCCAGTGTAAAAGACAGGTAGATAGTTTGAGGAGAGATAGATAGGAGAAGGGCTGAGTACGGGAGCGGTCACATCGGTGATGTGATCGTTCCATTCTCTTGAACTCGAGAATTGGGACCCTGGTCGATTACAGAGATGTTCTCGCACTAAAGATGCGTTATGTACCATGGGTTGGAGATGGTGTTTTTTCGGTTATTAGCAATTTCTATTACTAATTCGTAGTATGTTTTTTTCTTAATATTTATGCTTGCTTAAGTGTAATATTAACAGAAAAAGAGAATCTAGTTTTTAACTAAATTATTTCATATTTTTTAAGCTGATTGGTGGGAGAAATTCATCTAGCGCGTGTAGATATATCCACGAGTTTACCCTAGGGTTAAACTAGCTTCGCTTTCATTTGCCTCCTCAATTTTGGCCCAAACAACATTAACAATGGAACAAAAATAATTTTAACTTAATTTAACATTTTAACTTAAGTCGGCCATGGCAAGTAACAGTTGGAACACTTTAACAGAGTTCTCGAGACCATAGGATTTTCTTAAAATGGATAGAAGCCGAATGTTAAATTGAAATTTAATGCGTTGCTGCCTTTTTTGTTCAATGGGATGGGAATTTGTTTGATGCCGCAAATGGTTGCCGTACCTACAAAAAATTTCACAGATTTTAAAGTTAACTTTCCTTAATCATCAATATGAGTGCATTATTTGTTTTTCACAAAATTACCCTTTCACTTTATCGTCTTACGGATGCGAGGTTTCGAATTCAGATAAGCTCGACAGCCACTTTTGAAAGTTTTCCGTTTTTCTTTGAAACTGGTAATGCGGATTAGGACAAAGCCAAATTTCTCTTTACTTTACTTCTTCTTCAATTGTTTTTTGTACATGTGAAAATAATATGTGCTACCCAAACTTGTCTTTGTCAAATACCGTTCAAGTCCTGAAATGTGGCCAGAGTTTGCAACCAAAATGCATAGTCAGATTTGCGTTGTCTTCAAGAAACATCACCACGTTTTGTTTGCTGTTATATCCAGCAGTTTATAAAGGGTTTATAAAATTTCTGGTCTACGGAATACTGGTACAAATAAAGAATGTAAGAACGTAACCCAAGAACATAATTGTACATAGATCATTGATGCATAACCTGTTACAGGAGGTTTTTGTTGACATTCGTTACCCTAACCTATTTCATTGCATTTCAATTAATGTTGATGAGGCAGATTACCTTGAAAAACAGTGTTGCCGACCTTCTGATCTAGTTTTTTGCAAATAACTCAGTTTTCGATAAGAATGATATTTTTTACTATTTTTCCTGTCCTTCCTAAACACTCCCAGAGGAATGACGCCAATTTTGAATCACCCTGTACTGAAATTTTTGAAATTTTGAGGTTGTAATTGATATAGATTCCGTAGCTCTACTTTTAGATTGCAACGGATTATTCTCTTCTGCAAGTGAAACACGTGGACGTTCAGAGGCTCAATTCAATCAAGCGTATCAGGGGGCACGATTAAGAATCCGATTTTTTCCTAGCCAATAAATGTTTGATAATTATTAATCTATAATTCCGGTCTGTTCCAATCACTCGTTATCGTATAGCAAACAACCGTCAGACTTAATACTTCATAATACAATGCGCTAATTTTTTTTTCGTCGAGCCGGTGAATATTGTGCTTTCACCGGCCATGAATTTCATGAATGAATACACTATTCTTTCGTCGGGAGTCACAATTTCCAAGTTGTCAAATGTGAAGAAAACCGTTCTCAACGAAGAGGTAGTCATGTTTCTGCTTCTTGGGTTGATGAAAACATAATTCTACTCGCGAGTTGCTTTAGTTAGAAACAGAAAAAATATCGAAAATGGTTAATCCGGAAGCAGTTCGAACGAATGCTGCTGTCTATTCTTAGTCGATTCGTAGTATGGTTTTCTACTTTCCTTCCCACGCTTCCGCCATTGTTCCAGGGTATGTAGATGTAGTGTTACTCTCAATAATGTGTCTTGTCACAAGAAAAATGTAAAATCTAACATTTACAATCACATTTTTTGTTCCTAAACCTTTCACACTTGCTACTCACTGCCATAAAGATGTAGTAGTTCAGGAAAAGAAATGCAATATATATTAAAAAAAAGAAAACATTCAGTTTTCAACAATCTCATTAGAGTAAATTAAATAATTTGATAAAGAAGGTTCAATAATTTGAGTCCCCCCACCCAACTACTATACGAACGCACAAACATGACAAAGATCTCGGAAAGACTCATACAGCTACAGACAAAATGGACAAACAACCCCTACAACTGGACCATACTGAATCCCCTTTGTTTTACAAGACCAATCAGACAATCCCGCTTCCGTTTCCCTACATTAACGCTACTCGAACACTTACAAACGCAACTGACTAGTGGACAATAAAATAATTTCTTCTTGCCACTGAAATTTTATTTAATAATATTGTTAACCTAGAATAAGAGAATTTTCATATTTGTTTTTTATTTAGATTAAGCCTTTTTTAGAAATAAAGATGTTTACTACTACTAATTTGAGTCGACCTACTGACTCTTTCTGCACTTTTTCGCTTCATCGGCTAATAGCGTTGCCGTCGGCTTTTTACGTTTGTTACGTGGGTATTTTTATTTTTATGCTATTGATGACGAATCTCAGTTTCTTCTAGTTTGACATCAACGTATTTTTTTGCAGACTCTTAAATATTCGACATTTAAAAACATGTATTTGGTTCAGTTAAATAGGAAAAAGGGAATCATTTCATTGGAAAGTTGATTATGTTGTCATGAGAAACATTTTACTCAAAGCAATTTTTTAAGTGAGTAAGCGTTGGTCGCGCGAAAAAGTCCCGCTTAAATTATCAACTAACGAAACGTAAAGCAGCTCAGCGGCACTTGCATAGTTAAATAACGCGAATGCTTTATGGATTCACTAAATATTCAGAAGTTTATTCTTTCAATGCTTTATTGCTGACCCCAAAGGTCACAAACCAAAAAAGATATATTTTACTGCAAAGACATTAGAGTCATATTTTATCGTGCATGAAACAAAACACATATTTTGGAGTTCAAAACTCGACATTAGCAAGGAAGCTGCAACTGCATAGCTAAACCTCATTGCCTTCAAACTAATATGATTTATTTTAGCTACGGCGCGTAATTTTCTGATTTTCAGAGGAGGACATTTTATCTTAATAGGATCAAGCAAAATGCTTTGACGTAATTTCAAATGATAACCGTGGTTAAGATAAAGCATCCGGGACTTTGTGAAATAATAGCAAAAATAAGAGTGGAATTTACTAGGGACGGATTGGGGAATACTTCGGCTGTTGAAGTTTATTAACTTAGATTATATTCAGATTAGCCATGTTTATTCCAATTATAAAACACATTCAGGGTTTGGAAAAATCAACGAATAATCAAATGTTTCAAGACGGCCGCGTTCATACCAATGCGCCTCTTTTTTGGCACTAATTAAAATTGAACTTTCAAAGCGCATACAATTTATTTTTATTTTTAATGGACGTAATGAAAAAACAGTTTTTTCACTTATTGTCATTTTGGAAACTAACAAATATTCGTTTGTTAGAATGAAACCTGGATAATACAGGTCAAAACTGACATCAAAGTACTCAAGTAAATGTAAATAGGGACATTAATCCAGCTCACCTTTAAAAGCATGCCAGTTAACCATTAGCGTCTCCTCTTCAATATTGACATAAACCAAACTAAGATTATGCCCTAAACAAAACTATTTGCGTTGGAAAACTTTTATAGTCCTTTAAGCGCGCTTTGATTAGTTTTTCGTAGAACTTGTGTACAAAAGCTTTATACTGTGTCAATCGATGTTTATGAGAAACTATTTAAGAGGTTCAATCAATGTTCCTTCCTTATAGTAAATACCTTCTTTGACAGGCTTGAAAGCCTTAACGAGCTGTAGAAATACATTTAATAGGGCCATGCTAAACGGAATGCATTGTCTGAAGTTAACAGTATCAAAGATCTATCTTCATCTTGTTTTACTAAACTTTAAAAATAATTCATTCCAATATATTCCTGGGTTTTTCAGTCAATTTTATTGTCACTAATTATGGTGTTATGTGATGAGCCCTGCGTTTCGTCCCGGGTCTACCTATTGGACTCGTCAGTAAGGCTTAGGTAGACCCTGCCTTATACGCCAGACATCGGTTCTACGTGTTCGGACGTAAATGAACCGAGCCGGTATAGATCTTCTGCGGTGAGATATTGGCAACCCGTGTTGCCGATTAGCATTAGATTGAAAACCACTCGTTCCATTCTGCTTTTTTCTCCCAAGCATCTATATCTTTTTCGTATATTTCTTTTTCCTGACTTACTTTTATTAAAAGTACTTTTTATTAAAAGTACTTTTATTTACAAGTACTTTTCATTAAAAGTACTTTTGATTAAAAAGTACAGTCAGGAGGAAAAAGAATATACGAAATGATATAGGATGCTGGGAGAAAAAAAGCAGAATGGAACGAGTGGTTTTCAATCTAATGCTAATCGGCAACACGGGTTGCCAATATCTCACCGCAGAAAGATCTATACCGGCCTCGGTTCATTTTACGTCCGAACACGTAGAACCCGATGTCTGGCGTATAAGGCAGGGTCCTACCTAAGCCTTACTGACGAGTCCAATAGGTAGACCCGGGACCGAAACGCAAGGGCTCATATCACATAACAACCATAATTAGTGACAATAAAATTGACTGAAAACCCAGGAATATATTGGAATGAATTTAAAAAGTACAGTCCGGAAAAGAAAATTATACAGAAAAGATATAGATGCTTGGGAGAAAAAAAGCAGAATGGAACGAGTGGTTTTCAATCTAATGCTAATCGGCAACACGGGTTTGCCATATCTACCGCAGAAGATCTATACCGGCTCGGTTCATTTACGTCCGAACACGTAGAAAACCGATGTCTGCGTATAAGGCAGGGGTCTACCTAAAGCCTTACTGACGAGTCCTAATAGGTAGACCCTGGACGAAACGCAGGGCTCATCACATAACACATAATTAGTGACAATAAATTGACATGAAAAACCCAGGAATATATTGGAATGAATTAAAAGTGCAGTCAGGAAAAAGAAATATACGAAAAAAGATATAGATGCTTGGGAGAAAAAAAGCAGAATGGAACGAGTGGTTTTCAATCTAATGCTAATCGGCAACACGGGTTTGCCATATCTCACCGCAGAAGATCTATACCGGCTCGGTTCATTTACGTCCGAACACGTAGAACCGATTGTCTGGCGTATAAGGCAGGGGTCTACCTAAGCCGTACTGACGAGTCCAATAGGTAGACCCGGACGAAACGCAGGGCTCATCACATAACACCATAATTAGTGACAATAAAATTGACTGAAAAACCCAGGAATATATTGGAATGAATTAAAAGTACAGTCAGGAAAAAGAAATATTTAAAAATAATTGCGAACTTATTTATAACGACAAAATGAACATGTTTGTGCTATGTCGTTCAAATACATTGTAATTCAAACTAAATCTCTGGACCAAAAGAACAACTGAGAATACAGTATTAAAGCTTCAGGTGCAGAGAGTAAGTAAAATTTCAGCTGAAAATTACCGCGAAATCATAAAATTATTATTTCTGTTACTATATTAGTGCTTGTTCATCCACGTACAACGCTGAAAATGATCTTCATCATTCAACGTGAGTTCCCTGATGACTTTGGCATACATCAGTTTTTTGCAACATAAACCACATTTCCAGAGAATTTCAAAAATATTAGCATTTGACCCATTCTTTGCAAATTTAAGATTGCCATTTTAAATATAAAAAATATGTTATAGTGTGTTGGTGACCGTGATGCTAATTGGTAAAAGATGACTGTTTAGCTGCTTAAGTTTATCGGTTAATACATAGAAACATAAATAAAGCACTATTTTTCTTGACTCAACATTTCGGCTATATTTGGGCCAGCGTCAGGGCTCACGAAATTAGTGTTATTTTTGTCATGAACAGGTTCAATAGTGTGTCACGAGAGGTATGTGTATTATTACACTGTCTAGTATATTTTACCAACAAAAAAATATTTAAAGTTTTTCTGAATATTTCCATTTCGCAAAAACCTCGTAATATTATGGGTCGATACTCCCGATTTTAAAACTGATGGCCCTATGGGCGTTTTCAAAAAACATCCGTTTCATTGTTTCCGATAGGTTTTATACCAAAAACAATGAAATTTGACACCGAAATTTTAACTTCATATAATCGGGAATACAATGTGGTTTATTTGCCCATCCAGTGCACGAAGTTCAGTGAAGAAAACATCCTCTCATAGCAATTGAAAATTTTCTATATCTAACAGCCGCAAACAAATTGTGTAGGTATATTTTTTGAATCCCCAACTTAATATTTTATCTAGGAAATACATAATCATGTGTCTAAGCTTATCTCTATACTCAAAGCAGTAAAATAGAACCATCCGAGTGTCCAACCGACCTTCGTGGTGATAAGACGGGCCCAGTGCTAGCATATTTAAAGCAAGGCCGTTTACACTACGGCAAAGAATTCGAACAATTCAAACGCATTTATCGCTTCAGCGAGAATATACAGTTATACAAAAACGTTATATACAAACAACAGAACAAGTTGCACTAAACTAATAACACGAATAAGACACCCCCAAAACCAACTACACAACCCCTCCACCCAACTACTATACGAACGCACAAACATGACAAAGATTTCGGAAAGACTCATACATCTACAGACAAAATGGACAAACAACCCCTACAACTGGACCATACTGAATCCCCTTTGTCTTACAAGACCAACCAGACAATCCCGCTTCCGTTTCCCTACATCAACGCCACTCGAACACTTACAAACGCAACTGACCACTGGACAATAAAATATTTTTTTCTTGTCATTAGAATTAGAAAGTTTATTTAATCAAATTGTTAACTCAGAATAAAAGAATTTTCATCTTTGTTTTTGTATTTAGATTAAGACTACATGTATTAAACAAGGGGAGAAAGACCGATAGGTCGATAGCCTTTTTTAGAAATAAATATATTTACTTCTACTACTAGAACGATCCGGCGGAAAGTAACTCTTGAAAGATCCGTTGTATTCTTATTTTTGAATCCTTTTACGTTTTTATATTGTTTCTCGTTTAACCAAAATCTTGGGTTTTTTATTGCTCAAATGTATAGGTGCGCAATGAGCCATTCGAAAGAGCCAACTTAACACTCCCATCAAATATTTCATAAGGATTTACTCTGTCTACAGTTCATTCCAATGTATTCCTGGGTTTCAGGTCAATTTATTGTTTATTATTTAAAATGTTACAAATACGTTTCGGTGTCTTTATCCACCATCATCAGTTTGTCTAAAATATCCATTTTACATTTAGATAAATCAATGTTCAATTAAAAAAACTTTCACAAAATTAACATATTAAAATTCAAATCAAACACATATTAAAAAGTACAATTTGGGACCTTGGTTTTCAGGTGATGAGTCGGGATAAACATGTTCGGGAAAAGACTAGAATCTATTGTTTAGAGATCTAAATTTGACTTACATGTTTAAATGTTTCTTCCTTTACATTTGGTTGGACATTGACTTTCCTATTTTATTCGATATCGAGCGAGTCCCCGCAAAACCTATTTATATTTCGCCTTTTCTTTGCATTCATGGAATTGCTCTGTAATTCTTCAATATCTGCTGTTTAATTTTTATTTACCAGGTCCATTCAATTCATGCATGCGATCATTTAATTAGCCTATGATACACAGAGCTAAGATTGTCTGTATCTGATCTGAAGTTTATTGCATTCTGATGTTTCTTAATTTGTATCATTTCATGGATTCTTCTCTTATAATAGTTGTCCTCTTGGATCAATATTTGTGTGTTATCAAAATCAAAATCATGCAACTTTTGTTGTGCATGTTGTGCTAATGCTGTTGCATTTTCGTTAACCTTTCTTAAGCTATACTTATGTTCGTATATTCTTTTCTTTAAATATTGCCCTGTTTGTCCTATGTATGTGTTGTCACAGTTCAAACAGTCAATCTTGTATATTACGTTAGTTATGTCTACAGTGTCATTTGAATTGAAACATTTTCTAAGGAATTACTTGTTTAAGGATTTTCTCTGTCTACAGCGTCATTTCAATTGAAGCATTTTCTAAGAAATTACTTGTGTCTATCAAGCGATGTGTGTATCAAGCAATGAACTTTATAGCTTTAAATTGCATTTAAGTCAGCTTCAGTTCTGTTCAGAAACCATTCAAGATTTTGCACTGCTCCTTGTTTCCTGCCACAAACTCCTTCGGCAATGCATGCAGTTTTTAATTATGTTTTTATGTTTGAGTTAGACATATCGACCAAATATTAGATCAGAGGGCAGAAAGACCGATAGGTCGATAGTCTTTTTTAGAAATAAAGATGTTTACTACCACTATTAGATCAGATAAATTCAGATACTGCCTAAAAACTCTAAACCTAAAACATAAAATTTTTCGTATGTCCAGGTTTTTGTGATTTTCAAATTTAATATCGGCGTGTGTCTCATACCCTAGAGACATACTACGGTAGTTATAATATATTTATATACCGGGTTTTCATAAAAACGATTACTTTAGCACTTTTAATTATAGTTTGCTCTTTTGCCAAACACCAGATAGAGGAAATAATAGTTTAACTAATTTGAATTTAAAAGAAACATGAGAAATATATTTACACAAAGGACGCTCAGAATCTAAGGTAACACAAATGAATTCAAGCTAAACTCAGTAAAATTAGGCATAAGAAGGAGATATAACGCAGATATAAATGCACTGATCTATAATCCGTTTATATACGGACTAGAAATTTTAAATACATTCGGTTTTACATATACGGTCTGGATTGTAAAATACAAAATTAAGAAAACTTGTAATAAAAAATCTTACCTTCGGGCAAATTAGTAGCAGAGGCATGTATTCCAAGTTTGCCACCACCTTCTTGACCCCTGTTGCCCTAAAACAAAAAAACATGTTAGCATCTATTAAAAATAAATAAAAAATAATATACATATTTTAATATTTAATGTCCAATTGAAGCAAATATTTTGTTGTCCTATGTAAAAGGGATTGCAAAAAATAAACCACAAAAATTTACATGTTTATGTCGAAGCTGCCTGCGAGTGCAGTGAATCAAACTTAAAATGTCCCAATGTTTTGGGTCCTCTCTGAAGGTCTGTGTAGAACTAAACACAATCTGAATAGAACAAAACATTTTATTAAAATGACAGATGAAAGCCAGGGAAACATTGGCCTGAAACAAGCCTTTTCGAATTCAATAACTGATATTTATTGTGCAAATAAAAATGTTTTATGTACCCTTTTTTAGAAGCGACTGAGGCAAGTCCCCGGCACATTTGGGGGGTAGCTATAACGAACAATGTATTGCTGTAGTCATTTAGGATATATGGCCTGGGGACATAGTCACTGTTCTCCAAATAAATCGCACCAAATAGCTGAGCTTGAAGAACAATCGATACTTATGGTCACTATTATTAAAAATTGCGACCATCCTGATAACTGTGCAATCCAAACGGTACAAAAATAAATAGAAATTTATTAATTTAATATCTTTTACTGATTTGCGTATAAAATATTTCTTATATAAATATTTTATTGCATTGATGGGATAGATATTTATAGATGAGACCGAGAGAGAACAAAAAACTTGTAATTGGGAGTCTTGTGAATCATTCCCTTCATAAAGTCCTGTTAGCTTATCTGACACTGGATTATTCGTTATTGTTGTGTATATTTTCTTGACTGTACTTCAAGTTTTTTAAAAAATTTCTGCTGGGTTTCAGTCAATTTTATTGTTTATTATTTACAATGTCACAAATACATTTCGGTGTCTTTCTCCACCATCATCAGTTTGTGAGCAGTCAAATGTGAAGGTAGAAACAACTATACGCACAAACTGATGATGGTGGAGAAAGACACCGAAACGTATTTGTGACATTGTAAATAATAAACAATAAAATTGACTGAAACCCAGGAGAATCTGTTGAAATAAGTTGAAGTACAGTCAGGAAAATATACACAACAATATAATTTTAATAGCAAAGATAATTTAATTTTCAGTTTTGTAGTTTATTTCTTGTTATATTTAATTTCTTCACTTGTTTGCGTATATTTGCTCAGACACAACTAAATTTTAAAATAAAAACTTCCTTCAGTTCCTGAGTTTCAGTCAATTTTATTGTTTATTATTTAAAATGTTACAAATACGTTTCGGTGTCTTTATCCACCATCATCAGTTTGTCTAAAATATATATTTACAGTTATCATCAAATTAAATAGAAAACTTTCACCAAAATTCACATATTAAAATACAAGTGTATGCTAATGGTTATGAATTTATAACCAGACAATCTGAGATTCAAAAATCAACAAGTTTCGTTAGAAGCAGGCTGGCAATTTTATGTGTTCCGAAAGCGCAAAGTATGTTTTTATTTTAATTTTGATTATGAGAAGAATAATAAGCATCTCTGCTATTATTCTTTAAGAAGTAAAGTTTCAGAATTTTAAATAGCAGGTTTTTCATTCAAGATCCGTCATTCTAGTGATAATGAAAAGCAAGGGGATTCTAGTTGAAATGGACAGGTACAGTCCGCGACACTTGGTTATTCTCATCAACAGATTTGAACTAATTTTTGTTATTATAATAAAATTTTGATCAGCAAGCCATATGTATCATTGGAGACAATGTTTTAATGGTATTCGTCCAACAATTAGTTTAATTCACTTGTACTTTTCAATGGAGAAATTTTTTAGAAGCAACTATTATAATTGATAGTGCGACACTTGATTACTCTGATTGAGTTTTTGGAATCGTAGGTGGTTAGGTACGTAGAAGAAATAAAGTTATGTCACTTGAGAACGGATTGATAGTTGTCTAATAGTATTTTGAGCATCTTTGAGTGTTCTAAAAGTGCTTGGTATTGATATGGGACGCTGTAAAATTCTATCTTTAGAATAAAGGGGGTGAATTCAAGCTTATCGAGAGGAGATTATTCAAAACGAGAAAGTAGAAGAAAAATCGAGCTCAGCTCATGGGGGCTCAAGACGGAGAAAACTAAGGAAATAATCAACAAGGGCGCACTTCAATTGCAACAACACTTCGACTTGTATCCAATTCTTCGTCAACAGATAGACAAATAAGTGATCGAAGTGGAAGTAATGCATCTGTACTGCTTCTTTGCACGTCATCGACAGTTTCGTTTAGTTTAGATTAGAGATTAGTTAGTCACGTTTAGAGTTAAGTAACGGGACTGAGGAATGGAAAAATGTCGTTTTCACGGATGAAAAGAAGTGTAACCTGGATGGTGCTGATGACTTTCAATATTATTTTCATGACGTAAGGATGGAGGCAAAATTTTTGACTCGCCGTCTCAGTCGGGCAGGTTCAGTAATGATTTGGGCAGCAATTTCAAGTAAAGGGAGAGTTGCCATGGAGTTTTTAGAAGGTCGGCAAACTGCTCAAAAGCATTTGGACCTGCTGCAACGGCGAATGGCTAACATAACAGCTTTATTTCCGGATCAAGAATGGATATTGCAACAAGACACACCGCCCAAATAATTCAAACCTGGTTGACTGCTAATAATTTTTCAGTTATGGACTGACCTGCTATTCCCCAGATTAAATTTTATGGAAAACTTATGAGGCTGGTTGGTCAAACGCGTTTATACTGAAGCAAGACAGTTTAAAAATGAGAAGAATTAATCCCCGCTGTTAGAGCAAGTTTCAGTGAATCTAATAGAACATTTATTCAAATCATTGCCTCATTGAATGTTAACAGTCATTGATAAGCAGCACCTTGCATGGGTGGGCATACCAAATAGTAAAATAAGTATTAGGTTTAAATATTGAGTTCTAGGTTAATTCTAAAATATGAGGGTAATCAAGGGTCGCATTAAAAATTACAATATTTGCTTTACAAAAAATCTAATGTAGACTACGAAAGTGTTAAACAAAATATTAAATAAATATTGTTAAAATATTTAAGCTAGTGTTTGATGTGGCTTACTAATGAAAATTTTTAGTATTAATAAAAATTAGTCAAAATCATTAGGTGAGAATACCTAATCAAGTGTCGCGCACTGTATATGTCGCAAAAAATCATGTAACATATAAAATTGCATTTCTATTAGTAGCGAGCGGAATAACCGTCCATATTTTAAACATGAGCTTGAGATGCGTGAATGCCTTGTTTTCAAATTCCGCTCTTTTTAACTTAAAATGTATAAAAATGGCAAACATTCATGAAGTTCACATATCTTTGAGAGACTGTGATTTGGTCACATAGGTATGGCTAGCCGATTTTTCTGACAAAGTGAAAGTTGTTAAAAGAAGGTGATAATGGCCGAAACTGCAGAATTGATTGCTGAAGTCATACTGAAGGGAGAACTCGCATCGTAAGCAACTCTTACTGATTTTGGTAGAAAAAGCACTAATATCGAGCCTGGAAAATTATTGAAAATTTCGCACATATTTGCTTTAATATCGAAATTTTAGAGGTACTCCGTTCGAGAATTAGTTTTAAAAGAAGCTACTTCTCATAACTTTCTTCGCCTTTTTTGACTAGAATTTTCCATAACCTCAAACTCTGGTATGCGATGCCAGCGCTTTTTGGGGTGGCCTCGACGTCTGACTGGCCAATTCGAGTCCACCGACTTGTAGTTCTTCTGTTACACTTTAATGAATCCAAAAGCATGTAAAGTGGAAATTAACGTTCTCCCATAAGCACAGTGAATTTCAGTAATGGAGGTTAATTAGTATAGACAGGACACACAGGTACATTGGGTAGACTCCACAGGCACAGACAATGAGGATCTATAAGGTGAACCAAACATTGTATCGGACATTGACAAAGCTGAGCATTATATTTAGTCACAGCTCGTATTCAATTTAGTTTGAAAAAATTCATAATCGACTTAATTGATTTTTTCTGTCGGCTTAGCTAAGATCGTATATATTGATATGGGAATGGGGAATTTCAATGCCGTAAGTTCTTTGTAGAGGTCCAGATTTGGGAGATGATTAATTGGACATTCCAGAAAAACATGGTTTTAAAGTCCTCAACTGAGCCCACATTCACAGTATGGATCGTCTTTAATTTTTATTGTGTATAAATTTTCTTTATCCAAGCAATGACCCGCACGTAGTCTAATTATAGGGGTTATGTGTCGTCTGTCTTTATAAAGTAATGTTGAAAACCACTTTTAGTATGGAAATGTAGATTGACCTTTACAGTATTGGTAGTTTTTAGTGTGTATCAATGTTTCCCATTCCGTCCTGAACTGTTTAGAGAGATCTGCCTTTATGATGTTGAATGCTTCCATCGTATCCATCAGCATGGATTTGGGTATGTTCAAATATTTGCCTATTTTGGCCAATATAAATGCTTGCGTATTGCCAGAAGAATTTGAGTGGCCTGGAATCCAGGCCAGTTGTATGCTAAAATTGTTCATGTTAGCGAGGCTAATTAGCCGTTTAGTTTTGAGGATCCAAACATCAGCTGAAGCTTTCAGTAGGTATTTGTTATTGTTTTGTACTGCGCTTTTGTCATCAGAAAAGATGATAACTTGTTTTAGGTGTTTTGTATTACTACTTTTACTGCATCATGTATAGCTATTACTTCAGCTTTACATATGCTTATGTTGCCTGGGAGTCTACAGGAGAAACGATGGTTAATTTCAGGGATAAAGATTCCATAACCCGCTCTTTATGCTGTGTTGAGGCATCCGTGTAAATAAAACTGTGAGTAACTTTAAACCTTTCCGTAGCTGTGTTAAATTGTTGTTTTATCATATAATCTTCTTTTTTTATATGTAGGTCAAGAACTTTTATTGGATTGTTTAAAATATTGTATTTATTTTTATTTGTATTTTTGTAATGTATGTTTTGTTAAGTTTCGCAGCGCCAAAATCAAGGAGAGAAGATTATTAGGGTTGGTATATGTTGATATTGTTACTATTTACTTCTCGTGTTTTTCAAAATTTCTAATAAACGATGTTTTCCAACGCTATTAGTTTGGCTATGAATTTATTTGCCAGAGTTCTTCTTCTTTGCTCTCGGTCTGTTATCGATGCCTCCGCCAATAGTGCAGTCCGAGGGGTAGATTTCATACACCCTAAGAAAATTCTGAGGCCCTCAGAGAATACTATGTCCAACCTATTATAATATACGTTTAAAATAAGCAAAATTCGTAAAATGTCTGTTCTCGGATTATAAACAATGCACATTCCTTATCTGAGATAAAAATTCATACGTTTTACAAAGTTGCATTCCAAATAATTCTAACTTACTACATATTTGTATTTCAAAAAAGTTAATTTTTTATAAAAATAATATATTTGTTTTTGTTGTAAAACACGTTGTTGTCAAATATGTATTTTAGTTTGATTAGAAAATGACCGGTAGGTTGTTAATAAAGCGCTGCAGACAACACCTCCAGAGCTATCGGAGTTTTGAGCCGCCTTTGTATTCTTTACAATATACGTATATAAATGAATTTTCAATCTACCTGTTTCAATGAAATTTGTGCTATTTCATAGGTCTGCATTGGAGTGTTCGTTATAGAGGATTTAAACAAATCAAAGTTATTTTTATTTAAAAGTATTTCGTTTACTGCAATTAAACTTTTTTACTTATAACTGTTTACAAATTTTTGCTTGTCAGATAACGTGAGAAGAACTCTAGACACTAGTTATTTGGATGAAAAATACTTCAAATGAACTCAAAATAATTGAAATTTTCAAAGTTTTACAATAATTAATGTAATACGAAAAGTCAAATTACTGAAGTACCAGAGTAATTCGATGCGAAAACTTAAAGTAATCAAAACATTCATCACATTGCTTTCGACTCGGGATTCGTTAGTTTGTATCTTCTAGAGCAACGAGTATTTGACTAACGAATACTCAGATTTTAAACACCTCTAGTTTGTTCATGAAAATAGGATTGAATAGAATTTTAAATAACGAATCATTAATTTCTCGTATAAAGTGGTTTACCTGCTTTAGCTGGAGCGATTTAATAACCATTAATTCCGAAACAAATGGTTATGGGAGGGCCGTCAAGCCCTAACAGGCAATATCGGTCCCCACAAATCATACTCTCTGCCAGGGCCGACAACTTAGTTCGATTTTAGCTATTCAGTAATTAATCGGTTTTTAATTGAGCTCTCCAGGTAGAACAACGCTTTAGTTCGCTTCCTCCTGCTGGTCCGCAGGATAAATGAGATGCCGCTGTCTTAGACCGATACTCCCTGGAGGACTCGGGTGGAGCGCTACAGGATTAACTTGTTCGGATTTTGTATTTATCTTGTCATATTACTAAATTACTTTGGTAATATATGCGATGGAAAATACAAGTTATTATCCGTAGATCAGTTTCCAAGCTCAGTTACTAGGTCGCATCTGAAAGAATATACTTTTAACACATTTAAACTAGTGCAGCCCAAAAGAAAAAGACAAAACCTGATTTTTTTTAAATGTGACTCAGGCTAAAGTATCAAGAGACCACAGTGAGTTTCATTTTCATTTTATAAAAGAACCAACCTGAGTTTATTTGATCTTAAAAGGTAATGCCCTTTGTGGGGCCAAATAGGGCCAGGAAAAAGGTAATTCTTATTAGACTTAGGGACTTTTACTGCGTGACTGGAAAAAAATCACCAATTCTCGAGTTACTTAACAGTTCTGTTCACGTAGCCAGATTCAGTTACTTGGCCTTATCGACGTGAGGAAACCATTAAAAACTTGTCGCTTCCAAAATAATTATCTGAAATATCTATATTGGGATAGATTTTGTCAGAATGTTGAACATTATTGGCAAACTGTATTTATAATTAAGTAAAATCAAAAATATGTTCTGTTGATATGTAAAAAAAGTCAACTTTAATTTGATTCTTCTCGATCAATAAAAACACTAGGTAAATAAATGGCATGTCAATTGCAGAATTTCAAAATTCGTATAAGAAACTCCGAACTAACTCACTAAAAAGTAACACAAGCTGGAACTAAAATTGAAAGAATAGCACACATTGCTTTGGAAAATCTGAATTTGCAGCTAAAACGTGTTTTCCTCCATGATAAAATAGACTGCATGAGCTTATTTTTAAAAATTTCTATAGTAGTTCAAAAAAAAGCTAGCGCAAATTGTATAAGCTAGGCCGACAGATCGAACCCCACAAAAGGGCATGGCAGTACCCAGTATTTACTATTTTGTTCATTGGTTAACTCACGATAGTGTAGAAAGCCTACTTTCAAAGGCAGGCAGTTAAGAACATACTAAGCCAACCTCCAAGTACTATAAAGTGGTCCAAAGTCTTTCCAAACATCGCCGCCACAGGCCACCTGACAAAATCCAAATGTTACTGCACCTGGTGATTCGAAATTGGCGTCATGCCTCAAGAGAAGTTTTTTAGAGAATTTGGGAAGAAAAAGCAATTCTCACTCAAAACTGGGATAATCCGAAAAACTAAAATATCATAAATTGTTTTCTGTTTTATTTTTAACTATATTTAAATTGAGATATCAAAATCGTATATCAAATTAAGTAAGAACATATTTGACTCACACCTGCTACTGTCGGTTTTCTTATTGATTTTAAGTAAATACATATAGGATTAACCGTGAATCTACAAAGTAAACAGGTGAAACTAAAAGACAGCTAACAAACACAGTTATTTTACTGACGGTCATATAATATTTTTGATTTATTTAGTTATTTCTAAGATTAGTTTTTCAAATTTTCAAACCAAAGCAGTGATATAAATACCAATATTTCAAAACGAACACTCATTAACTTCACTTTATAGCTCCATTTACCATCAGCTTTGTAAAAGAAATATTGTGCGAATTTGCAACAAAATGTCAAAACTGAAAGAGTTCTAGCCCAAATATACAAGATATTAGATAAAAAAGATAAAGAGCAAGTTAAATCAAAAGTTCGAGATCAGGGAATGCCTGCCCAAATCTGTTAAAAACTTTTTCTTGGCATATTAGGGCTTCTGTCTTTCAAACTTGAAACAGTTGCGGCTACTATCACTTTTTTAGAAGAACCAATTTGCTTGCAGTAAACATCATTTTAGTTAGCCTCATCCTTAGATCAAAGATTTGACCGATTTAAGTTCTGTCCAAAGCAGAAAATTTGATACGTTTTCTGGATTGTTATACATTTTAAGTTCTGAAGAACGGAACTTGAAAACTAACCACAAATAACGTTGACATTTTACTGACGAATATGTGTCTGGATGTATGGTTGCGGTTGTGTTTTTTTATTAATAATGACTACAAACTAAGTCTTTCCAATTAAAAAAGTTTGAAACGTTTCAGCAAGCAATGTTTTATTTGCAGTTGCAATGTTATATTTGTAATACCATTAGTTTGTTTAACAACCATTCATTTCCTTTCAAAGCCGACTTTATAACAAAGTGGCAGGGTATTCCCAATTCAATGTTATCCCTAGTCTGTTTAAGTAAGTTTTAGTAAGTTTCAGTTCCCTGCAAATAGGAGTGACGCCTATTTTGACTCATCATTTCACTATACGAATTCTCGCATTTTGTGGTGTTCTATTTCAGTGGATTTATCAGCACAATAAACTCCAAAACTCGAACATTACTATCCACAAACCAATGTTGAACAATTTGTGAAAAGTGCTTTGGATCATTGTCCTGTAGGAAAATAAAACGCAGTGGCATTTCCCATTTTGCATAAGGAAGCATAGTACTTTTCATCATATCCTTATAAACAAATCGGTCCATCGTGCCATTAATAAAGTGTATAGGACCTACCCCAATCCATGAGAAACAACCCCATAAAACACTGCCTTTCCCATGTTTAATAGTAGGTGTTTCGTCTTTGAGATTAAACCTCGTGTTGATTGCTCGCCTCAGACGTCACATTCCATCAGAACTAAATAGTTTGTACCTCGTTTCATTACTAAGTAGGACTTTTTTCCATTCGTTGACTGTCCAGTTTAAAGGGCGTCGTGCAAATGCCAATCTTGCTGCTGTATTTCTTCCCAAAATTAATGGGTGTTTTTAGCTGGACGTCTGCTAAATAGCTTTACTTCTACCAATCTTCTTTGAGCTGTTCTTATACCAACTGTAATTGCTGGAATTTCGGCAATAATTCTTAGTGCAGGCTTCCAAGGATCATTTTGAGCAATTGTTTTAAAGCGTCTGTTGGTCAAAACTGTTGGTGTTTTTTGGCGTTCCCGATGTTGGCAACTTGGTTGAAATTATTTTAGATACAATGAACGGCGCTAACAAACTCTCTTGAAATATCCGCTTGTTTAGCTCGTTCCATGAATGCATTTACATCTCTTTGCTTCAAGTCTTTTGACATTGAAATTTCTCTTGGCATGACGATTTTACCATAGACTATGTTTAAAAAACTTTAAATCAAGCCTCACACTCTTATTTTATACTTTTCTTTCAGTAAAACCGGTTTTTCGAACAAATTATTTAAAAGTTGCTTTACTTTTGGCGCGTTACTATTTAACAAATAAAAACAAATTTCGAAATAAGCTCACTTGTTTCATTCAGCAATTCTTGTTGTCATGGTTAATCATAGCCCACTTTGTTGTCTTAAAGCTAATTAAATTTATTTACAATTCATGCACGTGCAATTATAATGGCGGGATTGACACATACATTTCAACATGCTGCTTTACTTTTGTCCGATAATGTATATGTTACGGGCAATGTAAATAATTGGGCATTATTTATAATACGCGGGCATTTTAAAAAATGCCCAAAGGGATATAACAAAATGATTAATTATGTACAAAATATCACATTGCCCAGGCATTATGAATAATGGTATCGATAAGTCGAGTGGGCAGTTTGAAAATATTTTTATTCATAATTTCTCTACAGACCAAAATGTTAAGATTAGAAGATATATAATACAAATTCTTAAATAACATATAAACTAATTTAAAGAAACAAACTAGGTGTGTACTTCTTAATAGATATTCACACAGAATATGAAATCCTAGACGTTGGTGACATTTCGGGTTACATAGAGTTTTTCCTTTGCCATACTTGCACCTGTCAGATTTACAGCCGCCTATACAGATACATCGGCTATAGCCTTGGCCCCCCCCGTCTTGGATGACAATCTTGTACATTCTCTTAGTAAAATCGCTGACTGGGAAATTTCGTCGGCATCAATAAACTTTTCATTACAAATTGTAAATTGGTTCCTAGCATAAAGTTGATTTAAGATTCCATATTTCGTGCCTAATTCATAAAAATTGGCATGACAGATGATTGAAGAACAAATGCCAAAATATGTCTTCCATCGGTGCGACCTCTGTCAACACCTGGAACTCGATTTCTAACCGTGTCACCCTGTTTGGCGGTAGGGTATTTTGAGTTAGAGGCTTGTAGCATTTTTTCAGCTTGCTTTTTTAGATTACTTGCTGAAAAGTTCTTAATCTGTAAAATGTTGTTCGAATCTTCTAATAAATTTTCACAATCATCATACGTGCGTTTTTCGTGACATGGAACTTGAAATTCAGATGACTTGGACACATTTATTTCCATTTCATTATTATGGAAATCAGTCTTTGGTTCAGATAACGAAGTTGAAGCTTAAGAATAACTATCAGGAGAAGATAGTTCCTCTTCGTAATGTTAACTTGCACCTAGCTCTGCTAAAGTTTTTGGCCCTGGTTTATTTTGCAGTGCATCTTCTTCTACAGGCTCTGATTCGTTTTGTTCTTTTACTATTTCTTGTAAGTCCACTTTATTTTAGACAGAACGTCCTTAGGTAAAAAGCTTTTAAGGCCAACTTTTATGTTTGTTCATAATCCTAACATGCCTCATACGGAGTACAGTTTATGCCGCTATGATGAACTCTGTCCACCACGTCCTGTATTTGTTGTCTTCCAGCTACGAACAAAACATACTTCCCACGTCTGATTCGCACGTTCTAAGGAGCCCTGACTTTGAGAGTGTCTGGGGTTTCCATGTACCATCTTTAACTCGGGCCACATGCTACATAGTTCGTGAATAGAAGGATTAGCATATTCTCTCGCATGATCACTCTGCAAAATGGTGGACTGTATATCTATTAAATCGACTTGGCATCTGAACTCAAGATGCCAAGATGAACTCAAGGTTTTTCTTAGGATCGAAAGTTAAAAAGAAAACTAAACCGTTTTTTGGTACATTCTGCCTTTTCTCGCAAGTCATACATAAATTTAGAATGGTTACAATAATTTCTCTTGTGATGTTTTCATGTTAAATGTACCTCTTTTTCCATACGGTTTCGACCGCCGTGTCCAATTGAAACATGTGAATCATGTAAAAGTTGAAAAATCTCTTCCTGATGTACGTAACACCTAATCTGCTCTTTACCTGCTCATACAGGAACTATCAACTTTTCCTTCTCTCCAATAGTCATTACGTCAAATCTGCTAAAGCGCTAATAGTCCTCGGGTTTTTTTTATGTATCACTTTGCTTTTAGATGTTTTAACCTTTGCTATTACCTCCAGGTATTGTGGTTTAGAGCGAAATTGTGTATTCTGACTTTTTGATAAACACAGTTCATTCACCCGTTCGATGAAGGGATGTTAAATGTCACTTGTATCAGTTAATAACGGTTCCTGCATTTAGTTTAATAGAAAAATCATTAAAACTTGATAAACAAAAATAACGCAAAATCAATATAAGGCAAAAGACAATAAACATTTGTAGCGCATACGCTATATAACCAGGATAGAGCCCAGTACAGAAATGAAAACAATCGCGAGCTCGTTAACTCGCAAGATGGTGCAAGCGATAAGGCACCGAAAATTGATGCTGATTGGCTAGCGCGAATCGCACCAATTGCCAATTTGATGTAAAATCAAAGTGCCCAGAGATATAAAGCAGTACGTATAATGCCCGGGAAATGTAATAAATTATCGTATATAAATAGAAAATTATTAAAATGCTCGATTTTATCGGTCATTTTTTAAATTGCCGGAACTGTATAAAAATGCCCGAAATAATCAAACTGACCGTAACATATATGACCGAAGGTTCTTGGTTATGGAATTCACAGAAAATATGCTTCTAAGATTCATCTAGTTCTTCCTATTAGTTCTTGAAGTTTTGAAGTTAAAATGCACATTTTTATAAGTGTGTAATCCAATTTCTCATGTGCTAAAATAAGTAATTTTTTTTACTCTTCTAGCATCTTTCTAGCTTCAGTTCTTCATGGATCTTCTTTTATTAGGTATTCACTTGACTTCATTGACGCTACTACAAACACGTTTTGATACGTTTATGTCATTTCATAGCATTGTATAGCTGAGTACTTACAGCACTAAATTAGTAGTTATCAAGACCACAAGCCCCATTAAAAAATTTTCTGTAGTTCACCATCTCAACTATGCAACAATAAAATCAAACACTGCGAAGTAGAATCAAACTAACCATTCTAATTCGAACCCATAACTCATTAAAAAGTGAAAAATTATCCTTTTTTCACAAGCGGAAAAATTCGCATAAAAAGTATTTCAATAAATAAAACTGCCTGTCTGAGCATAATGAAAGAGGATCTGAACCATTGTCTTGCCACAAAAACTTTTTACAATATAATTGCTGGAGTAAAAGGCAGGCAAATAAAAAGATAACATTTTTAGAGATGTCAAAAAATACTCGAGACACTAACACCCCTGCATACAAAGTGGAGCGACGGCAGAACAGTTCTACACCGAAAAAGGACCATTGTCCATTCGGGCCTATCTTGTTTGTCAGAAAACTTTTGTCAGTTTGACAATCGGACACGGTTTTGTATTTCCTCGTTGTGCTGGACCTCAGATATTATTAAAAAACGCTTTTTTTCACATATGCGACCCCGGTAGGAAATGAATGAATTGTCTGGAAATTTAGCGGTTTTAAAATGTGACTATTCACAGGGTGAATATAGTGGAGTGTGCAGTCTATAAGATGGTAAATGGCACAATCCTGTGAATATCACGCGAGGGTAATTGTGCACGAAAGTTTGTCGTCTGAAAACTGCATAAGTTCATTTTCGCTTTCGCCCCAATATAAAATAAACGTCTGACATTTTTATCAGATAACATGCTTGAATACCACATTGTCTAATTATTTTAATGCGCTAATGCAATTTTGAAAAATATTTATCAAGTAGACGCAGTAGATAGGTTTTCATATTTTTTACATATTATTAAACCAACCTAACATATCATGATTATTGATATCACACAACATATATGTATTCGTTTAGCCTATCTGAAACGTCGCAAGAAAACGATCAGTCTTAATTTCTGTTACATTTTACGATTGTCTGAGTCGAATTGAGAACTGCGGAAACACTGGAAGAACATGATCTAGATCCTGCCGATGTTTCGGACGTACTTGACTAGACATCTACGTCGTCATTAAGTCACATTTCTTCAGTTATTTGCACGTGATATTCTTCATCTATTTGCAAGTATGACCTATATGACTTGAAGTTATGATGTTCAGTAATTGTTATTAATTCCTGTTCTCCAACACCGTTCTTAGGCAATTAGAACCGACTGTTGGGCGCAAAGAATATTTTTGTACCGATGACTGGAATTTCAGTAGGATTGGTAGTAAAAAAAACGATTTCTTTTGATATTTCCTTTTTTCTAGGTAAATTTATTAAACACTGGTGTCCGGAAAAACTGGCAACTTTTTTAGTTAGCATTTTGCAGTTAGCAATCACCACTTTGGTGACCCGCAATGTCTCGTTCCTAC
Organism: Dendroctonus valens; assembly: GCA_024550625.1. Taxonomy (NCBI): domain Eukaryota; kingdom Metazoa; phylum Arthropoda; class Insecta; order Coleoptera; family Curculionidae; genus Dendroctonus; species Dendroctonus valens. The sequence goes on from JAJTJO010000463.1 coordinate 970,561, forward strand.
GGATATTGTGTTAACAAACATAGGATTATATTCAATTCTGCCAATTTTCACGGACCTTCCAGAACATTCACAATCATTGCAATCGATATTTGTTTCGAATTCTTCAAATTTATTAAAAACAGAGCTTTTGTTACTTCTCTGGGGTGCCCGATACCAATACTTAGATAAGATAGTAAATAATTATTAAAGGCCACGGTGTAAAAAATGCCACTCAGCTCAGGGCCTTCAGAACTAAGAGGTATAGAGAGTTGGTTAAATGTGGAACGGATTGTCAATATTGTGAGCTGAGCCTAAAGCCATCTTCAAAGTTAAAAAAAACATAGCTTACTAAATATTTATTTGCAAAAAATCGTAAGATCTTGACTCACTAAAGGAACTAGTTTTATTCAGTATCCTTAATAAATAAACAAAACAAAAATACATACAAAACTTGGACATATTGTCCTGTATATGATATACAGTAAATAACGTGTCTTAGTGATTCGCCGAAGTTAAGACATTGCTCAAAATACTGCGAAATTGATCCTGCAAAATACAAAATATTCCAAAACCGATACACTGAGCATCAGGTCAGTGTGAGATTTCAAGCAAAATCCCCCTGGAGATAAAAACGCTCATGTTTGCGAAACCTCAAGCAGTAACTTCTTTACACGACCGCTTAAAAGTACAAAAATCTCAACAGTTTTTAAGAAAGTCTAATTTTTTAAATCAGAATATTAATTAAAAGTCGCCCTATCCCCTCTTTTAGCCTTAAAGAACCGTTAACCATGAATGAAGAAAACCCCCACGAGCATATCTAATTGTCCAAAAATATCCAAAACAATCGCAAATTTCTCTGTGAACTATGTTAACACATACATTATTTATCTAAAGTTAACAGTGATCTTAATGCATTGAAAAAATTACAACTTTTCAAAGATATTCAATCAAATTTATTGGTAAAAAAATGACTAAAGTAGTCTATAAAATTGCAAATCCACAAAGCTGGTTCACCGAAAATCTGAATTAATTATACGTCAGCCCATAATAAAAATGAAAATTGGCGAATTTTCCATATTTGATTTCGTATTTTTCCCTGTTTCAGACCTAACGCGTTTCCCCTGTTTCGTATCCCCGAACAAGTCATTTTCATTCATATGCTCCTGTTTGCAAAAAGCAGTTTTCCTTTCCCCATAAATTTATTTGCACATCGCAAAAATGCGCCCTAATTTATACAATCGTTTAAGAATTAATGTTTGCTGCTTCTTTGCAAAAATTACATTACTTTTTGAGGTGAAGGTATATATCGTATATCGACGGAAAATATCGTAGCAGAATTTTCAAAGATAATTGAGCAATTTATGCCATGGAAAAACTTCTTCCTCCAGATACATTAAAACTAAATTGGTGTACATCATTACAGTACCGATAGGTAAATTTAAGAATTACTAATACTAAAAGAATCAGTCCATTTCATTAGTATGAAAATTAGCACTTTCAAAGTAGAAATCAGGCATTAATTGTGATTTGAAAATTTGCTTATAAACCATTTATCGAATATGTAGAATATTATGAAATGAACATAAACATCAATTCTCACAGAAAAATTCATTCTGTGATACGTGTTCTAAATGATAATACTCTTCACGATCCATCATATTTTTTTAAATATGATATTTTTGTGAAATGTCAATGGCCATTTTTATATTAAGAACTAGTTCCTTAAGAAAAAGCCTAAAGTTTGTACTGTCTGGACCTGTAGCAAATAGAGAGCTTTTTTTTGGCTTTGAAATATGAAACTAATAGAATAATTCCCAACAATTTGATGTAGAAAATATTTAAATTGTTCGGCATTTCCAAATCGTACTAATTCTTTTAAGTTCTGCTGTTGTCGTGGAAAATTCTCACGTGTAAAACCCCCTCATAATGTGCCAATAAAGATCTGTTCGATAACACCGCTTTGTGTCAGAAAACAAGCACCGCGCTAATGTAACGCCACTCAAAATATCTAATAAAGGAGCTTTTTGAGCTTACGCAGTGTTAAAATGCAGTAAAAACCTGAGCCCTGGGCGCTTTGAATGTCTACTTTATGTATCGCAGTCTATGTTGGTGTTTAGCCCCCTAAAGAGGAGTTTTTGTGAGCGAGGACACACTATCTTTATTATTTTATGATTATAATGCACTTGGAGCTAATAATTTACTCTCGGAGGACTTTATTTAAACTTGGCAATTTTTAACGCCGTTGTTAAAAGCGGAGAACGACGTTTTATCGCGCTAATGTGAGCACTTTATGATCGTATACTAAGAAAATTGTTGCTTAGGGATTTGATGGGCGTAGGCAGCGGAGCCTCATTCGAAAAACAATTTACATGTGAGCCATAATAAAAACAATTAATTTTAGAAGGCTAAGCATAACCAAGGCTTGGGCTACAGAAGTCATAAGTTAGTTCTTAAAACGCAATGTCACCATTCTTCTTCATTTTAAAATTGGGTAAAAGGAAATATAACAATTTTTAATAAGTACAGGGTGATTCAAAATTCGCGTGATTCCTTTTAAGGGGTAATACGGGCTCAATTGGAGAGTACGCGAAAAATATTTAAAAGTATTTTTTGAAAATTTATAGGAGATATTAACAGTTGAAAATCGAATTTCAACTTTGTGACTAGGTATTATTTTAAATGTTCCCATGTTTGATTGGTAGCCTATTGGAATACTTAAGCATTCGAAAAGAAAAATTACAATCTTTGCCTGAAATTAGGAAAAAATTTTGATATTAACAAAGTACTCATCTACAATTTTTCTATGAAAAGTCAAAGCGGCAATGATGTTATTCGTCATTATCAGGTCGATACAGATAGATTGCTTTTGCCAACAATCATCGTTGCGTATATTTTCCTGACTGTACTTTAATTCACATCAAAATATTCCTGGGTTTCAGTCAATTTTATTGTTTATTATTTAAAATGTTACAAATACGTTTCGGTGTCTTTCTCCACCATCATCAGTTTGTCTAAAATATATATTTACATAATTTTTTCCTGGCACGTTGGAAACTTAATATCATTCCATACCATCTCTGGTGTCTTGAGCTACAAATTTCTCAATTGAGCTGTTAAAAGTTAGCCACATTGTAATAATAAAGGCAGTACTATCCGTATTAGACGTTCATACGGTAGAATATTTTGATGCTAAATCTGCTGAAAAGAAAATGTAACTGCAATCGAATCAAACTCTTGCTAAATTACTTTGTGTGCAAGTGAAATGACTCTCTTTAATCTGAAATCCTTCTCATAACTTTGACGAACTAATTCTGAGCTACTTAGCTCGGAGAGATTAAATAGCTTTGGCCAAGTCGGACACAAAATAATGCGACTGGGCTGTAGAGAAATGTCGATACTAACTCAAGCTGACACCCAAATTCACCGACACATGTTGGATGTCATAAAGGGGGTTTAGGCGAAGATACATAGCACACCTTAAGACCTCGATGGCTCTCTAGCACTACGATTACATCTCCTTTACTCGCTCGGGAATATTAAAGGAGATTATTTATTGTCTTGGGAAAATTAGTGCTCTACTTAGTAGAATTCAAATCGCGTAGAGAGTAAATAGTGGATATAGCATTTATTTCGACAACTTGCTATCTACTAATAGAGCATTTAGTAACAGGATCTGTCAGCATATATTAGGACCAACCAATGTTCCAGGATGTTTAGAATTCGAAAATATGTCAAACCACGGATCACTCTTAATGTCTTGTAAAATGCTTTAAGTTTAAATGAATTGAAATCCCAAACACCTAAACCCCTTAAGGCTTAAAACCGCTCCTTTACGAACGGTTTGTTTTGAAAAACTCGAACCAAGCGGCAGCCTGAGTATTGCAGAAAATGTGCAATTTTACGAAAATGAGTGTCGTATAAATATCAAGTTAAATGAGCAAATCAAATAGGCAAATATTAATCATGTTGAATACTTAAATCCTGATTATACAATGTCACGAAACAACCTGGCTCAAGACGACGAGTCAAGCTTTCCATTTTTTTAGGTCCTTAGAAACTGGAAAGCTTTTCCGTTTTTTCACGTAATTGCACAAATGCAACGAGAACGAAAAAACTCAAGCATTAACGTCGCACTTCTTTTTAAAATTTTTTATATGGGTTTTCAGGACGTGAAAACAGCTCAAGTCTTCTAAATAAAGTACGTTTGCTGTAGATCAGTGGTAACCTTCTAAAGATAATTTCAGGAAATACAAATTGCAAAGGATTAGCTTATTCAATTAAATTAAAACAGGTACTTCTCAAAGAGAAATTCAATCGATCTTTGAACTTAAGCAGAGCCGTGAAGCAGAACTTCAAACCATTTTCTGGTCTTGATATTGCAGAACTGATGAGAAACGAGGAATGAGTTATTCATGTCTAATTTGAAATCATAGCTAACTTTTTAGGGTTTGCCTTCTTAGTTAAACACAAGCTGCAGGGTCTCATTTTTTTACTTTCAGTTTTATCCACTTAACCTATTTTATAGCAGCTCCACTCGCTTTTTCCGTCCATCATTTTTGACTTACTAAATAATGCTGAGGTATGGCTCGATAATAACATGCATGTAGAAAAAGCTTGTAACAAAATGAAACTCAGGATAACATGGTTTCAAATGAAACTTAACTAGAACGAGCATTGAAATAAAAACTGATATGTTTTTAAAAGTACGTAACAAATTTAAAGATGTTTAAAAAAATATGTTTGGGTAACTTCTTTCGTACTAATTCCTCAACCAATCTCCATTTCTTTACATTTCATATCTCTAAGCTTATCTGCATCTGCAAATCTGCATTATCAATTTTGCAAGCTAGCTCTTCTGGTCAATTCATTTGTTCCGAATATATCGTGTTTAGCATCGGGCTGCTCCATTTAGACCAAGTCATCTGTATTGAAATGTACATTGGAAACAAACTGTTGACGGACATACAACTCCTTGTATCAGTATTGGTAGTGGACCACAAAGAAGTGGAGAAATGCGAAAGGGCATAGACAAGCCAAAGAGATCATTGGAACCCCAAGTAATACCAAGGCAAACATCCAAATGGTTGATGTTAAGGAGTCGCTGGTCCCAGAGAATTCTGGTTGGGGTCCTGACAGGCTACTGTGGGCTGAACAGACACTTACACCTACTAGGAACTGGTGATAGCCCCGTATGTCCACAATGTGGAATGGTGGCATCATTGGTGGTCTACTAGGAGGCGCCTCCTCGAGGTCTCCTCCCTCTCCCACATCGAATTGTCTTCCTTGGCGTGGAGACGGATCTTTGCCTTTGTCAGGGGGACGCCTGGGTGGCGAAGATTAGGAGTGGTAAGGTGGGGATGGATGGAGGGGGAATGGCAAAAAGGGCCTTTAAGGTCTTCTCGCCGGACCCATCGGGTCCCCCCAACAGTACTACCACCACTGCATTGGCCGTGGAATATAGAATATAGAATTAGGTAGATACACCTATGTTATACAGATAGAAAATGGTGTATTCCAATATCTAATGACATGTAACCCAATTCAAAAAACTTCCAATATGCACCTTAAAGTAGTAATAAATTGTGGTGTTTTTTCGTCTTCGACTTCGAAAATTCGACAGCCTCTACTAAGCCAATTATGTCACATGTTTCTATAAACTGACTCGCGTGAATAGAGGCAACTTTGTAGATAATAAAAATATATTTCTGTGGTCAATAAATATATGAGTTGAGAGACAAGTTGAAGCCAAAAAAACGACGGTCCCACAACGTGGTGGTACGTCAGGTATTATGACTGACAGCCAATGTTGAAAGCTGCACAAATCTAAAGACGATAGCCAAGGATTTTTTCTGCAATGCAGTTGAGAAAAAAGAAATCAACCTCTCTCGGGAAATAAGGAGGCAAAACTTTTATCTTACACAAAATTCGCCTAATTTCAATACAGAATGTGAATTTGAAACTAATTTTTTAAATTGCGTTTCTCCCATGACGAAAAATGTGAGATGTTGGAATCGTACATAATGTCTAACAAAAAGAGACCAACAGCACCTATCAGTGGTATCCCCAATGTAAAAATGAAGTGTCTGAACAGGAACACGTCGGAGGTGTCGCATGCGATAACTAAAGGTAACAGAATACACTCACCAATAACAACTCACGATTTCATACTAAACAAATACAAACATCAAATTAACAAGTCTACCAACACTAACAGAGAAGATCTGCTTTAAAAAATGCGAAAACAATTTATGGAAGATTTTGACATTGACACCTCGGTCGTCTTCTTTGGTAACCATATGTATGTATTGATGTTCGACATGCTCCTACCTAACCAAAACACCTCGACAGAACCCCATGAACAACTAAAACAAACAATCACTAAGATGGACCGTTCAACATGAGACTACTTTACCCCAACATCAACGGACTTAACAGCAAAAACCACTTATTTACAATTACATAGAACAAAACGACACAGACTGCTGCATATTTGTGGAGACTAAAACCAAACTAGGACAGACACCAACGTACAGAAATTGGCAGTATATCTATAGGCATGGAAATACCATCAATCATGCCAGGGGCGGGGTCGCAGCTCTCCTAAAACCAACATTTAAACTTGGAAGAGCAAATCCTCCTTCCCTCAACAACCCTTTGAACGACTGTCTACATTTTAGCATACCCTACTTAAACGACCTGATACACATATTTCTGACATACATACACCCACACTCCAACCTAGAACAAAACATACTGACCAAGGCAAGCATCTATAAATATGCAATAATTATAGGCGACTTTAACTTGAACAGAAACAAAACGAAACAAATTAAAAAATTTTTACAAAACTCCGACTTTATAAAACAGCACACCCCACCAACTTTTCTGATGCCCGCAAACCCAGATTCAACACCAGACGTTCTACTGCACACAAGAAACTTGACAAACACCATCAACAACATAAACTTAACCAACGAACTTGGATCCGACCACCTGGCTATTACGTTCAACATAGACTTACAACACACGCAACCTACCTCCAATACACCTCCTATAGAGAAAAACTTAAACCTAACAAAGACTGACACAGACAAAGTGAAACAACATATACATGACTACATTCAATCAGAAGCACAGCACATTTCAATAGAAATCCTATAACAACAACTTACATTAGCCATACGAAAATTTAGCCCGGAAATAAAAAATGCTTTCTACCGACATACACTGCCCAAATACATACTGAGACTAATAAAACATAAGAGAGAACTGTACAGACTATATACAAATACTCAAAATAACGACCTAAAAAGACACTGAACCAACTTAACAGAAACATTAAAACTCTGATTGGACAATACCGACAAGACAAATGGCTAGAAACATGTAAAGAAATACAGAAGGGCAAAGGCAAAACATACTGGCGAAAAATTAAGAAACTGGCGCAATACAGGAAGACTGGCACTACTGACACAATTGACGAAAACGGAGTAGAATGTTACACAGACAAAGAGAAAGCGGACGCATTCGCCAGACACTATCAAAGGGCCTTCAGCATATCGACAATGACAACTGGAACTTGATCAACGACTGGTACTTGAACTATTTTAACAGCTCACCAAACTACACCTACAAACTGATCACAGACACAGAGTACGATGAAGCCCTAGCACACATCAAAAACACTGCACCGGGGAAAGATAAAATTAAGGCAAAACTCTTGAAAAGCCTAACTCAAGAAACACAAACTGATCCTAACTGAATTGAACAACTGCATCACAAATGGCAGAATCCCAGAAACATGAAAAAACGGCTTAATAATTCCTATACCCAAAAATGGACTGGACAATACACAACCGAGCAACTACAGACCAATTACACTACTTCCAGTACTAAGCAAAATTTTTGAATACATCGTAAAGCTGAAATACACATTTCAGCGGCTTGAAAAAGTGATTGGAAAATATATACCTACCTACCAATTTGGTTTCAAACAGCATCACTCGACTGTTACTACTCACCTAACTGACAGAAAGACAGCTTGCCTGTTTATGGACATTAACAAGGCTTTTGATAGTGTCTGGCATAGAGGCTTGCTATAAAAACTACACAAACTACACACACCAACATATCTACTACACACCATAAAGAACTTACTAGAAAACAGACAACTACAAGTACGAATTGACAAAACACTGTCATTTTCTTTTTCCCCTGAACAAGGGCTCCCTCAAGGATCCCCGCTCTCAACGTTTATCTACAATATATACTGCCATACATATACAATTACAACTTACCAGACAAAAATCAAATCGACAGATCGGCATACATATTACAATACGCAGACGACACGGCACTTATTGTACATGACAAAACTACTGAGAGAGTAGCTCAAAGACTCCAAACACTAACAAACAACACAATGACATGGTTTTATAAATGGAGACTAACATCAAACGCGTCAAAAAACCAACTTCTGCTCACAAACCACAGACTCAACGCTGACTCCCCTACAATAACTGCAGACGGCCAAACGACACAACCAAAAACGACGTAAAATACCTTGGAATCACAATTGACCACAAACTTAAATTCACTAAACACATACGAAACATCAGGGCAGAAACAATAAAGAGAACAAAACACTTCCGATCACTAACCTACAAAGACAGAGGAATTAACACAAACATCGCCACCAAAATATGTAAAGCTATTTGTAGACCCTTGCTAGACTTTGGACATATACTCATGACCAACGGAACAGAAAGGACAAAACGTTATATACAAACAACAGAACAAATGGCACTAAGACTAATAACACGAATAAGACACCCCCAAAACCCACTACACAACCCCTCCACCCAACTACTATACGAATGCACAAACATGACAAAGATTTCGGAAAGACTCATACATCTACAGACAAAATGGACAAACAACCCCTACAACTGGACCATACTGAATCCCCTTTGTCTTACAAGACCAACCAGACAATCCCGCTTCCGTTTCCCTACATCAACGCTACTCGAACACTTACAAATGCAACTGACTAGTGGACAATAACATAATTTTTTCTTGTCATTGGAATTTTATTTAATAATATTGTTAACCTAGAATAAGAGAATTTTCATATTTGTTATTTATTTAAATTAAGACTACATGTATTAATCAAGGACAGAAAGACCGACAGGTCGATAGCCTTTTTTAGAAATAAAGATGTTTACTACTACTGTCTAACAAAAATAGTACCAGCACCGTGAACAGGTATCGTGAATTGTTTCCAGCCAGAAACTTTCCCGACCGTCGATATTTTCTTAAACTTTTCCGTCAATTTCGGCAAAATAACAACATTTTTGATAGAGAACGAAGAGGGAAAGTTAATATTAGAAATGAACAAACAGAAATTAACGTTCTGGCATATTTTGAAGCTTTTCTCGAGAAATCTGTGCGAGATTTGAGAAGAGAAACCAGTTCAACAACTTGCGGGGGATTCTGAAAAAAAGCTGGAATTTTGTCGATGGTTAATAAGTGTACCAAATGTCCAACGACGAATTTTATGGAGTGATGAGTCAGTTCCAACCAAGGCATGTTTAGTAAGAAAAAAGTTAACTATTGGAGCACGGAAAATTTATTTCGAATCGACCTCCGTCACCCACAAGAAAGACGTTTTAGCGTTAACGTATGGTGTGGCATGGTAGGCTCGAAAATAGTGGGCCAGTTTTTACCAAGGAACATGGTCTGGTCAGCGCTATAGCGAGTTACTAAGACAATTTTTTTCACGTAGGTAATTTAGCAGAGAGGCAGGAAATATTCTTTCAACAAGGCGACGCTCCAGCTCATAATATGAGAGGAATGTTTCCGTTAATACGTCGATATTTTGGTGATACAATTATAGCCACCCACGGTCCTATATGTTTTCCGGCACGATCCCCTGATATTACTCCATTAGACTTTTTTGGGTGGGGTACTAAAGATGAGGGGTACCGGGAAAAATATCAAAACGTAGAAAAACTGAAACTAAAAGTTCGGCCAGTACACGGAAATTTAGACGGTCGTCAAATTTTTTAAGCATCGAACTCTGTAAAAAGTCGTGCTTTAAAGGAGGGGGGTTTTTTTGAACACCTTTTGTAAACATCTTCATTTTTAATTACATATGAGATATTATTTAATTAAATTTTTTAGTTCTTAGTTTTAAGACATTTTCAACCTATTATCCGCTTAGGTAGTTAGAATATTATATTATTATATCTTACTCAGTATATTGATATCTGAATTATTCTGTTGTGATAATATGTTGAAAAAAAAACAATTTATTATAAAGCAAGTATAAGTTAAAAAGCACTCATCCCCTCTAGTTAAATAAGCCATAAAATAACAGTTTTACAGTTGACTTGCCGAAGCTTCATACCCTCGAAACTGTTACGCAAGCAGAAAAAGCCTAATTTGTAAAAAAGAGTCCCGGCTGGGTCTGTATCAGGATGGCGAGCTTTCATTAATAATATCGACGGTGGCATCTGCGGCAAAATATCCCCCGTTAAATCTGATGTCTATAAATCGCCATCCAACTTGAGCTTCAATCTCGCTCTCTCTCTTTTCTCTTTGAATCCTAATTAACATTTGGTTCTGCCATTAGTCTAATTAAAGTGCCATTCCGGTACCTTATCTTGTCAAGCCGAATTACATCGCCCTTCTCTCTCGCTCAACGACTTCGCCTTCTGAATTTATAGATGAGCTTTGTTAAACACTAAGCGTTATGAATATGTCTTAGATTAAAAACTTGAGTTTTATTTGATCAAAGATTCTGAATAGGCAACTTTAACTGAATGAATGAATGAACTGAAAACTTACAAAAATTGCTTGATCTGGCCACTTGATTCTAATAAAAATATAATAAAATTTAACGTTAATAGTAACATTTTAAGTTGGACAAACAATAAATTTATTTGTCAGCGATAAGTGATTAAGTTTTCCATAACTATCAAGCTATTTAAAACCTTAAGCACAATAGAAGGAAACTTCTGGTCTTTCGCATATAACATTAACTTTTTCATCGACAATTCCATCCAATCTGGAGTATTATAATTTATAACAATTTTATTGCTATAATGTGCCTGGTTTATAAAAACAACAATACCAAATATCACCCGAACCGTTTAAGAATTTTTAGGAAGTGAATTTTTTCATTCAGTAATTTTTTCACATGTCACTGTCTGGTTCAACCAAACTGCAGGGTACTTGAGTCAGTACATAAATAAAGCTGTATTTTTAAGTTGCACAAGTTTAAGAAAATGCAAAATATGCATTGAATTCGGCATTAGCGGTTCAACTTTTTTTGTGCTATCTGAAATTTAGCTCAAAACCGTTCTTATCAATTTTTAAAATCCTTTGAAGAATACATAATTTCTTCTGTGTATTTTGAAGCCAGTCAACCAATTTGATTTTAAAATAATAGAACTGGCACATGCTCCAAACGCATATAAAGAAGCACTGCAAGAGCAAACAAGCAAGAGTCCATCCGAAGAGCTACATTAAGGCGGGCTGTGCGCTACTGGATAAAGCGTTTTTCAGCATTTTGTAAAGCGGGCCACACTGCTGCAGAAGATGCCGCTAACTGATTGTTTTAACGTTTATTTTTACCAAGCATTACTTCAAGTGAACAGCACAGTACCTGCCAAGCGTGGAGCTGTTTTTAAGTAAAACAATTTTTTTTAAGTTTAGACTGTGACTTCCCAAAAGATGTATAAACTTCGCTATAAAATTATTTATATCTTTGGTGGCAAAAATATATCGATATGCGGTGTTCGCAGTTTTGTTTCTTTTTTCTCGTCTTTCTCACCAGATAAAATATATGTATCATTTCACTTAAAAAATTGAGAAAAAAACGAAAAAACCAAAGACCAAAGCAGCAATTACAAGGGCGAATATTTTCCAGCAGGAGTTAAACTAAGTAAAGAGCTTTTGAACCATATTTTAGATGTTGAATTTTGTTAAGCCAATGCGGACCCATCAATAACTTTTTGAACCAATATTGGATATTTCGCAATCACTTTGTTTGGCTAAAACAAAAATTTCGTAAAATTTTCTCACTAATGGTCTAACGGTATTTTCAGTATACCTTACTCTTGCTGAAACCACCGAAAAGAGGAGATCTAAATTTATTTTTGCCGTTTTGAACTCAAGCGGTCATTTTGCAAACTTGAAAGTAATTTCCGGCAATTGCCATTCTCTTCGTCATTTAATTAATCATTTTTTTGCCTGGAATTTATACGATTAATGGTTTCTGAGGTACCCCACCCCGTACAATTAATTGGATAAAACTATCAGAAAATATATTTCTTGAACTTGCAAAGTTTTCAAACTACTGACGCCGAAAGTAATTTAACAAAACCATATAAACACACACGTACCCTTTCAAAAGCAAAACAAACTCTTGAATTAAGCAACCGTAAAATCCTTGCTCAAATATTCTCACGTTTCCAGATTTAGGTTGGCTGACCCAAGATGGCTCTTGGCGATCTTTCGAGTGCCTCAACAGCTGCTTACAAGTGCATTATTTCGGGTCCGCTGAGCGCGATAACGTATTATTGAGTAGAACAACGGAGCCTCAGGTTATTTGTGTTCCGTGATACCTTGGCCGGCTGCAGGAGAGGATGCTCGTCTTTATCTGGAGAGCTACTCGTAACTAAATGTTTATTCAAATTATAGGCCTTGCTGACTAGAGTGTTCCACTGTTTACGTCTAGAAATCTGCCTGCATTCTGAGCATTATGTACAATACCTGATAAAGAAACAACTGTGACTTTCCGTATTGTCTTCTATGCAATACCAATAATCTGTCAGTGCATTATAAGAAAAGTTTTTATTTATTGAAGCGTTTTAATGTAGCGGAACATGTAGAATCCCATGTAAAAATGAAACTGTTTTAGGCATAAATTTCGTTTCAATAGCATTTGGGCATTCTACTTTGGAAATGAAAATCGATACAATATGAAAATTATGCGTCAACCACTAGCAGCTCTTCCACAAAATGTTTGTCGACATGTTACAAACATTGAAATGTATACCAAGTTCTGAAACATATGGTATTATGGTACTAGATAATACACACGTGTCGTATTATAGACGAAACAATTTACTATACGTTAGGGTTGGTGTTGCAGACTTTTTTGCAACAAACGAAGATTAAACACCCTGAATACTCCCTTCGAATAGGCGACCCATAAAAATCGTCTGCGTCGTTGATCCTTCCTCGTCTTCCCCACTCGGTGTTTTTGTGATTTAACGGGAAGAATTTTTTGGGTGCCTTTGCGGGTGGGCAGGGAAGAAAATTCACTAAGCAGTACGTGGTCGATAATCGAAAACGAAACATCAACCCCACTGGCACTTGCGTGCACCCTCTCATTTCTGTTGGTTTGCACGGTGTCTAATTTGACACGGGCCTCTGTAGTCGATACTGATTTTTATTGTGCAATTAAGGGCGCAGTACCTTTACTGATTGGAACCACAACCCCTTACACAACCCATAACTCTGACCTCTTGAAGGTCTTTTTTGTTTACTGGAAACTGGTGTAGTACCAGACGGGAGCAACTGTCGAGGCTCAACAGGTCTACTTCGTCAGGACCGACTTAAGGAAGCCGTAGAAAATGCAAATTTCAGGGGGTTGACGGGGTTGACGGAGAAGATTGCCTGACGCCAAAAAACTGTAAGTTTTTAAACTTTCCTTCCCCTTTTGGTCGCGAACTTTTTCCCGTCACGAACTGACGGTGGTGCTTTTATACGCCGCCCCGGTATTTGTGTACTACAATATCTTTTTCGATATAATTTGTATCGCTATTTAATTTTAGATATTTGTGCACTGTTTTAGACATTTTTCGCTTCATTAATTAGTTAGTAATTTTTGTCTTTATTTAATTTTAAGGTAAGCTTCTGACTTGATTAGATTTAGGAGAAACTGTTGAAAGGTCAAGGAAAGCATTGTTGGTGTTTTTGTCGTTGTGGTCTTATTTAAGCTCAGAACGGCGAAAAATAGAAATTACCCTTGAAAAAAAGCCGCTTTTATCGTGTTTTTGTTACGCCACAAGGATAATTTGTGCGTCCCTAGATTATTCCATTAATAAGTGCCAACACTGTCAGTGCGAATTATTCAGTTGGATTTGTGGAATTGTGTTCACTAATTAACAGAGGCTGTTGCTCAAGCTAGTAAACTTTGCTCCTTTTCATATAGGAATAACTCTTTCTTTTCAGTAATCCATAAAAGCAATTAGACAACGTCATCGCATGTTGAGTCCAGATATTACACAGTAAAATGAAGAGCCATTTGAAATTAAAACAAAAGTTTGAAAATATATTTACAATGGAAATTGCTGTAGCAGTTTGCGAATAGAGAAGTCACACGTTGGTTGCTGAGATATGCTTCTGGACTATATCAGCACACGGGCAAAAAGTTGCATATATCACGCATTTTTAAAAGCTTTGGTTTGCCGGACATACCTTAGACCAGCTGGAAGTTTACTGTAACTGTGAACCTTAATTTAAAATGAGACTTTTTGCATAAAGATTGAAAGTATGATCTGCAGAAATCTCAGGATTTAACGCAAATATGCTCTTTGAGATTTTCATGTGGCTTACTAATTTCAATGCGGCCCAAAAGGATTATTTCGTAGCTGAGATGACAGTAGGCGAGAGCCTAACAGGCGTTAGTAAGGACTTTATGACTTAAAAGGTTTTGTATAGTTTGGATAAAGTAGTTTGCACAACTTACCTAAGCATTGGAGTGGTTAAAGTAGAGATTTAGTTGTAAAATTGTACATATATTCAAAAAGTGCTCCACTCTTTTTCGGGATTTGACACTTAGGTATATGTTTAAGGTATTTGGTGCGATTTTACGGTTTTAGACCCGGCTGTAGGTTTTAGACATAGTAATTTTTTGCCACTATTGAATTCGTTTTTTTATAATGAAAGTTGATAATGAAAGTAATAGTATAGTGAAATCGGTTTACTAAATTGTTAGCCGTTGCTTCTAAACTATCTTCTATCCAACCCACTAACAGAAACTCTAAGGTACAGAAAGAAGCCTGATAGAAAGTAGGTTTTAAACAAGCCTTTTCAGCTGGGTAGATACTGCTTTGGGGTTATTTCGAATGCCAAAATTTCAGTATTTTTCAATTTGTTTTAACGCTGATTCTGACTGTCTAATGTGTATAAGAATATTTAATTCATTTATTTGTTGAACTACTGATGCCCAAGCCTTAAACGTGCAGTCAGAACTCTTCTCGCAGTCGAAAGCACTAAATTGAAGACTCCACACTTTTTCGAAATGTTATTTATCTTAACGTAGAGTTTAGATATAGTCGTTAGTCCGATAATACTAAAAGAGTTTTTGGCTATTTCCGTACTTCGTTTTTTCAAGAAGAAAGTAACACGTTTCTTTCAGCACATACACAGCTTAAGTGCACACAGTGCAAAAGTATTAAATTGTGTGATTTGCCTCTATTTACTGTTTGGACTATATGGGGGTGATCTGACGTCATTTCTCTGGAGCAGTGGCCTGCATGTTTCTAGCGTATACAAATAGGGTAAGTCCGGGAGAGACCGACCACCGGGTTAGTCCGATCACGTGCCATAACTCAGAATGTATCCAACAGAGAGCGCTCTTACATTTACATCAGATGCAGCATTATATTTTACGTAAATACTATACAGAATCGCATCAGTGAAAGCTTGTATTTCGAAAAGAGTGATCATTCGTGGTTTGCTAAGTACAGAAAGTTTTCCGCCGGCGCGATCAAGCACGTGTAAATAGCAGTGCGAGGTAAGCAAATATATTTCATTCTTACTGTACGCGAAAGGAAGAATGTGAAAATCGCGCTGAGCGAAAAATTACAGACTTAATTGTGTGTTTTCTTATTCTTCAGAGGTGGTCGAACTATCCCGTAATTTTGGGCTAGACCGACAATTTTTGTCGGGGATAGTTTCGACCATTAGATTCTGATACTAATACGGATAGATACAGTGCCCAATTTGCTTGTCCAGGACCCTGAAAGCGGTTGAAGATGGTATAGGGTTAAATCAGGCAGCAAAGGTTCATGGAATCCCAAAAACAACACTGAAGGATCGAATTCTGCTCAAAAATTTCGATAAAAAAGTCGCCGAGGCCCAACATCCCCTATAGGCGTTGAGCGGAAGTGAAACTTATAAGACACATTAAAAAATTGCAACAATTCTGATTTGCTCCTGATCGAGACTCTGTTAGACGCATGACCTTTGAATTGGCCGAAAAATTAAAAATAAAACACAGATTCAATATGGAAAAGTCGAAAGCAGGCTATGATTGGTTAAATATTTTTTTGAAACGACACGCTGATTTGTCAATACGAAAGGCTGAAGGAGTTTCAATTGCGCGAGCGTCAAGTATGTCGAAACACACAGTTTCCAACTACTTTAATCCTCTTGAAAATACCCTGCGTGCATATTATTAATAATTTATTTGGGAACCTGGATATGTCTTCAATGTGGACGAGACAGGCCTTCAGTTGAATAACAAGTCAGGACAAGTACTAGCAGCTAAAGGTTCTAAAAATGTGGTGACGATAACTTCAGGAGAAAAGGGAGAAACTATATCAGTTATTGCATGCGGCAATGCGGAAGGATATTTTCTTCCCACTTTCTCAATATTCAAAGGAAAAAAAAGAAGTCGGAGTTTTCTGATGCTCTGTATCAGCAATAACCATGAATCAAAAATATGCTTACGTGAACGCTGATATGATCAAGGATTGGTTGGATTGTCATTTTCTACCAAAGAATCCGTAGGACCCGTACTTCTGATATTAGATGGCCATACGTCGCACACCAACAGCATTGGTGTTTTAGAATTTTGCGAAGCAAACCACATCGTGTTACGTTGTTTGCCCAGCCACACTACACATTTTCTGCAGCCATTAGACCGTTCATTTTTATTATTATTAAGCATGCAACAACTTCATAAAGACCAACCCTGGAAGAAAGTTAACTAGATTACAATTCGGTGCACTTCTGAACACAGCGTGGACTAAATCAGCAGCCGTTCAGAATGGTGTTTTGGGCTTTAGAGCAACCGGTATTGCTCCATTTAATCCAGACGCTATCCCGGATTACGTCTACATTTCTGTTGAAAGCGGTTTCTGCTGTTGGTTTGCAATCTGGGCGCCCAAACTCTCCTGGGTTGGTACACATGACATCTCCATTTTCAGCATATTTAAAAATCGATGCTTCAAATCCACCCGCTCTCGACAACAGAACTTCTCCGCAACCAGGATATTCATACCTAGGTCCTCCACAATTTTCTGAAAAGTCTACTACTGGAGAAGGCGAGACACCTGTGGTAAATGACGAGACACCTGGCAAACGTTTAGACCAAATTTCCCCCGTTCTTAGTGTTCAGGCTAAGTCCGCTTCAATTTTGAAGGCCTCTGAACAAAGAGAAAATTTTAACAGAACTGCTTTGACGAAAACTGTAAAGTTATGCTCTTAAAGAACCCAAAAGGAGAAATCAACTTTCAACAGGAAATCCAAAGAAATCCCGTCTTCTGATAGTGATACCAATCCGGACTTAGGCTCAGAAGACGATGTTCATCTTATTTTCGACGAAAACGATTGGGCCGGATGTGGAGAAAATTATAATAAGACTATCCTCAAAAATGATTGGATCCAAAATTTGTTGTGTCACCGATGGATGCACGAAAATTGGACAAAGTATTTCAAGTTGTGAGATGCTTGCGGAAAACTGGCGGCAAAACTTTAGAGTGAATTACTGTTTTTCTAAATTATTATTTGGTGGTGTCTCGAACCATGGCATGGTGGTCGGTCTGACCCGGACAACTCGGGTGAGTCCGACCAGATGTGCATTTCGTTTTTTGTTTAATAGTGTTCTAGTTACGTTGTTTTTTCACAGTTTACTTACAGTTTTAAAAGTTTTCATGCTATAATAGTAGTTTCTTGGTGAACCGCCTGTGTCGTAAAGTAAAATTCAAGTGCTTGGAGCACTTTACAAAAAAGTAGTCGGACTCTCCCGGACTTATCCTAATACCAAATCATCTTACTTATGACTAAGGAACACAAACACCTAATTGACCGAGGCAGAATCGTAAGGATTGCACGGGACAAATCACCACTGGGAAGAACAAGACCAGTAAAACCACACCAAAGATGGAACGACTCAGAGCACAGAAATAGAGAACCTGCCTATAATGGAGAAGGAAGAAGAAGAAGATCTTACTTATCACTTGTATTAATTTAATCCAAGTTAATTAATTTAATTAAGTATACGCAATAGTATTAATTTAAAACGATCCGAAATTCGTCACCCTGATCAGCTAAAAGGCACGAAAGTTTTCTACACAAACACGAACAAACAAAAGAATATTTCCTGTCCTAATGCATTATACAGAATAAGCTATATTAAACTATTCATAAGTGCTTACCTGAAGGTTACAAATAATCGGAAGGTTATAGGTTATAGGTTATATATTAGCTATTCATACATACAGGGTTAGTTTTTTTCGTTGATTAATACAGGGATCTTCGAAACTACAGCAGATACGAAGAAGGTTGAATGGACGAAAAATTGCAGTGATATATAACTGAAAGATACAAGAGAATGAATGGAGAAACACATAAGGAAGCATGTTTTGGGGACTAGTATACACCAATAGTCTAGAAGACGATTTAGGAAGGGGCTTAAAACATGCCCATGGGGTTGTACAAAAGCCTAAAAATGCGCCTTTGAACTGAAGATATGCTCGTTTAGTGCCATAATTGAGAGCGAAATTAATGTTACTTTTCGTCCTCTTATTCTATAATTAAGTTTTATTTTCGTGCGTTTTGACGGATTAGTATTTACTATCAGGTTGTTTAAACGCAATGTTGCCTGTTACCTGTAAAATGTATATAATAACAGTTACTAAAATATAATAATATTAAATTAAATAACCTAAACTTTGTAGATTTTACTACAAAAATTTCCTACAAAAATTCCCTACTTGTTTATCCCAAGATTAATATTGTATATTAAATTATTATTATTAAATTTCAGAAATCGATTTTAATTATGTTCATCGTGGGTCGCAAATTCCTTCTGCAATTAAAATCTAAGTAGTATTATGTTTTTTGCTACAAGCTGCGTAGTGTTACAAATCCTCCTGTTTCAGGCAATGGAAAAAATTTACGACAAAATACAAGTGAAGAACTGTAGTTTTAACTTAATGATCTCAATAAGATTGTAAACCTAGAATAAGAGAATTTCATATTTGCTTTTATTTAGATTAAGACTACATGTATTAAACAAGGCAGAAAGACCGATAGGTCGATAGCCTTTTTTAGAAAATAAAGATGTTTACTACTACTGATCTCAACTAACTTAAATACAAGTTACGGTTAAGTCAATATAATCGTTATTTACTCCAAACTTAAGGCAAGTTATCCACGGGCTTCTCCCTAAACACAATGGAGCGGGTGCACAGAGATTCGCTGACCATGTAGCAATCGTTGTAATGGGCAAATTCTGTGCAAGAACTGTGAAGAGCATAGCACCAAATGCTCTGGTTATAGTGGAAAGTAGGTACAACAATTATGTATCCGTTGTCCCCGAGAAAACGAAACGAATAACATTCGCTCATAAGACGGAAGTTGATCTCCGGGGACAAATTCTTCTGAATTAACATCTAGTTCTCTCCAACACATCCAACTATCCTGGATCAAATTTAACCCCAAGCAGACTTTGAAAACCACCTAGTCAGAACCATGTAAAAGTCTATTGGGGGTCTCGGACGTGTACATGGACGTTCGGAAGCACATGAGGACTAAAACTCATGATCACCTACTACTAGCTTTTAACAAGTGTTATTAGACCTGTAATAGCAAATGGAGAGGAGGCGATTGTAGGCATTTGTCCCCAATACCTCTTTATGGACGAATTGGCTTGGACGGTCGCCCTGTGACCGAACGACTTTGAGCAGTGGGGCGGTGAGATTTCTAGCGAGAGGCACGAAGAAATCTAGGAGGAAAGAATCAGATTAGACACCGTCTTCATGAGCAGGAATTCAATGCCCGTCGTTGTTAAGCACCACCGGAACTATAAAACATTAATTCCACTGAGAACTGATTATATGAATCCTGACTGACAATGTCTAAGCCCTCAGGGACCCGTCTGATGAAATATAAATATGTGCTTGTGCTATGCAGGTACTCTATAGTGTTTCGGGTAGTGCTACGTGTTATCATGACCTGCAGAGAGTAAAATCTTAGTAGAAATTTCACTAGCATAAAGCCAAAAACCTGTTGGATATTCGGAGTATCTATAACAACGTTTTCCTGAGACGAGACGGAAACACCAAGGTATAACAGGGAATGGAAATGTCGAGATACTGGTCGGACAGGGCAATCGTGCCACATTGTTCGGTCCAGAACCTGCGATGAACTTTTCAGTTTCTAAATTCAAAAACAATTCCTCTCACTATCATAGGATTTGATGGAACTGCCATTAAATGAAAAGGGAAGGCAGGAATCTGTTAAACCAAGAGAGGATACAGCTAAAGGGATACTACTCCAGTCATATACCACTTGCACAACATTGGAACTTGCTGATAATACAATGTACAAATTCTACAGAGAAGTGGGAAATACCACTATACACGATACATGCAATTATATTCCGCTTGCAAGAAGCAACTGCTCGCAGCATTTCCATTTCCATTTGGAGCATACATTTAAAAAAAATTATTAGCGATTCAGACTTGTCAGAAAACTAATAAAACATGAATTTGCTGCACATCCATATCCCGTCAATTTCAACGACTCGCAACGTAGATTGAACTGTAATTATGGCCAAACGATTCGGAATTTCTCATTTATATTTTCAATCCAAATAAGCCAATTTAGTATAAGGACGTCGTCATCCAATTATATTATAACTCATCATAACACAAACTCAATTTAAAAAAAGCACGGCGAAGTAAAATAAGGTCATTAAATCTGTCACGAGCAAAGGAAGTCATTTTACCGTCTCTTTTATTTGCATGTCCTTATCTCGATAAATATCAACATAAAACTGGCTGCAAATAAAATAAAAAAGACCGGGAGCATCTCCCCCATGGTCATAAATCTTTTTAAACATAACAATCACAGGTAATAATGTTATAAAATAGTCTCGGATTCCATTTGCTAGAACATCGCACTTTTCTGAACCAGAAAAGAAGATATGTTCTAGGCGGTAAGTCCAATTTATTTGACGATGTAGAGGACGACCTCTTAGAGGCGACAAAATGGTGATGGGCCGTTGAGCTGGGAAACACTTGGCCCCATTACAATGCAATAAATTTAGAGAAAGGCTCCCTGACACGATGTGGAACTCCGTATTGTAAACGTGGTGCTCCTTTTGAAAACCAGACAAATTAGTAGTTTCGTAGCCGGCAAAAACGCGTTGGCTAGAAGCTTAGTTTTCCCCCCTTACACGTTTATCATGCTGGTAAGTGTTTGTAGTGATTACGTAATTCTCTGCAATTAATTTATTAACCTAACAGTTTAACAATGGAACCGAGGATCTTAAGAAATGTATAGAAGTGAGAACTTTAATTCAATGAGATTAACAAATTGCCTGAAACATTTGTAATAAAATATGCTAAACTATTATGCAGTCTCAAAAGAGGCTCTTGCGACATTGCTGAACACTAATGAGTTTTTCGGGCTTTTAGATCGTCGGGAAAAAGACTTGATTTTCAACGTTTCAAAACTAACAGTTAGCTGCATCCTCAGAGGTTTTTTTCTCGAAAGTTTGCGCCAATCCGACACTAGGGGCAAAGAGTCCAAAAAAACACCAGTATTTTATCAATATGATCCGATTCTATTAAAGGAATCCTCAGTAAGTTATCTAACGAAAATAATACGTCATTAAATTAATGAGAACCTTGGGAGTTACCCAAGAGCAAGCAGTGGGTGTATTTTGGGATTGAAAATGATGTGAAAAATGTTTTACCCTATAAATGTAAGAATTTTCTTAAAAAATGTAAGTTGGGCCTGCCACTTGAATTTGAGACCCCGTATATCAATTGATATTATCTATATTATATTTTTATATATAAAAACCGGGTGGCCAAAGCAATATTTGGAATATCTTACACATCGATATTATCTAACTAACTCGAAAATTTTTCTGTGATTTTTCTGCGGACTAATGGTTCCTATACTATCGAATTCAGCGTCTAATTAAACTATGCAACTTTTTTAGAAAGAAATAAATCACTTTTTCATATAAAAAATGACTGTAAGCATCTTCATTTTTCATAAGCGTCAGTAATATAACTTATTGTGAAAACAGTCTAAGATTTATCATTAATACTTTCACCATCAGAAATATCTGCTCCCACTTAACTGCTTTCTTTACAGTCAGTAATGAAACTAATTAAACTTACTTCATTACAAAATCACAAAATCTATAACCCTCATTCAAATCTTGCAATTTGATATTTGTGCTAAAATTCTTCTGGTGTCTCTGACAATTCCATTGCATTTTCATTTTGTTTAAACTCCCACATTATCAAGTATTCCTTTCTTGTTTTGCTTAATCCTTAATCATTCTTTCATAGTTTGCTTATGAAGCTGTCATTCAGTGAGTATTAATAGGGAAAATCTGTAGATTACTCCAGCAAGCAAAAAATACTTGTTAAATGTAATTTTTCAGTTAATAGACTTTGTGTACGAAACAAAATTTAGATAATATCGAGAAACTGATAAGATTGAAAATCTCTATTTTCCTGCAGACTGAGATCAACGACGAAAATGCAGGTTTTTCCTGTATTAGCTGGTCAAAACAAAGGAGCGAAATCCGACAACAAAAATAATATTGGGGCTTCAAACCCTCAAAACACATTCATCACATCAAGCCTATTCCAATTACTCTAGAACCGTTGAACTTTGAACTGATGTTGATTGAACTGAAGATATAGGATTTGAGAGCATAGTACATAAAGAGCTGGAGATTTCTTCTGGGCCATTCGTTTAATATTTCGTTGCAACTGTGGAATATTCATCCAAAGGAAAGTGTTTGAGCTCCAAATGTCTAAAGTTGGGTTAGCATACTCAAGCGAGTTGCATAAACCAGCTTGCGAAAACCAGTTTTAACAAATAAATCGATGCCTGCAAAAGTTGATTTAAAGCCAAAAATGTTGACTTAAGTAAAAGTGGGTTTAGACGCTCAAGCCATTTGCGCAAACTGGCTTGCACAAGCTATGATCTGAATAAAAAGTTAACGTTTACAGGTAACAACCTGGCATAATTAGAAACGGAACTTTCTTGGAATAATACCGCAAAAACATAATCATAAACGTTCTGCTTCAAGGGGACAAACACGTGAAAGCTATCAGTGAGTTAACATTCTCCTCTTCGACATTTCAACTTTCGATAGCTTGCAGAACATCATCCGAAAAACAGATTTCATATTTAACGCAGTCCAATGTTAAAGCGGTTCTCTTTGAAACGGAATGGTATATTATTATCTCGCAACATTTAAACGAAAAACGCGAAATGTTTCCCTAAACTTGAAACAAAAGCCCCTAAGTCTATTTCTTGTTTCGCCGTCATTGAACTCAACGAATTCAATTTCTCCTTTTCCTTTTGCCGTTTAAAACTAAATAGGTGTAAAATTCGTTTAGTAATAGCCTACAAATCCTTCCGTCTCCATTTAGTAGTTTTTATTCTTTTCGATTTGATTTTATTTGTTCGTTTCTTTCCGCCCGTAACGTCTGTACCTGCTTCCGAATAACTGGATCTGAAAGCTTCGACTTAATTTTATGTGTTATTTAAAATCGACGAAATCCTTGTTATAGTCGGTAAAAGTTTCCTGCAATTTCATTTCGAACTGAAAGAGTTCGAGACTCGGCAATTCGCCGATTTCAATTATCGTAATTAACCGGCGAGGGGTTTTGTTTTATTGGGTTCTTTACGTTATAATTAAAGAAGTTAAAATTCTAAATCACAATAATTACTATGCTGATATGCAAATTATTGTGAGGGAGCAATTTTAAATATGAATTGTGAATGAGCAACTCATGAAGACTTAACAATGTCAAATAAAAACTTCAACTGCCTATATTAAATTTTTTTATTTACCGTTTTTACTTTGGTATTGTTATAAAGGTAGTTCTGGTACCTATGGACATATGGTTTTCTACTGATAAAATGGAAAATTAATTTGAGAATATCTATTATTTCAATTCAAAATAAAATTTCTGGGCTTCAGTCAATTATTTGTTTATTATTTTATCATCATCATCAGTCATATGTGTAGTTGTTGCTACCTTCAGTTTTGGCATGAAATTCATTTTTCAAACTAAAATTCACAAAACACGTCCAAAACATCAGAACAGATATAACCAAGCGAGCAAAACACTTCCCCATACTTACTTACATAAACAAGGGTATCAGCACCAACACAGCAACTATCATATATAAAGCGATCTGCAGACCTCTAATAGACTACGCACATATTAGTTATTAGTTATTAATACGTATTAGTTATTAATTTTTCCATACAAAACTTTGTAATTAACCCAGGGCAGAAAGACCGATAGGGCGATAGGCTTTTCTAAGAAATAAAGATGTTTACTACAACTACTACTATTTTGATTTCCACTTGGTATGATATTGTGAAATGCTGCTTGTTTTCAGAGTGGGGGGAAAATACAAAAGGAAGACCAATAGGCCATCCTGGAGTGAGGATTCAATGAGGTTAGCTATTGAGGCAGTGCATAACGGCGCATTGGGGTGGCTTGCGGCTTCTAAACAATTAAATGTTCTGCAACCCACGTTAAGAAGCCAAGCTCAGAATAAAAACAAATAAATAAAATCTGTTGAGAAAGGCCCTGAACGTTTTTCCACAACCTTTCCAACGGAAATGGAAAACGAACTGGTTGACCATATTAAAATGCGGGAAAATATGTTGTTTGGGCTTACAGTTGTTATGAATTTTACTTCCAACTATATTTATTTTATCTCGGGCGTGAGTTAGAGCAAGAGCTAGTACTTTGCGGCTAGTGAACAATTTTGGAACGCTCAATGGACAATACAAAATTATGCACACTCAAATTCAACTGCACAACTAATGTATTTAAACAAGTTAACAATTTTACTGAGAGTAATAAAGGTAAAAAAATATATAAATTTACTTAGAGTGTATCACTCGGATATTTTTGGTAGCACCCTTAATCTATGGATACCTTAACTTCAATCAAGCCTGGGTGGTGAAGGGGAAGGACCCTGAGGGGGACCTGCTGGAGTGATCACTTCAGCCAGTGGTCTCGCAGGTCTTCCAATGGGGATCGGTCGTGATCATAAATAAAAATAAAAAAATCCACAGTAAAGGAGTACCAAATAAATAAGGAAATCACTCAGGTCCGACTGTGAATCGCAATGAAAGTAAAAAGAAACAAAATGAACTGAATGCAGTCGAACTTGAATGTTTCAGCACAAGCAGTTAACTATAAAACGTTATTAATTCCTATTATAAAAAAAAACTGTCATAAAAAAACTGATAAAAAAAAACAAAGTCTTCACCAAAAGTTGGGCGCCAGCATGCTTCCAAGTAGCATACAACTTCTACCAAACTGGAAAACAGCAGAGCCAGCCTCAATGTCAAAAATCCAACGGTCCCGCTGAGTTTCCCCAAAAAAGCTGGTTTTGAAATGCTCCAGGAATCTCGGATCAATAACCCGTGGTCATGGTAGCCATCATGGATTCGTCTATCCGGTCCTTGTGTACCAAAATTTCGACTCAGCCGATTACTCTCCTTTCTCAGTGAAAAACAATGTTTTTTGCAATCTATGCAATCATCAAGGGATATCTTGATGCTAAAACTAACTCAAAACCGACCATGCGGTAGCGCTGAACACAATGAAAATCTCAAAGCCCGACCGTGCGGAACAAACTCAAAAATCGACCTGCCGATCTGATCGTCACGGCCTAATTAATTCTTCAACCACCAAAAATCTACCGTTACACCAGTAGAAGTTTTTCCTCCCCCCAACCTTCCGTTGGAGCAGGAATCAAAAATCACCAATTTCATTGGCCCTAACGGACACGTGATCCCGCAATCTACCAAACATTTTTTTTTCACCTGCGATAAGAATCGAAACTGCGATAAGAATCGCCAAATTTGCTAGATTCGGATTTTACAGCCAAAATTTAACTCTATGATGAAAAAACCAAAACAGATATGCTTGGCAAATAACTTGCACACGCATACCCAGGTCGAAAACAAATTAACAGGTTTACGGCAAAATATTTGCACGTAACACAGTAACCGATCTAAGGAAAGTGGCATATGAGTTCGCCGCTAATAAATTACCACATCGATTTTGTAAAGTCCAAAAAATGGCGGGGTTTGAGTGGCTTAGGGGATTTTTCTCTTCATCTAATCGAAAAACATAATTTTGAGCCCAATAACATATATGTATATAAAGTTGACAAATCTGCTCTCTCATCAGTCCAAAAACCTTGTAGGCTAAAAACAGGTGGGGTGCATAACCAGCGCGGAACCTGGCACTCATGCAACTGTGGTGTGCATGAATTGCATGAATGCATCAGGATCTTTCGTCCCCCCCGCATTAATTTTTGCTTGAAAGGAGCATAAGACCGATCTTGTGGATGATGCTCCTGTAGGAACACTGTTAGCTCTGTGTCAAGAGTCTGGGTGGATGAGGGGAGAACTTTTCTTACTTTGGTTGAAGCACTTCAAAAAGTACTTTCATGCTTCAATGGAAAGTCGAGCTTTGCTAATTTTAGATGGTCACAGCAGCCACAAATATTACCCAGCCCTGAAATATGCGAAGGAGAATGGCATGAGTTTAATGTGTTTGCCTCCCGATTGTACGCATCGAATTCAACCATTAGATGTTACATTCTTTGGTCCATTAGATACCTATTATAACCAAGAAATTGCCAGAGGGTTAAAAGCAAATCCTGGCCGTGTAGTAGGCCCTTTTCAGATTGGAAATATTTTTTCTGTACCCTATGGTAAGGCAGCAACAACTGCTATAGTGTGTTGTGGCTTTGCTAAAAACGGGATGTTCCCGTTCAACCCAGACCTGTTTCCAGACTATCTGTTTATGTCCAGTTTGGGCACTGATCATCCTCAAGTAACGCTACATGTTGAACAAACTGCAGGTTCCTCTTTTGAAAGATGTCAAATCATTACAACTATTGAGAGAACAGCAATTCCACTTTCAGAGCTTTCTCCACCTCCAAGACAAAAAGCATCAACACTATCGAAAAAAAGAGAAGAACACATGATTCAGGTGAACTAATAAGCACTCCAGAAATGAAAGAAATTAACGAAAATATTTATTTTTATTAATTAAAATACGAAAATAAAATTGCGACAGAAAGAAGAAAATCAGAAAGAAAAGGGTTACAAGAAAAATTGTACGAAATTACAGTGAAGGAGAAGGGGATTCTTTACGAGATATGGAAGATTACGAAGATGATGCTTTATGTATATATAGCAACGAGTTATATAGCGTTTCAATATCTGGAGAAGGTTGGATTAGATGACAAAACTGCAAAAGGTGAATGTGACGGTATAAGCAAACGAGCAAAGCGGTTCTTATGTGATATTTGTCAAAGTTAAAATTTCAAATATTATATCATGCAATGCTAAAAGGCACATCGATATACATACCTTAAATTACAAGGTATGTAATTTTATGGAATATATTTGGTGTTGACTGAAAAGTTATTATTATGTAAATAAAGGTATTGTTTTAGTTCGGTGTTCGGTATAAAAATAAAAATTGCTGTCTAATAGTAGTAGTAAACATCTTTATTTCTAAAAAAGGCTATCGACCTATCGGTCTTTCTGCCCTTGTTTAATACATGCAGTCTTAATCTAAATGAAAAACAAATATGAAAATTCTCTTATTCTAGGTTAACAATACTATTAAATAAATAAGATTTCAGTGGCAAGAAGAAATTATTTTATTGTCCACTAGTCCGTAGCGTTTGTAAGTGTTCGAGTAGCGTTAATGCAGGGAAACGGAAGCGGGATTGTCTGGTTGGTCTTGTAAGACAAAGGGGATTCAGTATGGTCCAGTTGTAGGGGTTGTTTGTCCATTTTGTCTGTAGCTGTATGAGTCTTTCCGAGATCTTTGTCATGTTTGTGCGTTCGTATAGTAGTTGGGTGGGGGGGTTGTGCAGTGGGTTTTGGGGGTGTCTTATTCGTGTTATTAGTCTTAGTGCAATTTGTTCTGTTGTTTGTGTATAACGTTTTGTCCTTTCTGTTCCGTTGGTCATGAGTATATGTCCAAAGTCTAGCAAGGGTCTACAAATAGCTTTATATATTTTGGTGGCGGTGTTTGTGCTAATTCCTCTGTCTTTGTAGGTTAGTCATCGGAAGTGGTTTGTTCTCTTTATTGTTTCTGCCGTGATGTTTCGTATGTGTTTAGTGAATTTAAGTTTGTGGTCAATTGTGATTCCAAGGTATTTTACGTCGTTTTTTGGTTGTGTCGTTTGGCCGTCTGCAGTTATTGTAGGGGAATCAGCGTTGAGTCTGTGGTTTGTGAGCAGAAGTTGGTTTTTTGACGCGTTTGGTGTTAGTCTCCATTTATAAAACCATGTCATTGTGTTGTTTGTTAGTGTTTGGAGTCTTTGAGCTGCTCTCTCAGTAGTTTTGTCGTGTACAATAAGTGCCGTCTCGTCTGCGTATTGTAATATGTATGCCGATCTGTAGATTTGATTTTTGTCTGGTAAGTTGTAATTGTATATGTCATGGCAGTATATATTGTAGAGAAACGGTGAGAGCGGGGATCCTTGAGGAGCCCTTGTTCAGGGGAAAAAGAAAATGACAGTGTTTTGTCAATTCGTACTTGTAGTTGTCTGTTTTCTAGTAAGTTCTTTATGGTGTGTAGTAGATATGTTGGTGTGTGTAGTTTATATAGTTTGTATAGTAAGCCTCTATGCCAGACACTATCAAAAGCCTTGTTAATGTCCATAAACAGGCAAGATGTCTTTCTGTCGCTGTCTAATATTAGCCATTACAATACAATATATGTTGAAATTATTTGTTTTTATTTTTTTTTGTCGGACTTTTTGGTTGAAGCAGTTTGGGTATGACAGTCTGCCCTACTGTTTTAATATCAAAAATTTTCGTAATTTGGAGCAAGGTTCATAATTTTGCTTTTCGGATGATTAAGTATTCCAATCGGCTAGCAATCAAACATGGGATCATTTCCAAATAATATATAATTAGAAAGTTGAAATTCGACTTTCGACTGTTAATATCTTCTGGAAATTCTCGAAAAAAAAAATGTTTCTATATTTTTCTCGTATTCTCCAAGTGAGCCTCTATAACTCCATAAAGGAATGACGTCACTTTTCAATCACCCTGTAGAGAAAATCAGATTAAAATTTTAAATTTTATCTGCCTGTATGTCGAGAATCCTACGTTTGCGGACGTTTTCCGCCTTCGAAGTTTGTGGGCATATTTATGGAACACTCTGTATTGTTTCCGTGGCATAAAATCATACAATAGCACAAAAAATATATTCAAATATTTTGCATTAAAACTTTCTACAATGAGACCCATGTGAAAAAAATCTGCAAAGTTTTATTAAACGCTTCGTAATATACTCGAGGAATTCCAAGAGATGCTGCTGCAGCAAAAACATATGTACTTGTTCGTGGTTATATCTTAAATAGTACCCTATATGAGTTATTCGAAAAAAAAAACTTTTCCTGTTCTAATTTGTTAGATTCAGTGATGACAAGGAAATTTTGTCTTTGAAACATCACGTAAATTTTTGCTATAATTGCTTCGATTTTCTTGTTCGCTAGGAAAAATCGAACTATGCAATAAAATTTGCATATTTTATAAATGTTAAATACTTATAAATGAATTAAGATTCTGTCGATTTCTCTGAGATATTTTGCCTCTGCTATTTTGATACACGGACGTGCGATCATATTTATATTGGAATATTGCTAGCACTTTATAAATTCGGCTTTTTTAATTAAAATTTAATACGTTTGTTCGTTTTAGTACATTTGTAAACATATAGTTAGTAATACTGCGTAGTTATTTAAGAAAGTAAAGAATTTAATCCCAAAACAGTATCATGCATTACTTTAATGTATATTTTCAACTTCACTACTATCCATCTGGACGAGAAATAATTTTACATGCTCCAAAGTTCTCATTATAAAGCAAAGGAGGCAGCTCGTTAGTGCGGCAGGAATGGACGCAACGGTCACTCCAGGGACTCCTCAGGTACCGTACATTCTCATCATGTTACGTCTGGCCCTTCCTGTTTTCTAAAAGTAACTTTAATGCAGGAACAGGATTGTTGGTTTGTAAATTAAAATGTATGTTCGGCTATGTCTTATTTTCTCGTTACAGTTTAATTTAAGTTTCAGTGTATTTTTCGATCACACAATACATTTAAATTATCTTTTTCCGATTTGATTGAGATTTGTTTTCCTTTTCTTTATTGTTAAATAACAATAAACAAGAGATTGCTCATTTAATTATCTTCAGTTCTATTATTTTACCTTAAGTACTCCTTAATTAAGGAACTAAACATTGTCATAATTTTCTCCTAGGTTATTTTTAAGCTTAATGTTCTTGAATCTGACAAAACTAAAAGGTATTTTTCTTCCTAAGTTTGCTATAAAAACGCTGTTTAGAACTGTCGCCTTTAAACATTTAAAAAGTAGAACCGCAATTTAATTTATGATTCTTGCTGCTAATTATTAACCCAATTTGCACGATGACGAAAGTGCCATTAGATAGGGTGGTAAACCCAAGACGGGGAAAGATTACGGCTAATTGAAGTGTACTTATGAAATGATTTTATATCCGATATTGACATCAATAGGGGCTATCCATTAAATTTATTTTCGTTAACAGAAGACCCAAAAATTCGTGACATGTCAAACTTATGTTTCGTTAAATGGAAGAACCTGTATCAATGATATAAGGTTGCGCCGTATGCGGTAAATAGTTTACTAGGAATATACACTTAAAGTTGAAACATCACTGTAAACGAAAACTACGTCTTTCAAATAATGCTATTGGTGCATATACAAGGAAGTCGAGTTTATCATAAATATTTATAATTTAATTTTTTTAAGCCAAACATCATACTATTATGATATCTTGAAGGACTTTCATCAAGCTATCAAAAAATGTGAAATTGTCAATAATTTGAATAACAAGTTTCTGAGTAAATCGGTTGGAAAATAATTTTTTTGTAGGAATTTGCGCCATTATACTCTATTACAAAATTCTACAATTAAGCCAACAAATTAATGCGATTGACAGCTAAATAATCTAGTTTGGGATAGTTTGGCAAGATTAAGCAGACAAGTTTTTCAATATAATATTATAATATTTTTTCTGTCGGTAACCATGAATCTGATATCTGAGGCCCGATATTCAAATGCTGAAATAAAACCGAAATTTGAAGCATTAAAAAGTTTACCGGATACATTTGGAGAAACAGAAATGCTGCATTGACGAAACGAGCAATAATTAATAAAACAGCAACCAATGAAGAAAATTAACTCAACAAAAGCCAATAAAATTTTAAAACATCAAATAACTACTACTTATTAAAGCATCAATAAACAGAAACAATGAACATTACAGTTTTGCAGCCTAAAAATATATTTAGCAAAGGTGTTTTTATAGGAGGTGCTCAAATCGTCCAGGCTCATGCTTTTTTGTCTATAGTTAATTTTGCTACCAGTTTGTTGACTTCAGCCGTGACATGAACGCCTCATGGGAAAAAGTCAATTTGTGCCATGTCATGTGATCTAGGTGGCCATTCAATTGCACCACCGCGTCAAATCCAACAATTTCAGTTCAACTCATTTAAGTAATTTCTAACATTCCTATGATAACGAATTGAAATAATATTCTATTGCAACCGATTTAGTCAAAAACGTGTAATTCAGGGTATTGACAAAGTAGCATTTTCTGAAAGCTTGTTGAAAGGCCTCCAAGACGGCGTAGCAATATGAAGTATTCCACTTAAAAAAAATAAGTAGGTCCAACTCTATATGCATATTGGCGCATTATTTGAGAGGTACCACGCTATGTTCCCATACCCCAGATAAATGCTATTAGAGGACAAGTCTGATTTTTCAATTTCTTTTACAGACTTAGAACAGTGCTATGCCTAATAGGACCCTGTCTTCAACTTTAAGTGTTTATATCTGTCAAACTGTTAACTGCAGACCCAATAAACATTATATGAAAATTTTATTTATTGCAAGAAAACCAATTGCGACACATTTAATTTTAATGGGTGGCCACTATTGATGCCAATATCGCGTAAAAAAATATTTCAAAATTAAAAGCAATTCAGCAAATCTAAATTTAAGGTGACTAAAATTGCT
This sequence comes from Dendroctonus valens, assembly GCA_024550625.1. Classification (NCBI taxonomy): domain Eukaryota; kingdom Metazoa; phylum Arthropoda; class Insecta; order Coleoptera; family Curculionidae; genus Dendroctonus; species Dendroctonus valens. Next base: position 1,002,958 of record JAJTJO010000463.1, read on the forward strand.
TATGAATATAAGGTGGTAATCAGTCAGTTTCTGAAAAACCAGCTAGGGATGGGTAACTCAGTGAATTTTCAAGGGCTGGCGCAGTACCGGCGGAATGCTTGGTGCGCCAACTCAACGCACCGTCGCAGTAATTCACCGCAGTAATTTACGCCGTACGCCAGACGATAAATCGATAAATGTGCTATGGTATAGTCTTGCGTCGTGTACTTTGCTTTGAATCTCCTTTTCTTTGGTTTTACTAAAGACACATACCTGTTGCGTTGTTTTAAAGAATGGATTAAATGAAGTCACAATATATTTTCTTCAATACTTTTTCTACTTTCTTTCTCACACCAGCGAATTTTCGGAGAAAAGATCCGATTATTTGGATGATTTAACAGGTGTCGGAAATCGTTGAAATAACATAGTTTTTAAAGTTGCTTGCTACTTAGGGCACTAAACAGTAAACTTTCCTTGGAAAACTAAACAGCAACCTTCGGTTGCAAAAGTGAATGAAATCTGCCACAAGCGTAATAGCGTAATAGAAGGTGCGGCGCAGTCAGACGGAATGAGTTATAACTCATCAAGTCACAGAGCGGCAAAAACCCAAAAGCGCCGCTCAATTCCGTGTTACCCATGTCTAACACCACATTAAATTCGAAAACACGTGATTCTTTAAATTACTCCGTAAACATATTTTATTTTTCAGTTCTAATTTCAGACCGCTTTCAAACAGCAAATTCTGACAAAAATGCTATTCTGTTATTATGTGTTATTCTGTCAATTATCAAGTTATTATTCACCAGAGAACCGAAGTAGCCGGTTCCAATTCAGTACCAACCTTCCTTCATTACAAATACAAAATATTAGTGCAATATTCTTAGAAAAACCAGCATTCCGCACACTGATTATCCGAACTAACTGTGTACAAGCAATATTTTCAAACCAAACCGTTTGAAGACCTATGTTTTAATGAATCTTTTATGATTTAATAAAATTTACATAAAAATAGAAAGTAGTTCATATTTTACGTCCCATTCTTCTATTAGAGTGCGATTAGAGGAATCTAGAATCAGCTAATTCGATAATAAATTTTTATATTTTACAAATAGGTAGGTTATATTGACATCTCCAAAACCATCTAGTTTTCGAGTAAAGCCATTTGAACCTTACTTCTCAATCTTATCGAAATTTAGAAACATGAATATTTTCGGCAGAACACAGTAAAATATTGATTAGAATAAATAACATTTTTGTTTAAATTATATATTTTTTAATAACTGACGTGATTATTACTATTTGTGATCAGACGTCCAACTCGGTATGTTTCATTGATCACGTTGAAAGAATTATTTCAGACCCATTTAACATGAGACTTGGCGTCGCTTATGGCAGTCACGAAAAAACTTTGCGAAACTCAAATAATCGTCAACTTTTTCTGCGAAAGTATCGATTTCTCAGGTGAATATTGTCCTGCTCCGCTTCGAGAAGGTTTCCAGCTTCGAAAAGAAATATCTTATATGAATTCAGACTATTTCAGTAGATATTGCATTAGTGTGTTAAAATTGTATTAATTTATTCTTTTTTCCTGCTTGAAAGTATTATTCTATAGTTTTATTATTTTTCAAAATGAATGAAAAATAGTTTAAACAGTGTGTGTACCTAAGTTCGCAGCGTATGTAAAACTTTTGGATTATAAATTTTGCGAAAAAAAGTTATTCTTTATAAAAAGTTCTGCTTGTTCCAGAACCTAAAACCCAAGCGTCAAATATTAATTTTCTTCAATCGTATACCAGGTATATAGAAAATATGAATTTTTCTAAAGAATAAAGTACCTACCTTTATTTTTCACAATATCGAAAATTGTTAATTAGAAAAGTTGATCGGCACTGAAAACTACGTTCAAATGTATAATTAAATCCAATTATATATGACAAACATATTTTTTCTCAACTACAATAACAATGCAAATGTACTCATTACATTTACATTGTAATATAAATTAAATCTGGGGTGTACTGATAAAAGGTTATCAAATGTTAAGCGAATAAACCGAAAACTGATTAAAGTTTTCGATATTTTCAAAAATAAATTTACTTTACTGTTGGGCAACATTCATATTTCCTGATAAACATCGTATACGACTGAAGAAATTTTATATCTGATGATTGTATTTTAGATTTTAGAACATGCAGAACTTTTTATAAAAAGTACCAACTTGTTTTCGTTAAATTAGTAATAAAAACTTTCATCATAGATAGGTGCATTTAGATATCCGAACGTATTTTTCAACTCTAATCAACTTTTCTTAATAACAATTTTCGATATTGTCAAAAATAAAAGTACTTCACCCAAAAATGGACTGGACAATACACAACCGAGCAATTACAGACCAATTACACTGCTACCAGTACTTAGCAAGGTTTTTGAGTACATAATAAGCCAGCGACTGGGAAAACTGATCGGAAAGTACATACCAATTGTATCAGTTCGGATTCAAACATCAGCACTCGACTATTCCCCCATTCTTCACTCTGACTAACATGTGTACATTGACAAAAACTACTGAGAGAGCAGCTCAAAGACTCCAAACACTAACAAACAACACAATGAACATGGTTTTATAAATGGAGACTAACACCAAACGCGTCAAAAAAAACCAATTTCTGCTCACAAACCACAGACTCACGCTGACTCCCCTACAATAACTGCAGACGGCCAAACGACACAACCAAAAAACGACGTAATATACCTTGGAATCTCAATTGACCACAACTTAAATTCACTAAAACACAGATACGAAACATCAGGGGGCAGAAACAATAAAGAGAACAAACACGTCCGATCACTAACCTACAAAGACAGAGGGAATTAGCACAAACACCGCCACCAAATATATAAAGCTATTTGTAGACCCTTGCTAGACTATGGACATGTACTCATGACCAACGGAACAGAAAGGACAAAACGTTATATACAAACAACAGAACAAATTGCACTAAGACTAATAACACTAATAAGACACCCCCAAAACCCACTACACAACCCCCCCACCCAACTACTATACGAACGCACAAACATGACAAAGATTTCGGAAAGACTCATACAGCTACAGACAAAATGGACAAACAACCCCTACAACTGGACCATACTGAATCCCCTTTGTCTTACAAGACCAACCAGACAATCCCGCTTCCGTTTCCCTACATTAACGCTACTCGAACACTTACAAACGCAACGGACTAGTGGACAATAAAATAATTTCTTCTTGCCACTGAAATCTTATTTATTTAATAGTATTGTTAACCTAGAATAAGAGAATTTTCATCTTTGTTTTTTATTTAGATTAAGACTACATGTATTAAACAAGGCAGAAAGACCGATAGGTCGATACCTTTTTTTTTTAGAAATAAAGATGTTTACTACTACTAAAAGTACTTTATCTTGAGAAAAAATTATATTTTCTCATTATCCTGGTATACGACTGAAAAAAATAATATCTAATGGTCGCATTTTATATTTTCACTCATGCAGAACTTTTTATGAAAAATAACTGCATGCATGCTGATGCTGCATAATCTCGTATTGTAGAGACCTAGGGCTGCATTAAGACGGATCGTGGGTCACCATGTATATAAAAAACTAAAATAAAGGATAAGCTAAGAGGTGTCATAGCACTTGTGAGCAATTGTTTCATCTCCAACACATAAAATATTAAAATAGTGAAGTAGGCGCAATTATGAGATAATTGTTGGCTTGTTGTGATTCTAAAAATAAGAAAAAAATTTAATTTTTTAAAGTAATAATAAAATAGTACTTGGAGGGTTTAAAGTCATATTGAGTAACGCTTTAAGCAAGGAGCGTAAAATTTTATATGAGTCAGCCGAAGCGCAGAAATATGCTCAAATTGCTGCCGAGGTTTAAATCATAGAGCCAAGACATTTGTAAGCATGTTCTAAAATCAAAGAGGCAATAGTAAGGGCAGTAAATCTGGTGCAACTTCTTGTTGGACAAAAAGGAAATATTTTTTTTAGAAAGGATGGTGTACGTATAAAGTCCAAAAACAGTGCCACGTAAAGCACTTTGTGTTCGTTTTACACACAAAGTGAGGTCGTTTCAGATAACTCAACAAATAAATAATATTTTTTTCGTGTCTTTAAGCGTTAGTTGTACATTTATCAAAAATTTGCCTCTACTTCGTGTACCGTATTTCCAAGCGTCATAAAGACATCTTTATTACCAATAGAATATCAACGATTTCTATATATCAATACACTAGTATAATTGAAAACCAAATTAATAGCTGATTGTTTGCGAACACGGCCTTTTGCACTGTCACAGTTTGTTGAAAGTCTAGTTTCTCCAGAGACTCACATTGTCGTGAGAGAGGTCTCCCAGGACAACATGTCGACTTCGTTGATATGGGCCATCCAACCTGTGACCCCTGTTTATTTTCGATAGAGCCGTCGCTGCCTATTCGAACATGTCTTCGATGTCATTTTGTCTCAGTAAATTTGGAGCTACTGGGAGTTTCGTACAGTATAATGTCAGATAGCAACAGAAAAGTTTGTAAGCAGCATTAAGTTTATCTTCTTTGAATGTATTATTGTGGTTCAGCTTTACTTCAATTTTTATTTTAAAGGAGCCTACATTTGATTTTTCCAAATGCCAATTTAGGTAAATAATTTTCTCATTATCGTATCACTAATCATTGAAAATTTGGAAAACCAACAAAAAATCAAGGGATTTTTTTACAGATTAGTAATCAATTATCCTTGTTAAACAATTGATTAATATAATCTTTTTAGGTATCTTTTGAGAACGATAGCAGATTTTCTATGGAAATGCCAAGGTATTTTTTCTAAATTTATTTCGTTACTAATAGAAAACTTTCTCTTACAGGTCAAGCCTAAACGTATAGTTCTTTATTGTGAAATAATTAATATAACACTCGTTATCAATCTGTAATAGACGACGTGCGGAAAGTCCGTATTTTTCAAAAGGAAAACTTTTGAGGCAAAATACGCCACAAAAAGTGTTTGAAACAAGAGAACTTGTTTCTTAAAAAATAAGTTCATTTAAAATGAAAATGTTGACTATTGACAATAATTGAACAGGTCCATTAAGCAGCAGTCTAAATGCTAAAACAACGAATCCTAGGAAATTTTATCGTCTTAAACGATAAAAATTTTGATCCGAAATACGCAAAAAAAAACGGTTTTTGAGATACCAATTTTGGTTTTTGGGATACCATTCAATTTTAACTAATTTTTTTTTTATATTTTATATAATAATTTAACTAAAATAAAAATGTTGCGTTCCATAAGAACTGATTATTAGGTTATGCATAGGCAAAAACACAGTTATTGCTTAATTTGCTAATACCGTGCTGACTAAACGTTTTCTTTGTAGTATTAGATATATCTAAAACAAAACTTTAAAATTTATCAAGCATATACATATAATTTCTGAAAAGTATCAAACTAAGTTTCACAAATATATCGCTTGTTTTATTTCCCATTGCGTATAAGACATTAGTGAAAGCAATAATCCATAAAAGTCACAATTTTAATAACTCTTAAAGGATATGGCGTCTGCAAATTTCAATTTTAATACGTATTACAAAGTCTAATTCAATGGGCTGAGAATTTACTCTTGAGTGAAAAATAAGTGCAAGCGAATGTACTAATCAAGTCTTCGTTAGGACCGATAAAGACAAGGAAAAAATAAACACTTCGACAAATTTCCGACAAAGAATAACTTACTCGTTAATAAATTAACACAAGCACTACGGCCATAATATCCAAATAAATCATGTTCAAGAAAAGAGATCACAATAGATAAAATTTTCAAAAAATGCGTTGAAAGTTAGATTTTTTTAATTTGTATAAAACGATGAGAGAACAAGCATTTGCCCTAATAAAGAAATAAAAACTAAAATGGATTAAAATAGAGTAAAATTGATTTCAACTAGTAATTCACACAGGTAAATTACCAGTAAGAATAAGTAAAAATAGCAAAAAAGCAGGACGAAAATTATCTTATCTTAGGGAATCAAAGGTGATTTTTATTTTTCCTTACCAGTAAGAAAACCTGAAACTATGCCTGTCTACAGTTGGCAAAAACATAGATGGTGCGATATTTTTGGAACGGAAATTTTAAGCTCGGGTCAAATATACAGGGTATCTTATTTAATAATGTTTTTTTGTTAATTACTAGGAAAGTAATTGTTTACCAAAAATGAGTTTTACATTATTGGATACTATGTAAAAAAGTCCCTTGAAAATTTTTCCGAAGAATGTTTAAAAAACATCATGCAAAAAGAGAACCATTAAAAAGTTCAGATTTATGCAAAAAAACTATTCCTCGGAAACTGTTAGAGAAATAAACATACGGTTTTCGTCATTAATTTTTTCATAAAAATCGAGGCTTAGAGACCGACATCAGTTTTCGTGTATCTGCTATAGATATAGGAGTTTCCAAGCAAAATGGTCGAATTTGGCACACCTTATATATAAAAACTGATGAGATTGAAACTACAATGAAATAATTCATGACAATGAGTAATTGTTTTTTTGTACCGGAAGACTTTTTTTTTCTATATTTAGTTCTATATTAAAACTTTCAGGTGCTGGTGGAGTATGGAGCATTCTGTAAACATAGCAACAAAGAGCGGCCACCTTATGATGAAGATAGTGATTAAAGTAAAAGTTGGTATATAGGTGGTTTGCGAAAACTATCATAGACTAAATGTTGTTCACAGATGGACATGTGTAGAATTAAAAATATGCGTATTATTTTTATGGCCCTCCATTGTAAACTGCATTTTAATATTAATGTTGATGAGGAAAGTGAAGTTTTCGTCCCGCAATATAGTTAAGGTAGGATAATTTTCGGCCTGCTTTAAAGATGGTTCTTTATACTGACTGGTTATTTAACTGTGTTGATGAACCAGTTTTAGTCCGTTTTAGTCAACTTTAATCCATTTTAATTTGTATTTATTTTTAATATCTTTTTTGAGAAAATGTTTAATGTGGTTTTTTTCTTCAAAACATAAAATATAATTTTTTGAAGATTTTTAGCTGTTTTGACTTCGTCTTCTGTGCACGATTTGTTTGGTCATCTTGGGGAGGCACTTGTGTTGATTTATTGACTAGTAAGTTTCCTTTGTTGTATATTTACCGAGGTACTTGTATTGTTTTCTGTCTGTTTAAAGCGGTCCTTATGAGGACATGATGGTTGAAGGCGATTGGCCTTATTTCTCATTCAAAGGTAAGTTTTCAGCCTCTGGTATAATATACACACATAATACCAAATAGTTTTATTGAATTTTACTCAGTATGTACACACCTACTTCTTCCTTTTTTTTTATATCTAAAGGTGCTTTTGAGCACAGACCAACTTTCTGGCGCGCTTCAAACTAATAATTTTCTTTTCATTGACATTTTAGAGGGCATTTCGAATGGGTACTTCATGTTTCGGTTTATACTAACGCGACATAAATTATATTGAAATTGTTTACTTTTTTCTCGTGATGGTGGCATAAGATTTTGAAAAAATTTTTGGAATTACTAAATCAAAAAGTTTTTCTACTGGTGTTGGAAACTATACGAAAAATACTATATAAATTATTTACTTGCTTTTTATTAGTGTGGTGAGTCTTTATTCTGTCTCAGGTCAATAATTATACAAATTTTTCAAATACAATCTTACTGTCGTAATCAAAATGAATGGACAACTAACGGTGTGAAATGTGCCGGATTGATACTTATAATCGTTTTAATAGTTTAAACTAACGCTTAAAACCAGTAAGTTTTTCTACGCCTTTGAAGGCTTAGTTACTTACTTGGAACACAAAAATACTTATTTACTTTACTTTATTTCTTGCAGAACTATTGATTTTTTAATGGAAACCATTTAATGGTTTAGTTGCAATTTAATGGCAATTTTTGTTTGTATATGCCGGATTTGATATATGTAATATTGTAAATTACAAAATTGTAATAGTTAGGTATCTCGTCATTTTGGATTCAGTCACAAATGAAGACTGCATCGGAATTTTGGCGTGTAAAGAATGGTTTTGTGGTCAAGTAGAAGCTTCCGAAAAATTGTTGGTACACCGCCTTTAATTATTTTCGAAAATCAATTTGCACAAAAATTCTAACTGATAAAGGATGTTCCAATAAGAACAACGTATTTAAATTTTAAATAAAACAAATATATTTGTGGCATAAGTTTGAAACACTTATTGAAAAATGAAGTACACATCATGAGGTTATGAATGGAATTAAACATCGGACAAGTGACCGCATCGGCTTTGCTGACACAAACGTGCTCTTTTCATGAAATTTTGAAGGATTCTGTTGCGATGGAGCTCACATGCTGTTGAGATCCATATTTTGCAATTTTGGCACAAAAAAGTTAGTTAACATTTAACGATAACGAACACCACTCACGGTTAATGCTTGACGAACTGCTACCAACAAATAGCAGCGAGCAGGCATGGAATATGATTAGGAAACTGAACGAAGACCCAACAGAGATAAAATAACCATGCGCAGCAAACCAAATAGCGCATCAACTTCTTTCCAACGGGAAAACCAGCCACCGCAGTAAAACTTCGAAAATTGAAAAACAACGGAAAGGTGAGATGAACCTCATGAAAGACCCGTTCACACCCATAGAACTCCAAAAAGGCATAAATGCTATGAAAACCGGAAAATCGCCAGGGGTATTAATTCTTATATATTCTAACAGAACAGATAAAATATTTTGGGGAAAACACGAAACAGTAACTATTAGCCCTGTTTAACCATTGTAAGACTGCCTACCAGATCCCGAAGACAGGGCGAATGTCAAAAGTAATAGCCTTACTCAAACACGGAAAAGACCCGGAAGTCCCAAGTAGCTATCGCCCTATATCTCTGTTGTGCCACATGTTCAAACTATATGAGCGCCTCATACTCGTCCGTATCCAGGGTCACCTGGACTCAAAGCTCATTCCCCAACAAGCTGGCGTTAGGCCGGGGAAATGTGCACGGGACAAGTACTAAACCTTACAGAATTCTTAGAGGAAATGACGGGAATAGCTCTGGTTGATCTCACAGCTGCATATGATACCATAAACCATAGAACACTGCTATCTAAGCCTTACAGCACTCTGACATTAAGATATAGAGACCACTACAAAAATACCAGACACAAAGTCACGACCCGAAATAACCTCCTAAAAAAACGCGCAGGAAGTAAATGGGGCGCAAACCGAAGCGTCCTAAGGACTACAGTGGAAGCTTTGTGTTTATCGACAGCGGAATATGCATGTCTCGTGTGGAGCAGGTCTAAACATGCAAAACAGGTCACAGTCGCTCTAAACGAGGCATGCCGAATTGTGACTGGCTGCATGAATCCTACCCCCGTGCCTTTAATATACCAGGCAGCAGGCTTTGAATCCCCAGAAGATCGACGCGAGGCAGCCCAACAAATCGACAGATTCAAACAAACGTTTGATGACAGACACCTTCACCACAGTCTTGAGGAACCCCATTGAACCAGTCGCTTAAAATCTAGAAAACGATTTATGCGCAACACAGGCATAGAACCACCAGCGAATTTTCCACTCCGACAAGAACCGCCCCGAGGGATGAACCTGGAATGGAAGACATGGCGAACCCTAAATCGCATGGGGACCGGTGTTGCTCCCGTTAAGGCTAATCTGGCAAAGTGGAACATAACAAATGCTGACGAGGTGTTTTGTGAATGGGGAGAAGTACAGACCACCGACCACCTAAGAGCATGTATGCACTGTCCATCAAAGTGCATCCTTGATGAATTATGGCTTGCTCGTACTGAAGTCCTGGACGTAGCCCGATACTGGGCAGAGAGATTGTAAAATTTTTGGACCTGGACTCGAAAACGTAAGTAAGCTTGACCAACTCCTTTTCGAAGAACATTTTGATCGGTTTCTGATCCGAACTGATCGGTGGATTTTCGGAACCCCAAATGCGACAATTTTGTCGATTAACAAAGCCATCAAGATGAAAATGGGTCTCGTCCCTAAAGATGATTTTCGTTGAGAAATCACCATCCAATTGTCGTTCCAAAATCCAATCAACAAGGGCTTTTTCTTGCCCATGGTCTTCCAGCTTTAGCTCTTGAGCCAATTCAACGTTGTACGCAAGAAGGTTCAAATCTTTTGTTAAAATTCGATGAATCGTGGTTTTGGAAACACCAATTTCCTGAGCGCTATGCGGAATTGATGTGGTTGAAATTTCCTCAACATTTGCACGTACTGCTGCGGTATTTTCAGTTGAGCGACCAGGACGAATGCGTGTTTCTGTTTTAACTTCATTAACAGACCCAGTTTGACAAAATTTCTTCATTAAGTTGGAGCATTCCGATGGTCCATAATTGTACGCATTTTGCAAACTGTGGCTGCAAAACTTCCACAACTTTGATAATAATTTTTTACAAAGAGAATTCGTTGTCGTGTATTGAACCGCTCCATTTTACTTAACCTCCTGCTGTCTACTAACGAACGGCCTTTTTTTATATGTCAAATGATGACACTACAAATGGCACACAATTCAAAACCGTCGTTCTTATTGGAACACCCTTTATAGCTACAAATAGTATGCATATGAGAAAGTGAGATTGTAATAATTCTAAAAACTCGTCCGAGTTCATCCTCATAGTCTATCAGTTGCTTTAATAGTTGATCAGTTGCCACTTGATGAGGTCTGTCTTGCAATTACAGTGCGTGTGTAATGACACATTGCAAACCCAAATTTTCTATTTATACGTCAAATTGTGTATCTGGAAAAATTGCTATTTTCTTAAAATACTATAGAAAACGCACAGTTCACACGTTCAAATCTACAAAAGAACTGTCGACTAAGATTAATAATATTACCAACAACTTTTATACATGTTCTAAACGTAAATCCGACTCGAAAGTTAAAAAATCCGGAAATAACGGTTTTTGCATCATTTGATACGACATAAAAGGCGTCCGTCCACCTATTTGGCCACATTTCCATAGGAATATTGGAAAAGGAAGGGCCTTGTAAATAATTCAAAGTGACCCTCTAATAGAGCCTTGTAGCGATTTCAATACTTATAAGTTATGGTATGTGACGCCAACATTTACATAAGGGTGACTCTGAAGGGACTGTCCGCAGTTGTCGAAAGCATCACAATATACAGAACCGGAACATTCATTAAATCTTGGCATCCATCTGATGCATTTTTTGATGTTGTTAATTACGACTTTGGTCAAATAAAGATTAATAATATGTCCTTGAAGATATAGTTCTGAATTAATTGGGAAATTTTCTAAATGCGAATTGAGATTCGAAATAAAATAGGGACTAACCAGATTGATGAAACAGAAATAATTTTGTTTAAAAGCATCTAAACTATTTATACAGTTTTAATAATATTCAACCAGAACAATATCAACAATAATGTATGGCATTTCGCCGCAAAACAGAGCCACCCGTTAAAGTATAAGGGCTGGTACACACGAGCGTTAAAACTGTTACACAAAAAGTCACATAACGATTGAGAACAGCGTTATACTCAACAAATCTGTTAACTGACAACTGGCAACCTGCATTTTGCACAAAAAACTGAACTAATCCCTCAAAAAGTTGTTATTTAATGTACGAACTATGTAATCTGCAGTTCTAACTGGTAAATACAGCCCCGTAGCTACATAAAACGTCTTCGTCAACGTCAATACAGAAATGCATGCTGCCTCATAAACAAATGAAGACACATATATTCAGAAAATTAATGGGAAACCTATAATTTTGCGAAGAGAAATAGTCCAATTTCAAAAATTCATCACTCTCATCAGTTTAGATAAACTCACTGTTTACCACTGCATGAATACCACAAATATGAATGAAGCTCAGCTTTAGCAAGATTTCATTACGATAATATATTTTTATGCCGAAGAAAATAATTTATTAAATTTTCCTGTAAATTTCAAGTTGAATTGTTGCTTCTTTTGACCACATGTTCGCACTGTCACTACTATTACCTAAATTAGTATACAAAATTCCACTTAAAGGTTTCCAAATCTAGGTATGCAATTTATATACTTTGCTAGTACTAGTCCTATTCAGACGACGTAACCGGCAAAAATTAATTAGTTTACATTTTTTTATACATTTTTTATACATTTTTTATACATTTTTTATGGCTTAGATATGAAGATAATAATCATTATAGGACATAAAAAGGCAAGCTCGGAATAACAAAACGTCATCAAAAGTTTTTTCGGAAATATGTCCGGGAGTCACGTGCTACTTTTTTTTTCATTTGAAGGAGGCGCTGATAGCATTCCCTATTTGTAGGTCAGACGATATATGTAAAATTTGGCTTTCAATTAGTTAGGATTTTAACTGTTTTAATTAAACAAGAAAAGCAACTTCAAATATAATCTGTAAAGCAAATATAATCTGTAAAGCAAAACTGTGAAAAATTTATATAAGAATTTGTACCAGGGTAAAATGAATTAATGAAATCAGCGTACTACTACTCCGTAGCGCTACAGCCCCTCATGGGCCTTCGCTGAGGCAACAATTTGCCTCTATCTGCCTCGGTCTTCCATAACTTCTAGACCATTCCCGATACCCATTTTCCGGAGGTCCGATGCTATATTATCACGCCCCCTTAATCTCGGTCATCAGTTAGAAAACTTTAGATTCGCTTTATATAAACGAAACATGTGACATTTCATCATCAAGTCCAAGTCCATCAAAATTAAGTGCAATATAAAATATGAATCTGACAGACAAGAACAAATAGATTTTAAAACTTTTTTTAGAATATAATAATATAATTGCTTTTAACAAGTACCTTAATAAGCGTCTTATCGATTATTGTTATCGTTTTGATCGAAGATCAGTATTTAATAACTTACTGCTTTTTTATACTAAATCCTAATAAACATATGTGGATAATTCAGCTGAACTAGCAATATAACAATTTCCTAGGCACAAAAATATGTCTACCAGAATTACCAGATTAATTAGATTCATTGATTATATTGCATATCAAGATTAATGCACAACATGCACAACAAAAGTTACATAGTTTTGATTTTGATAATACAAAAATATTAATCAATGAAGACAATTATAATAAGAGAAGAATCCATGAAATGATACAGATTAAAAACATCTGAATGCAATTAATTTTAGATCAGACACAGACAATCTTAGCTCTGTATATCACACACTAATTAAATAAGCGCATGCATACACTGATTGGACCAAGTAAATGAAATATAAACACCTGACATTGAACAATTGCAGAGCAATTGATATTCCAAGAATGCTAAGAAAAAGCGAAATATAAACAGTTTTTTTTGTTCTCTCGCTCGATATCGAATAAAATATGGAATTCAGTAGCCAGTCAAATGTGAAGGTAGAAATAACTATACACGTAAGTTAAATTTAAATCTCTAAACAATAGATTCTAGTCTTTTCCCAGACATGATTGTCCTGACTCATCACCTGAAAACCATTGTTTTTAATGTACTTTTTAATATGTGTGTGATTTGTATTTTAATATGTGAATTTTGATGAATTTTTTTTGTATATAAATTGATGATAACTGGAAATGTATATTTTAGACAAACTGATGATGGTGGAGAAAGACACCGAAAAGTATTTGTGACATTTTGAATAATAAACAATAAAATTGACTGAAACCCAGGAATTTTATTGGGTTATGAGAAGATCAAAGATTAAACCAAGGTAAAGTAATCTACTTTGTAAGTAAATGAACGCAGATTCTGGAAACGATGTTACCTGCGGGTAGTAATCATTTTTAGTATCACAAATAATTTAAGTTAGTAATTCAACCTTGAGTTTGACCGCTGTACAATAAATTCGGCTTATCTTTTTAGTCCTAAATAGTGCTTCAAGCAAAAGAGATCAAGAATATTTTCTGTTCCACATTTGTTCAAATAAAGTTTTGGTTTTGAAAAGAATCAGTGGCAAACCATATTAGTTTTATTTAAAATTGTTCACAAGTGACAAGTAACAAACAAAATTTTTGATCACATCACATTTATTGGGTATAGCTCTCAATTCCTCTAAATTTTCCTTTCAGTGTTTGCTGTGGTCTCCGCAACTTTCAGAAACTATACTATTCGATGATCATTTAAATTTTCTGTAGATTGAAAAATTTTACAAAAATTGAGGATTTGTGAAAGATATTAAGGAAATATTTATCCCATTTCCTGATCTGTATCCCGCAAGAATTGCATCGATTTCCCAAAATCAGGCATTATACATAAAAATTTAAATCAAAAGGACTATCATTATCATAAGTTCATTGAATGTTAAAATGGTTACTGCTTTATTTTTTTAAGAAAATTGAACGTAAAAGTTTTAAGAAAATATTGCCAATTTGATTCGCTTCCAGTTTAACTATCGTTTTGAAATTTTCAGAATGAACTACAACCAAAGCACTTCTACAGGGTGATTCAAAATTGTCGTCATTCCTATTAAGGGGTTATAGGGGATCACTTGGACAGAAACAGAAAAATAATGGAAACATTTTTTTCGAAAATTTCTAGAAGATATTAAAAGTTGAAAATCGAATTTCAACTTTTCGGTAGACAGGTAGATAGCCTTTGTCAATAATAACAAGCATTTCTCAAACTGTGACTTACTTTGAAGCTCTTTTCAAAATTACTTTTTACCTTTTACAAATTGAACAGGAGTTAATTAACCGAATACGAGAAGCTGCTCAAACTGTGAGCCTAGACCTCTACGAAGAGTGCACAATAAAGTGATTGGGGCACAAACATATTTGGAATTAAACGGGCAGAACTTCGTCAACCTTTTGTGACTTAACAACTTAATTATATGTTAATTGATTAATGTTGATCATTGATACATAATCTTCCACGGGAGGTTTTTGTTGACAGATGTGGCGAGTTTAGGTATATCACTCATCTGCCCCAAAAGGGTTGGCAGCACTGACGGCCAGGTGACAACGTTCTCCTAACCTCAAAATATTTCATTGTACTATCACTTTTTCTGCTTTGTGTTTACCCATGGTTACGACAGTTGTTAATAGTTAAGAAGCAACAGGTATTTACGTAATGTTAATAAGGCAGATGACCTTAAAAAACATTGTTGCCATCCTTCTGATCTAGTTTTTTGCAAATACCTCAGTTTTAATTATCAATTAATTTTTTTTACTATTTTACATGTACTCCTAAAATACCCCCAGACAACACCCCCAAAGGGATGACGCCAATTCTGAATCACCCTGTAGAATATTTTCAAGTCAAAACGTAAGGCAACATGAAATATAGATATATAAATTTCGCGAAGAATTTGCTAACTACAGTCCTGTCTGGTCCAAGGCAAATCGTATACAAAAGAGGCACGTCGTGTTTGCATATGTATGCAGCTTCTTCAGGCGGTGACAGTTGTTGTGACCGGACATGGTTTCCTTCTGGGCAGTCTTTCACGTCTTTTTATGTCCCCCAAGCTGACGCCACCAAGTCCGTATGTAAATCTCCTCGGCATATTTGCGAATATCAAACCCTACTAAAACTTATCGCCCAGTGTCAAAAGTCGGTTACGGTTTTTCCAGACGCTGATAAATTTTCTATGAATGGTTCAATATCGGCGAATAGTTTTGGGGATGAATTAATTTGCTCCAAATTAAGTTAAATTGCAATATAAATGCCAATCCGTTCTCACGACATGAACCAAATAATTCCCAAAGCTTAGGTTTCTTAATTTCTTAGCTCTCAGTGCTGCTTAATATTTTCAGCACGTGATCGCTGCCTCACTAAATCCCAAATATACGACAAAAATCCTTGGATTAACCGAATATTTACTGGTGTGGATTGACTGACTGATGGAAGAGGTTATATCCTGATGAGGTTCAAAGTATTACAGCTTTCAGTGTGCGTGTTTCGTTTTTCGACGGTCTGGCTTATTAATGTTTCTGCCATGCTGTGAGAAAATTATCGGTTTTATATCTAACTGGAGGTTTTATCTTGCATAAGGCTTTCCATATAACGTTTATATGTTTGAGTGATTTATTATTCCACCAAGAATCACATTTTCATAAGTCTTTAGTTATTTTTTATGAAAACAACAGTTGAAACAATTTATCAAAATAGATTCCACGACCCGCAAGAATAACAATACAAAACACTGAGCCGTTCTAAATAAGATCTTAAGCAGATTATTGCTCATAAATGGTCACATTTTTCAACCTGAAGGGAAATGGATGTGCGTACAGGTCCTATATCCACCGCAAACGAGCCGTTAAAACAAATGTAAAATTGGAAGTTTCCTAATGAGTGTAAGGAACTAACCGTGAGTTTTTCAAAGTTTACTCAACAAATATTTATGTTTAAGGGATCTTTATTAATTTTCAAAAGAAATTAAGAGTCATATATTTTTGAGAAAAATGAGTAACATCCGTCCTATCAAGAGCTTGAGTATAGTTAATGATCAACGAAACATTAAGTTTCACATGGAAATCTACAATTTATTCAGAATTTTACATTCACAGAACATACAATATTCTACATATACAAACACAGAATATTCTACAATTTGACCAACTGGTGACACACTTTGCACATTAATCGACGTTGGATAATCTGAAAATCGACTAAGGCATTTAATACAATGGTCAATCTGAATATTAGAGACGCGTACTCTTCACATTGACTAGAAAGCGTGCATAATACCTGATGCAAAGTGCCTGCTGAGTTGGTCAGTTTGCACAATTTCTACTCATTTCGCAGATTGCCGCATATCATAAATTGAGGGTAACATATATACAAAAGACTACTTGTTTCGATAAATGATTTCTCAAAGGTAGCATTTAAAAAGATAATCAGTGACAGGTTGCTAATATACAGGGTGATTCACAACCTTATGGACACAGAGCAGGGGCGTGAGGAGGACCTATTGAGGACCTAAGTGACAATGAAATAGGTTAGGGTAACCGGTGTACTAAACGAATGTCAAATACCTCGTATAAAACGTTATGGAAAAATGATCTATTTAAAGTTAAGTGAAGAAGAAGAAAGTCAGCAACTTACTAATAGGAAAAAGATTCGGGTGATTGCTGCGGTTTCCCCCTAATAATTACACAACATTTGTATAAAACATTTTCTTACTTGTATTTGTTACTATTTACGAGATATTTCACTGGTTCTTTGAAAATGGGTTACCCTGTATATTAATAATAAGTGGCTAAAAGTACTTTTCACGAGCGACAAGCACTGAAAATAAAGGCGTTAAGCCATTTCTTATGTTCTTATTTAGAAGCTTATATTTTTATTTAAACTTTTAATTATCAAAAATTTTAATGTGCAATTTTTGTGAAATTTTTTACATTTTCCAAAATTTTCCCAGAGTATGATATCACTTAATCCGCTAAATAACCCAAAAGTTAGAATCACACACCTTGAGATTGGAAAATATGAAAAACTTTGAAACGCTAATTTATTTTGTGTAAGACACTCAATTCGTATAAAACTAATTATTAGTATTTGACACATTTGAAAAAAGGATGTATGCCGTTGATATACAGCAGTTCACTTTTTCGAGGAAAATATCCAAAAAGGAAGAAAACATTATTATTTTATCATTATTACATTTTTCGTATTCATAAAATTTAAGAAAATGTAAGATTTTTTAAAGGGTTTAATTAAGAAAGCCTGATTTACTGTCTGGCAATCACTGTTACACTCAATTATTCAATTTGTGACTTAAATAGCAATTTTTTGCCTGACCCTTTGTAAGATGCTGCTGTACTGTATCTAGAAACAGTTGGATTCTCTTAATTTTCACCAATTTTTAAAAACCAATCAAATAGTGGGTAAAAATTGCACAATTATTTTTTCCACATACACACCCTCTCATCTTTATCTTTATCAGATAGGTAATCAAATCCGCATAACTCAAGATTCATTTATAAACTGATGCTGAGAAAAACCAAAGGAAAAGCCACTTAAGGGTTTCCATTTCAATGCGCTTCGTTGGTCACGCGTTCCGCGGGGATGATTTAAAATTGTACCCCGGAATTTTCATCGGTAGGGAGTTTAAAAATAAATTTGATTTTTAAGCTACATAAAAGTTGTCATAAATATGCTCTTAGGGCTGAGAATAAAGGAATTGTTTAAGCAGATTAAGTCCAGGGTCACTGCTCAAAATTTTCTTTTATTTAGAATCAAATAACTCCAAACAGCTTTTCCTTGGTAAAGTGCTTGTAAAAGATTCTGCTTCTGACGGGATTTCATATAAAAGTTATAAGGAATTTTGGATACTTAGTCAACATTTTTCATTAATAAAACTAAATTGCCATTTGTTCAGCGAAGCACTTTCAAATACTATACTGTCGGCCATAGATGTTTGACCTAACACCTAGGAGATGTAAAAGGCCTTTATATTTTACCAAATTCACAGAGCAAAGGTGTAATACGAGCGTCGTAATGGGGCCAGAGGCCAGACCAGCGTATTTACCCGACTAATAGCCAATTCATGGTCCTTCGAGCAGGCCCAATCTCTCCAATTAGGTACTGGTTTATTTACAAACAAACCGAGCTCTGCCGAGGCAGTAGTCTTATGTAATTGCTAATTACGTTGTGGCCAGTGTGTTTGCAAACCTCTAAATATTTTGTACAGTTCAAGAGAAGATTCAATTATTTGTGATAAATTACAATAAATCGAAGGATATATATCGATGCAGAAATGTGTGTTATATTATGAGACCTTGGAATTAGTTTCTTAACATACAATTTATTAAATATATTTTTTTCTTGTTCATCGATAGTTTGGGAATTTGACATTCTTTATCTGGTCCTGAGTGTAATTGACAAAAATATGTCATCCATTATTATTCCCCGAACGTCAAAATCATCATTCGTGCAAAAGCTGCAATTTTTTTATTGCTTATTACTTACTAACTAGCAAAATGTACAAAAAGTTCCTCTTCTGGAAGCTTAAAGAATCTTCACATCTGTCTTTTTTATGTCTCATTTTGCGTCCTAAAACAAATCGATTTTCTTCTTGCACAAAGTTAAAAAAACTGGAGCAAGCCACGTCACTCAAAAATCACCCTTAAATGTTTCGAGTCTATTAATAGAGCTGAATCAAAAAGCCGGTCGATTTGGCAAAGTTCGTTTTTTGGAAATTTTAAATAACTCGAAAACCATTCATTTTGTCCAAAAATCTCAATACCGAATTTTGTGTTTTTACTTTTACGGATAACAAATTGAAAAATTAATAATCGTTTTGCGAGGGCAGTTTTAAGAGCCGCTACCTCTGCTAGACGACACAAGTGCATTTTTTGGGTGCAGAATGTGTGAAATTGAAACACACTGCATAATAAAGTGATGGCTGCCTATAAATAATTGTAATGTACCAAAATTCCTTGTGCAAGAATTCTAGATGTAATTGAATTTGAAGTTGGGTATGCATAGCTAAAATTGTTAAATTGAAGACGAAATTCGTTTGTTATTTATATTATATTAAACATTAAGCAAAAATAGTTGAGATTATGTGTTTGCAGTAAAATTGTCTGGAAAATAAATCTTAATGTAAAATATACGTACCAAACTTCGTAATTCCTTGTTTTTGATTACCGCAATTCATCGTAAAAGTATGAGGAAATGTAAGAAAAAACTCGACCATGCTAACGTCTTCATAAAATGATCATGCACGAGAAAAGTTTCATAAATTTATTGAAATTTTGTCTTTGGAAAAAGAACTTTTAATATATTTATTTGAAAAACATTGCGGGCTCCATGCAGGCATACAGGTATTTAAAAAAATACATATTTGTCATCATTTGTTACGGGGCATTTTTAAACGATTTTTAAAGCAGGTATTGGTAAATGTATTATTGTGAGCTTCACTTCATTTTTAATGCAAGCTCAGTTGCCAAGTTTATGTTTTTCTGATAAAACGTTTATCTGGCGTGCATATTTATGAAGAGAATGTCACTATTTTTTCCCCGACTAAACCGAGAAATGTTGGCGAATATATATTTTTTATATATCTGCACGATTCCAAAAGGCCCTAAAAACTCTTCCAGAGAAACACGAGGAATTGTAAGCACTAATGAGTTAAAGAACCAGCAAAAAGCCTCTGTCAAATTATGAATATATCCAGTGCAGATTTATAACTTTCCATGCAGGTGGGTAAATTGTACGATGCGGAGTAAGATATGAAATAGCGCACGTCGCTTGGGGCTCTTTGATTTATTAGCGGTCTTCATTAAATACTGGTGGTTTTCCGTTTTACCACGCATCAAATTACCGCTTCCTGTCGTAAATAAGGAATGTGCGAAAGAGCAAACGCGAAACAGTGAATATAATAATTTATGACGAAAATTTTATGTTATCAGAAGCATTCTGACTTGTCCTTCATTGACGACAAACTCATTAAAATCTGGGTAAAATCCTCAATTGTTTACATAACTTAGTAATTTCTGGTGTAAAATTTTATCAACTCTTCAGTTTGCTTTCTTTCATTAACTGGAAGTGGGTGTTGATGAGTTAATTTCCAGATTTTAAGAATCCCACAAATAGGGACTGAAACTTGTTTTCATCACTTTATTCGAATTGTTTTCGCTCCCAGTTGATCCCCAATTTTTACATTTTTCTCAATGCGTGGTGTCGAAGATATTTCAAAACTAAATTTACCGGTTTGAAATTCGCGCGAAAACTGACCATCCCAATTCCCTTATTTGTGACGTACATTATTTGTTGAAAGGAGGCTGACACATTTACTAGCTTACTCTGATCTGTTTGTGCAAATTTCAAATGTGATAAATATACAGATTGTACAGTGGTGACCTATCATATATAAGTAATCTTTCTTTCTTATGGAAATAGGCTATCGACCCTACAGTCTTTCTGTCCTTGTTTAGTACATATAGTATTAATCTAAATAAAAAAACAAAGATAAAAATTGTCTTATTCTGGGTTAACAATTTTTTAACATTCTAATTCTAATAACAAGAAAAAAATATTTTATTGTTCAGTAGTCAGTTGCGTTTGTAAGTGTTCGAGTAGCGTTGATGTAGGGAAACGGAAGCGGGATTGTCTGGTTGGTCTTGTAAGACAAAAGGGATTCAGTATGGTCCAGTTGTAGGGGTTGTTTGTCCATTTTGTCTGTAGGTGTATGAGTCTTTCCGAAATCTTTGTCATGTTTGTGCGTTCGTATAGTAGTTGGGTGGAGGGGTTGTGTACTGGGTTTCGGGGGTGTCTTATTCGTGTTATTAGTCTTAGTGCAATTTGTTCTGTTGTTTAGATATAACGTTTTGTCCTTTCTGTTCCGTTGGTCATGAGTATATGTCCATAGTCTAGCAAGGGTCTACAAATAGCTTTATATATTTTGGTGGCGGTGTTTGTGCTGATTCCTCTGTCTTTGTAGGTTAATGATCGGAAGTGTTTTGTTCTCTTTATTGTTTCTGCCCTGATGTTTCGTATGTGTTTAGTGAATTTAAGTTTGTGGTCAATTGTGATTCCAAGGTATTTTACGTCGTTTTTTGGTTGTGTCGTTTGGCCGTCTGCAGTTATTGTAGGGGAGTCAGCGTTGAGTCTGTGGTTTGTGAGCAGAAGTTGGTTTTTTGACGCGTTTGGTGTTAGTCTCCATTTATAAAACCATGTCATTGTGTTGTTTGTTAGTGTTTGGAGTCTTTGAGCTGCTCTCTCAGTAGTTTTGTCATGTACAATAAGTGCCGTGTCGTCTGCGTATTGTAATATGTATGCCGATCTGTCGATTTGATTTTTGTCTGGTAAGTTGTAATTGTATATGTCATGGCAGTATATATTGTAGAGAAACGGTGAGAGCGGGGATCCTTGAGGGAGCCCTTGTTCAGGGGAAAAAGAAAATGACAGTGTTTTGTCAATTCGTACTTGTAGTTGTCTGTTTTCTAGTAAGTTCTTTATGGTGTGTAGTAGATATGTTGGTGTGTGTAGTTTGTATAGTTTGTATAGTAAGCCTCTATGCCAGACACTATCAAAAGCTTTGTTAAAGTCCATATACAGGCAAGCTGTCTTTCTGTCAGTTAGGTGGGTTGTTTGTATATTGTTAGTCAGAGTGAAGAGTCGGTGAATAGTCGAGTGCTGATGTTTGAATCCGAACTGATACGATGGTATGTACTTTCCGACCAGTTTCCCAGTCGCTGCCCTATTATGTACTCAAAAAATTGCTAAGTACTGGTAGCAGTGTAATTGGTTTGTAATTGCTCGGTTGTGTATTGTCCAGTCCATTTTTGGGTATAGGGATTATTAAGCCGTTTTTCCATGATTTTGGGATTCTGCCATTTGTGATGCAGTTGTTCAATTCAGTTAGGATCAGTTTGTGTGTTTCTTGAGTTAGGCTTTTCAATAGTTTTGCTTTAATTTTATCTTTCCCCGGTGCAGTGTTTTTGATGTGCGCTAGGGCTTCATCGTACTCTGTGTCTGTGATCAGTTTGTAGGTGTAGTTTGGTGAGCTGTTAAAATAGTTCAAGTACCAGTCGTTGATCAAGTTCCAGTTGTCATTGTCGAAGTTAAGGTTCGTCGATATGCTGAAGGCCCTTTGATAGTGTCTGGCGAATGCGTCCGCTTTCTCTTTGTCTGTGTACCGTTCTATTCCGTTTTCGTCAATTGTGTCAGTAGTGCCAGTCTTCCTGTATTGCGCCAGTTTCTTAATTTTTCGCCAGTATGTTTTGCCTTTGTCCTTCTGTATTTCTTTACATGTTTCTAGCCATTTGTCTTGTCGGTATTGTCCAATCAGAGTTTTAATGTTTCTGTTAATTTGGTTCAGTGTCTTTTTTAGGTCGTTATTTTGAGTGTTTGTATATAGTCTGTACAGTTCTCTCTTATGTTTTATTAGTCTCAGTATGTATTTGGGTAGTGTATGTCGGTAGAAAGCATTTTTTATTTCCGGGCTAAATTTTCCTATGGCTAGTGAAAGTTGTTGTTGTATGGTTTCTATTGAATGTGCTGTGCTTGTGATTGAATGTAGTCATGTATATGTTGTTTCACTTTGTCTATGTCAGTCTTTGTTAGGTTTAAGTTTTTCTCTATAGGAGGTGTATTGGAGGTAGGTTGCGTATGTTGTAAGTCTATGTTAAACTTAATGGCCAGGTGGTCGGATCCAAGTTCGTTGGTTAAGTTTATGTTGTTGATGGTGTTTGTCAAGTTTCTTGTGTGCAGTAGAACGTCTGGTGTTGAATCTGGGTTTGCGGGCATCAGAAAAGTTGGTGGGGTGTGCTGTTTTATAAAGTCGGAATTTTGCAAAAATCTTTTAAGTTGTTTCGTTTTGTTTGTATTCAAGTTAAAGTCGCCTATAATTATTGCATATTTATATATGCTCGCCTTAGTCAGTATGTTTTGTTCTAGGTTGGAGGGTGGGTGTATGTATGTCAGAAATATGTGTATCAGGTCGTTTAAGTAGGGTATGGTAAAATGTAGACAGTCGTTCAAAGGGTTGTTGAGGGAAGGAGGATTTGCTCTTCCAAGTTTATATGTTGGTTTTAGGAGAGCTGCGACCCCGCCCCTGGCATGATTGATGGTATTTCCATGCCTATAGATATACTGCCAATTTCTGTACGTTGGTGTTTGTCCTAGTTTGGTTTTAGCCTCTACAAATATGCAGCAGTCTGTGTCGTTTTGTTCTATGTAATTGTAAATAAGTGGATTTTTGCTGTTAAGTCCGTTGATGATGGCGTTTCAACATTTCGAACATTTGTTATAAATATTTGCCTTTCTTTTATGTTATTGTTTATATGTTATTTAGAGCTTTTAATTTAAAAAACACCAAATGGTGTCCAGAACGATTATTTGACGTATTTGTTAAAAGGCAAAACTTAGCTATTAACATCCTAATACCGTTCGATAGGTAATTAAAAATTGCATTTCCTGGTGAGTTAAAAAATATGGGGTTGTATTTAAATTTATCAAGTTATAGCCACTTAAATTTCTTATTTGATTTGTTCAAATTTGTGGACACCCTGTATAACATTGTAAGTTTATTATCATTGGGATATAAAATATGATTTCTTGTTACACTTCACTACAAATTACGCTTACATAACTTAAATAATTCTAAAGTATTGGACACATGAAAATCATATTACATTTTGATAAAATTCGGATTATTAAAAACCGTACGATTTAGGTATTATAAATCTTATTAAAACAAACACTTATTTTGCTCAGAGAATCTAAAATGCAATAATATATAGGGTATTTCATTTAAAAAAACACAACTTTGATACTTTTAAGGCTTTTGGAACACCCTGTACATTACAAAAATATTTTTAGAATGTGCGCCAGGTAGGCGTCTGTGGATTTATCAAATAATACTGTGTCAAACTTCCGTTTCCCTACATCAACGCTACTCGAACACTTACAAACGCAACTGACTACTGGAAAATAAAATAATTTTTTCTTGTCATTAGAATTGGAAAGTTTATTTAATAAAATTATTAACCTAGAATAAGAGAATTTTCAGCTTTGTTTTTTGTTTAGATTAAGACTACATGTATTAAACAAGGGCAAAAAGACCGATAGGTCGATAGCCTTTTTAGAAATAAAGATGTTTACTACTACTACTTTGTCAAAATCAAACGGTTTACCGGCAAACTTCCGTGCCGTATACCGTGAATAACCCTGTACAATGTATGTTCGATGTTTCTTACCTTGTCACACCGCAGTGTGTGCACATTTCTAATTATTTTAATGTTAGTCAGTTGGCAACATTGTAATTATGCCTTATGTCAAAAAGGGACTGTCACAGACAGATAGGTTAGCGGCACACTCTCTCGCCGACACTCATTCACTCAACTACTCTCCTGTTTTCCATGAAGGCAAATCTTAAAATATCTAATAATAAAAAACCCATCGAACAAAAAGAGAGTTTCAACGAACACAAACGGCATAAAATAAGCCACCCTATCGCAAACCTGATCACCAGAAGAGCTGATTCCAGTGGTGCACTAACCACATTAGAGGCAGCTCAAAAATAGTGGAACCAACCACTTCACAATGTATGTTGGAGATACTCTAAAGTTTCCATTCTTCTCCAGCATCCTTTATATTCAGTTGGCAGTACGCCTGAGAGCAAATGAAATATTTGAAATAAAATTTTGCTGAGGCGAAAGCAGAAGACAAAAGAAGAAAAAAAAGAAAGTCAAAAAGCGACCTGTGCAAATACGATCATCAGGCGCAGCCCCAACATAAGGAAATACTTACTATGAATAAATAACATTAGGAACCAAGAGGAAAATAAACATCAAAGGGAAACGAATAGCAGGTATTGGAACTCTCGATTTATTTACACATTTCGAAAAATATACAAATATACAATACAAAATATACAATAACAAAGATAGGTCATGCTTTATTCATCAACCAAATATTATATTACAGCCTAAGCATTACAGTTAAATCTTTTCCTGTTTATGTTAAGAATTGTCCAAATTACTTACAGGATAGATAACTGATTGAGAACGTCTTTTAGTTCTTGGCCAATAGATCTATTTTCTCTAGAAGAGGGGACATTATTCTTTCTCATTATCAATTGGCGTCACTTCGATATTGATGAAACTGCCTTTTTGGAAATGTGTAATTTCTGCTAGTGTTATCTGTAGGCCTCTCCTTATAGGTCACTTTGAATTTCGTTTTCCGACGTGGTGCAGGTTTTCTATTTACCGATATTTCCATTGTTTCCAACGATTCTCTGACTACTGCATCTGTGCAGCTGTGGCAGTCCCTTTTCATCAATGCCATCCCTAAATTAGAAGAAATTGGGATGCTTGGGCAGTCTTCAAACAGAAAGTGTCCTTGCACTTTGGTTTTGAACATTGATTGCTTTTCGGGTAACTGTTGACAGGTATTTTGTATCTCCGATGATGCTTGATACGGAGTTCTTATGCCGCTTCTGAGGTAATACCTCGGTCTCATCGGTATTGCGAACTCAAATGCAGAATTACCAGTGGAATTAAGTTTCCCATTTCGTCCCTGCGGAGATGCATTTTCCTTCTCGTTCTCAACGCACTGCTCTAACATTTCAGGAGTAATTTCTTCAGAAGCTTGCTTTGGTACCAAGTCACAAACTATATCTTTAAACAACGCGTTAGTGTTTGTTGACATTTTATCCTTTAAAAACGTGTTGCTTTACACGAAACTAGAAAGCACGTGCGAACATCTGTGATATTATCTGAATGACATTAAAACTGAACATCGTGGCCCTCTATCGGACGGCATAGATTAAATGGCAGATGTCATGAAGGCCTTAGACATGGTCTAGGCAAGAACATAAACGACAATTCCTTGAAGATACACCTGCACGAAAAAATTTCAAAAAGCTAAGTAAGGTACTCCTGGTTTTTACAAGCAAGTTGCTACTTTCTGTCGCAATTATGAAAAATTTAAGTTTGAAATTCGCGTCTGTTGCGTCGTATTACGTACGGAGAGCAAATAAATGATGGACATGGATCTCATCTAGAAGGTTTTCGAATCCAAATCAAAAGCAATTGCCTTTTTTGAATAAGTTTTATAGTATTCATACGGCAAACGATACCAAGGAAAAAGTTCTGATAACTTCAAAATATTGTCCTTCTGTTCTTTCACTGGATGCTGATATCGATGGTTTAATATAAATTGTGGAAACTAACCCACTGCAATCTAGAGTTACAGTGTGAGGTGAATGTAATGTTTCGACGACTATAAAAACATTTTAAAAAATTCAAAAATTTTTCCTAAGTCTGTTTAAATATACGATATTATATGACACCCATATCTGCAATACTAATAGAATGTGTCGATTTTGGACATCGGATTGGAAATCGGTAGATGTCGTCAACTTTTTTAAATGGCCGCCATGGCATAAGTTACTCTAGTAAACTTGATACGATTATTTAAAAATGGAAAAATCCAGTATGGCTGTCATAAGAGAAGAAAGTAGCTTATGGCTGTTCAAAACCGACAAGTCACGAATAGTAGGCTGAGAAACAAAATTGAAACATTTTCTTGAAAATTCGTTGTCGTTTTGAATATCTTTGGAAGAAGGTAGGTGCTAACATGTTTCCATGTTCTAAAACGGTATTTGACAACGCTGTATTTCGCGATTTCAATGTTGAGGTTTGTAAAACGAGCAGCTTTCATCTAAGATTTCTTCTTTCATTTAAGATTGTTCGAACATAAACTTCTATAATTATTATCAAGCCTCTAACGCAAGAAGTAGGAACTAAAAATAAATTTTTTGTTCGAGTGAATCAAAAAGTGCCATTTTCCGATCAGAAGCGATGACCATAAAGAAGCACTTTTCATTCGTATTCATTTGTTTCACTTTTACGCACGGACTTTTACGCACAGTGTGCGCAAAAGTAAATGTGACAAATTGAACGTGTCACTGTCGTATTTTTTAAAGTATTTTTATTAAATAGTAACGGACATGCTGATTTTTTAATGAATTACGTAGGTTTATTGACAACTATTGATCCTAATTTAAAGTTTACTTGCAATTTGTAAATTATAACTTTGTTACAAGTTCAATCTGAAAGTCGTTTCAAGGGCCTATTTTTCTGCGTACTCCGATGTTGCCACACGCAAAACACGGTCTTTTTAAATAGCGCAAATGTGATGTAAAGTGTACAACTTATACAAACACCATACAGTAAAACCAGCTGTTTCAAGGTTGGAAGTTGAACCAACATTTGCGGCATCTCTAACTTCTGGTGGTGTACAGGACATTGAATTTTCGGCACTCATTGTTTCACTTGTATAAGCTTACAAAAATACGCTTTTGAAAAATTACAAGCGTCAAAACGAGACTTTTGAGAAATGCCATTGACATCAAATTTAAAATATGAAACCGATACCTTTTATTTTTGGCTATTCTTATTTATTATAACTTATTATTTGTGTTGTCTTTCATTCGAACAAAAAATTTGTAGAATGTAGAATTTTCTTAGTTAGGGTTTCTTAACTACAGTTCGGATAACGTCTTCTCGCCTCACAAGTGAATGTACAACGCCTTTTTCAAGAAGTAGACTTTTTCAAAAGCAACTACGCGTTGGAAAAAATCTTTCCGTGTTTACGTTCGTTGCAGCTCAAGAGATGAATTTCTGATCGCAGTGCTTGGGCATTTTGTAATTTTTTACATCTTATTCTAATTTTGTTATCATACATGTGCATTTGCAGTATCCAAAATCATCGAGCATACAATTAAATATAATTCAAAGTCAAAAGATTAATTACCCGGAGAACTCCTCGTCAAACTGAATAGTAAGCTGTGTAAGGAACATTTTTTTAAATCTCTCACTCTAATTACTACTTCCCTTCGAACAAGTTTTACAGCAAAATCGGTAATAGAATTTATCAAGGAATTTAGATCCGCGCTAAGACATCTTGATTTTTTTTATGGTCACATATGGATATTTTCAAAGCATCGGATAGACCATTGAGAGCTGGATACAGAAATATATAATTATATGTCCTTTGCGTAGACGATTCTCGATATATGGATATTTATCGATATATGGATATAGCGAGTGTTAAACTCGCTAAACTGAGTTCCATACCATTTCAGAGCTGACGATGGTTGAGCTCTATTTGCTGTTATGGCTGCTATGGCTGCTTGACTGTCAGACAGAATTGCAATATACTGATTGCAAAAGCTGTTTTCAAGGCTGAACTGAGCGCATCTCTCTATTGCGTCAATTTCCGCCTAAAAGGTAATTGAGTATTTTCCCATAGATTCAAAGTACTTGGTTCTTGGCCCAAAAACGCCGGCTCCTTTTCTATCGTGCGTTTTTCAGCCATCGGTATACCATTTGATGGTAAGTGTTCGATTAACTTAGTGAGAAATGTTCTCTCAAAGTAATATTTGCTGATGGTTTTATCTTCCGGCCATGTCAAATGTGGAATTGTTGAAAATGCTGCCAGATGTAGAATTGAAATATATTTCCGATAGAGATGCCCAAAGTTTCCTACCTAGTAGCATTCCTTCTCCAACTACATTCTTAGCTTTTTTAAAAAGAGCTGCCCTGGCGGCTCCTTGTACCGTTAGATGCCAAGGTGTGAGGTCAAATATGACCTCCATTGCCGCAGTAGGACTCCTGATATGCATAATATCTCTATACTTTGCTTTCTCCTGTCTCTATACTTAGCTAAAGGTTTACTTTGTCCTTTTATTGGTATTATTTATTGTGTATATTTTCCTGACTGTATTTCAACTTAATTCAAAAGAAATTCCTGGGTTCCAGTCAGTATTATTGTTTATTATTTAAAGCATTTTACAAATACGTTTCGGTATCTTTCTCCACCATCATCAGTTTGTCTAAAATATACATTCACAGTCGTCATTCATTAGAAACAAGAGCTCTGTTAAAATATACATACTAAAATACAAATTACAAAAATATTAAAAAGCATATTAAAATTTGTTTGAGTCTCTTGGGATCACAGGTGATGAGTCAGGACAATCATGTTCGGGAAAAGACCAGAATTTATTGTTCAGGGCTTTAAAATTTACTTGCATGTATGGCTGTTTCCACCTTCACCTTTGGCAAGCCATTGAAAAATGTTTACTTTATCCAACATCGAGCGAGAGAATAAAAAAACTGTGGTGTTTTCTGCTCTTCAATGTACCATTAATTGGCTATGCATGCCTTCGATGATGGAAATAGTGGACTGAAACCGCACTGAATGGTACAACAACCGTTTATTTTACGTTTCTTCACTACAACAAAATACTACATCATATGATGTTCTTAGATTACAATTATCAAGCGGAGACCATTCGTATGCAAAAATGGACACGTTACGGCTCAGAAAATGTCTAAGCGAGAGATAGCAATTCCCTCAAAAAAGGGTTCTATATATTCCCTAGATGATAGCTGGCAACCATCTACTTATGAACTAGAATACAAATTGACAAAACCATTGACATATGGACTGACAAAACATATGGACAAATTCCGAACATGCCGGCGCCCTTGAAAGCACTCACTTTCAAAACTAGTAATTGAAATTTAAGTAACAATTGGATATACCATAACACATACATGCAGCATGTTAGGCAAGGAAAGCTAGCACAACACTTACTACTGAGCTTCACATTGTCCTGCTCGGGCAATAAACAAATCTTGGTGATAGCACGCTTGAAGACTCCCGTTTGGGTGTGAACAGTCACCACTCGCACTTCTCCATCTGCCCCAGGATGCACTTGTACCATACGCCCGATGGCCAATATACGGCGGGCAGTTGTCTTCCTTCAGCAGCACCAAAGACCCCGTGGTAGATCCGATGTCCCTTTTGAATTTCCACTTGTGCCGCTGGTGAAGATGATGTAGGTATTCCTTGCTCCACCTGGCCCAGAAATGCTGCGTCATGCGCCGCACGTGTAGGAATCTCTTGTTGAAATTCATAGCGGAGTGTCGAACATCAGTTTCAGGAAGAGCAGTCAACATTACTCCAATGATGATAGCTTGCAGGTCATTAGGATCGTGTGAAAGGGGGACAAGAGGACGTTAATTTAGTACCGCTTCCACTTGTACGAGCAGGGTGTAAATTCCTCAAAGGTGAGGTTTACCTTAGTCATAACGCGACTCAAGTGAGTCTTTAAGAGATCTTGAGATTGAACTGCAGATTCCCACAATCCGCCAAAATGTGGAGATCGTGTTGGGATAAAATGCCAATTCACTTGTGATTGGCTCAAATTGTGCTGAAAGTTTTCTATTTGCAAGATGCTCTTTAAGTTACGAATCAATTCTTTATTAGCGCCTACAAAGTTCGTACCATTGTCAGAATACATGTCCTTGGGCAAGCCACGCCTAGATGCAAATCGCTTTAGAGCAGCAATAAAACACTCTGAACTTAGCTCGCTAAGTAATTCAATATGAATTGCTTTAGATGCCATGCATGTGAACACGCAAATATAAACTTTCACAAATTTCGGTTTTTTGTTTTACCGTCTTTTATCTCGTATGGACCAGCGCAGTCTACACCGCACGAGGAGAATATTTAACATGGAGTGACCCGAGGACTCGGTAGCTCACCCATTTGATGAAATGCACTTGGAGGTCTGGATTTGAAACAACGCAAACACTTTCTTATTGCAGATTTGACAGATTGTCTGCCATTTATTGGCCAAAACCTTTGCCGTACGTGCGATAATGTTCCCTGTAAACCCGAATGCAAGGTACGTGTATGCTCATAGAGAATAACTAGACGAGTGAAAGGATGATTACGAGGTAAAACTGCTGGGTGTTTCTGGTTATAAGTAAGACTTATTGTTAATTAAACAAAGGCGAATTATTCAGCCCTTGTCAACGAATGGGTTCAAAGAGCTCAATTTATTGGAAGTACTGACATTTTTTGACGCATGAAGGAGGTTTAATTCAGATGAAAAGGTCTCACCTTGAACAATTCTTGTAAGGACTGTTATGCTATTTTCTAGCTCATTTATTGTCAAATTGCCTGTCTGTTTAAGTTTGGAAGTATTATTCAACGGTTTTATGTTGTGCATAAACCGCAGACAATAGGCAGTTACTCTCTGCAATGTGGAGAATGACAAGAATCTGTTGAAAAGGTCACATGGCTCCTTAGTAGTTATGGAGACACTGTGAACTTTAATTTCTGGCAGTACTTGGGTTGTGTTTGAATACTGAGAAATATGTGTGATTTGCGAATGATATCTTGTTGAACATGACAAAAATGAAGGACCATGCCACCACAAGTCTGCGCGTAACAATTCTGACGGATTAATGCCTCGTGAAACGATATCGGCAGGATTGCTCGAAGATGGAATGTGATACCATGTGTTTCGATCAGTTAGTTGAATAATTTCAGAGGTTCGATTTGCAATGAAAGTTTTTAGAGTATTGGGTTCGCGTGCAAGCCCAGACAATACAATTGTCGAATCTGTATAAAGATATACTTTATCTATTGTCAAATGTAAGGTTCCTAGACATTTCTTCACTAATCTGGCCATCAAAACTGCACCACATAATTCAAGACGTGGGAGACTAACGCTTTTCAACGCAGCAACACGCAACTTTGCACATAATAGGTTGCAGTTTCTTTCTCCTTCATTGTCAATTGATAATAAATATACACATGTACCATAAGCCTTCTCAGATGCCTCTGAAAAGCATGCTTTTCTATTTTTGAAGAAGCCTTTGCTATAACCTGCCGCGGTATGAATATTGAATTAATTTTCGAAAGCTCATTGAATAAAGTCATCCACTGGGTGTGCAGCTCCATAGGAATTGATTCATCCCAATCCAGCTTTAATTGCCAGAGAGACTGCATAATTAGTTTTGATCGTATTAAGATGGGTGCTAACAAGCCAAGGGGATCGAATTGCTTTGAAATATATGATAGAATGTTTCTTTTTGAAACCTTGCTGTTATCAGCAGAAGTATGGATGGCATTGTAGACAAAGTTGTCTGACTCTGGTAGCCAAGAAATACCTAAATTTTTGGTGACATTGCTATCTGCAATTATAATTGAGGAATTAGAAGAATTAAATTCTCATTTTTTAAATCGTCTAAAACCTTTTGATTGCTTGATTGGAACTTCCTAAGGTCAAAACCATATTCGGAAAAAATAGATTTTAAATTATTTCTGATCTCTATTACGTCATCAACAGTATCACCACCTGTCAACATGTCGTCTACGTAAAAGTCGTTTTTGATTATGCTGCTTTCAGTAGGAGAGCTGGCTGATGTGTCTTGTGATATTTGATTAAGGCATCTAGTTGACAAAAATGCAGCTGGAGCTGTCCAATATGTTACGGTGTTCAGTCTATATGATTTAATGTTTGAATTTGGATTTTCGCGCCACAGAATGCGCTGAAGGTTGCGCTGCTCTGGCTTTACTAAAATATGCCTATACATTTTTGCTAAGTCTGCAATCAAAGCAATATCAAGCAATCAAGCAATTGGGTTCGAAACCTCAAAATTATGGTGAATAAATCGTTCTGAACTACGGGACCTACTTTTAAAACGCTGTTTAATGATATCCCTGTGTCGGATTTCACGCTTGCGTTGAATACAACTCTAAGGCGAGTTGTTTCACTTGTTTGCTTTTCAACTCCGTGATGTGGCATATGGAAAATGGGATAAGTGCTGTCATTATTTGAAGAATCAACGAGAGACATTTGCCCTAAAACGTTCATACTCAATCATAAAGTCCTTATAACCCTGATATAAGCTTGGGTTTTTGAGAAGACGAAGTTCAAGCGACTTGAAGCATTTCAAAGTATATTCGTAAGAATCGCCTAGATTTAGAACATTATTTTTGATAGGAAGACTGACAATAAATCTGCCATTATGATCCCGTTTTGTAGTATCAATAAAATGCTGCTCACATTGTAATTCTTCAGTACTGTACTTGGGGGTGCTTAAGGCTGGCGTTTCCTCCAGTAACCAGAATTTCTCGATCAGTGTGTTTAAATCCGTATTTGTGAAAAAACAGACACTTGACTGAGTTGGAAGTCTATTTTGCATGTTTCCTGATACTATCCAACCGAGTTGGACTTTTGCAAAATAGGCAAATCTACGCGTAATTTGATTTGTCCCCACACAAAGTAAATTGAAGAAAATCTGTGCACCCATAAGCATATCAATTGAACTGCTCTGATTGAAAGTAGGATCTGCTAATTTGATAGAGTCTGGAATGTGAAGATGATGAACATAATTGTGTGATTAGGACTACTGTCAGATATTTTATCAATAACCAGAAAGGTAATGTGGTAGTAAATTGTTATGTATGGAGTAAATTTTTAACTCGATTTGCTTGTTTATCTTTGTTGAAATTGTGGCAATTCCAGAGACGGAAACGGGACACTGCACTCGATGCGTTGGTAAACCAAGGCGTTATAATAGGTTTTCGTTTTCATTTCAGTTTACTTTTCAAGGCAAATTCGGAGACTTAAACATCCAGAGTCAGAGTAAAATTAATCCGGCGCACAACGCCAATTTTCTTATCAGACAAAAGTTGAGGACCTCTGTACTCTTACTTCTGCTGTCAACAGATTGATGACCTCTTTACTCTTACTTCTGCTGTCGACAGATTGATGACGCCTTACACTCGATTTTAAACCCACTTTTTCAATTTACTATAAAATTAAATTGTCACAAGTTTGTAATCTGATGTTATTCCCAGAACTTTAACTTTTTTTTTCTTGAATTCTGCAACTTCTCCAGTCAGCTGGATTGTTTTCCAGGCAAGTTCATAAGCTTTCTGTATCTTGAGCGTAATACTATAGTGGTTTTGGCTGGATTTATTATAGTCCCGTCGCCCCTGCACCATCTTTCAGTGACTTGTAGTCCTACTTATATTAGTTCACGTAAAGTGTTTTCATATTTGACTTTGGCTACTATAACGATGTCCTTTGCGTAC
Source organism: Dendroctonus valens (assembly GCA_024550625.1). NCBI lineage: Eukaryota > Metazoa > Arthropoda > Insecta > Coleoptera > Curculionidae > Dendroctonus > Dendroctonus valens. The sequence continues at coordinate 1,037,348 of JAJTJO010000463.1, forward strand.
CTTATGCAGTGTAAGCCAGTGCTTGTTAGCTTGTTAGCTTGTTGAGTAGTTTACCTACTAATAAGATCCACATCAAAAGTGAGCAGACGCCTGCTTGAGGAGTGCCGCGAGTCGTACCAATTTTTTATCGTCCTATTAGCCACTGTAGTTTCAGCATCGGATGACACAAGCATCTCGCTAATCCTATTTATAATTGCTCTATCAACACGCCGTCTCTCCAGGGCACTTCTGATTGATGCATGAAACGTGCTATCAAAAGCACCCTAAAGTCGAGGAAAGCGCATATTACGCGATCTACCCCATACTTTATGCGCACTTCTTGACAGGAGAATCTTTTTACCAGTCTGCCTGATAGAAACTTCAGGTGCATCCCAGAAAATCGCCATCACAATTCCAACGAATACAAAAGGTGGTACAAGATTTTTGTTTCCGTTGGTTGCAAAATATGCTCCTGAGCTTCAACAGGGAAGCAAATGAATGAAGAACTCCTCCGTCTTATTAAAACTTGACGTAATGGTTCTCATCAAGGGACTTGATTGCCACCTCCCAAGTGCTGCACCCCCCTGGTTCAGATGGTATTATTAGAACAGCTACTATCAGAACGGCTACCTACACCATTTGACGTTCTGCAAATAAGATGTGCAGACTGCCTTTAGACACTAGGATTTGAGGATTTCAAAGCGGACGGAATGTTGCAGCGCAAGAGGGGTATTTTGAACGCAGTGGGTGACCGTTCTGTCATTGTAGGCACATGAGGATTTTCTAATGCCTAACGGTTTTTAACCTACACTGCAAGTTTGGTGGACCCGACTTAAAGTCTCTTGAACCCTTTGTGTCGAGTTATTGTGTATGAAAGTCCAGTTTACAATGTTGATGATTTACGCCTAAGGACAGTGGATGCAGTTAACGATATTAATATAAATCAAAACCAATGTATTCAAAACGTTTCAGATAAAATTTAAATTGATTGTAAAAAAAGTATTGGGCTAAATAGAGGTCCTATCGACAATCACTGATTTTAATCTTTTTGTTTTAATTTACATTTTTTCAACCTATAACAGCAATAAATATGGTTATTTCCTCTACGATTTTTGTTTGTTTATCGTATTTCAAGGCTACTTTGATTTGTTGCTATTTGCAAGTTATAATAAATAAATTCCAATGTATTCCTGGGTTTTCAGTCAATTTTATTGTCACAATTATGGTGTTATGTGATGAGCCCTGCGTTTCGTCCGGGTCTACCTATTGGACTCGTCAGTAAGGCTTAGGTAGACCCTGCCTTATACGCCAGACACCGGTTATACGTGTTAGGACGTAAATGAACCGAGTCGACGTAGATCTTGTGCGGTGAGATGTTGGCAACCCGTGTTGCTGATGCTGCCACTCGTTCCATTCTGCTTTTGTTCCCAAGCATCTATCTTTTGTATATTCTTTTTTCCTTACTGTACTTTAATTCATTCCAATGTATTCCTGGGTTTTCAGTCAATTTTATTGTCACAATTATGGTGTTATGTGATGAGCCCTGCGTTTCGTCCGGGTCTACCTATTGGACTCGTCAGTAAGGCTTAGGTAGACCCTGCCTTATACGCCAGACACCGGTTATACGTGTTAGGACGTAAATGAACCGAGTCGACGTAGATCTTGTGCGGTGATATGTTGGCAACCCGTGTTGCTGATGCTGCCACTCGTTCCATTCTGCTTTTGTTCCCAAGCATCTATCTTTTGTATATTCTTTTTTCCTTACTGTACTTTAATTCATTCCAATGTATTCCTGGGTTTTCAGTCAATTTTATTGTCACAATTATGGTGTTATGTGATGAGCCCTGCGTTTCGTCCCGGGTCTACCTATTGGACTCGTCAGTAAGGCTTAGGTAGATCCTGCCTTATACGCCAGACACCGGTTATACGTGTTAGGACGTAAATGAACCGAGTCGACGTAGATCTTGTGCGGTGAGATGTTGGCAACCCGTGTTGCTGATGCTGCCACTCGTTCCAGGGCTCATCACATAACACCATAATTGTGACAATAAAATTGACTGAAAACCCAGGAATACATTGGAATGAATTAAAGTACAGTCAGGAAAAAAGAATATACAAAAGATAGATGCTTGGGAACAAAAGCAGAATGGAACGAGTGGCAGCATCAGCAACACGGGTTGCCAACATCTCACCGCACAAGATCTACGTCGACTCGGTTCATTTACGTCCTAACACGTATAACCGGTGTCTGGCGTATAAGGCAGGGTCTACCTAAGCCTTACTGACGAGTCCAATAGGTAGACCCGGGACGAAACGCAGGGCTCATCACATAACACCTTAATTGTGACAATAAAATTGACTGAAAACCCAGGAATACATTGGAATGAATTAAAGTACAGTCAGGAAAAAAGAATATACAAATAATAAATAAATATAAAGAAAACGGATGAAACAAATCTAGGCAATATACAGGGTGATTCAAAATTGGCATCATTCGTTTTAATGGTTTATAAAGAGTACGAGAAAAATATTGAAAAAAAATCCAAAAAATTCCAGAAGTTATTAAAAATTGAAAATCGAATTTAAATTTTGCTATTAAGCATTATTTGGAAATTGCCTCATATTTGATTTGTAGCTTATGAGAATACTAAAGCATTCGAAAATAAAAATTACCATCTTTACTTCAAATTATGAACACTTTTGCTGTTAAAAAAGTACTCTTCTACAACTTTGGATGAAAATTCAAAGCGGCAACGATGTTTTTTATCATTAACAGATAGTTACAGGTAGATAGTTTGCGTCAAGAATACCAAGCATTTGTCAAATTTTATCTTGGTTTATAGATTTTCAAAAGGAATTTGATTCCATAGAAACACGCATTTATAAAAACTATGGCCGGGCAAGAATAGATTCAAGATACACCAACATAATTATATAAATATTAATTAATATATTTAAAAAAATAATAAAAATATTTAAAAAAATATTTACCAAAATGACACATTCCATGTTAAAATTGACGAAGAACTACACACCAATAAAATACAAATACAACGAGGAGTACGTCAGGGATACCCGATATCTCCAAATTGTTTACCCTAGCGTTGGAAGACGTCTTTAAGGAACTATCATGGGAGAAAAAGGAGATAAGAATTGACGGATCCTACCTAAACAACCTGCTCTTTGCAGTCGATATGGTCTTAATTTCGAGTGATGTCAATGAGGTTGTAGAAATGTTGGAACAGCCTAACAGTGCAGCAAAAAAGGTGTTGATTAAAGATAAATTTAAGCAAAACTAAGATAATAAGCAATACAACAGATATTATCATAGAACATCTGATAGTGAAAACTGCAACGAATATGTATGGGTCACAATATATAATTGGGCAAAGAAAACCAGACCGCTGAAAAAAATAGAAGAATTGGTCTGACTTGGGCGCACTTGGAAAGCTCCGATATATCCTAAAGGACAAAACCATCCCCATTAACTTAACAAAGAAAGTATGTGAATCATGCATACTTCCAGTAGCAACATATGGCTTTGAAACAAGAACTCTCACAGAGAGAAGCGTCAGCCGATTAAGAACAAACACAGAGAGCAATGGAGAGAGCCATGTTAGGAATTTCGCCAAGAGATAGGATTCGTAACGAGGACATCAGAAGACGTACACGGGTCACATACGTCATGGAACGTATAGCGAAGTTGAAATGACAGTCGGTGGGTCACATAGGAATACAAGATTGAGAAACATGGGCCATAAAGATCACAATATGAAGACCAAGAGAGCCTAAAAGAAAAGTTGGAAGGACCTCAGCAACGATAGCTCGACAATATCAAGAGAGTAGCAGGTAGACACTGGGTACAAACTACACAAGGCAGGTAAACGTGGAAAGCATTGGGAGAGGCCTATGTCTGGGAGTGGATGAATATCGGCTGACATAGAAGAAGAAGAAGTGTCTTGGTTTAAAGCTTCTTTCACAAAATGTTCACCAATTTCGAATATGCGGATATGCTATTATTGTGGGGGAATACCACAGTAAGATAGCAGATGCTGTAATAACTTACACCAACAAAGGCCTAGAGCCACTGGACTATTGGCTCTAGGAATTGAGGCAGATAGTGGAAGAGCAGAAGGTGTTTGGGTTCCAGGCATAAAAGAACAGGCACTTGAGATGATTGCTGCAGAGCATTCCAGGAGTACTCGGAGCATTACACAACAACTGACCCTTTCCCAGGCAACTATGCAGCGGATAATTACCGAGGAATGGCAACATCCATACCATGTATGTAAGACACACAGGACACGTTCAATCTCTGGTCTACTGAGCACCGGTACAAATTGAGCAGGAAGTTAATTAACCGAATACGAGAATCTGCTCAAAACGAGTGCACAATAATGTGATTACACGGCAACAAATATGTTGGAGTTAAACGGGAACTTCAAACACCTCCTGTAAGTTGTTGGTTCTTTTTTTTCTGTGAGTTTTTTGCAAATATATCAGTTTTTAATAGGAATTTATTTTTTTTACTATTTTGCCTGTAGTCCCAAAATACCCCCCAGACCACACGTCCTAAGGAATGACGATAATTTTGAATCACTTTGTATAGATCTGTCTAAAAATATATAGGGTTTTCCAGTAAAAAAAGTGACTTGATGTGACATTTACGTCTTTTATGTTTTATTTTGTTTTAAAATTTTGAAAATCTGAGTAATAATAAACAACTTTTGTATTTATCACTTTAACAATTTTTTGAAATAAATAATGTAAGGGGAGTCAACGTATGAGAAAACGGCTTGGACAAAAAAATTAAACGGCAGTCCCATGCAGGATAAAAAGTCAAATTTTCCAATAAACTTGCTTATTTGTGTAGAAAAAATAGATACGAAAATAGGTTTTTCATGATCCCCTGGTGGAAAATACGTTACTGTTTTCGATGGCGAAATATCAGTTTTAGCAAGTACAATAGCTTTCGTCACGCACCTTTCTGACTCGATAACTAGCAACGGCGGGCATGCCATGAAGAAAGTGATAACTTTCGCCACGCACGCATACAGCTTGACTGTCAAAATTTTTCAAAACCTTTTACTTTTCCCGGCTGGTTTTCACCGTTGTTTTTCACATCCCGTTGGTTAGGATCAGTGCATAACAGGAATCATTATTTGATGACATCATTCGTGTTTACAATTCTCTATACGAAGACATACAGCAAATAAATCTTGCATAATTGTAACTGACATTTAGTTAATAGAATGTATGTATTTCTAGCAGTATTGTGGAATAAAAAGCCTTTCCATTCCATTCGCATAACATACAACATTTAAAAACAGCAATGAAAAAGTGTAGATTAAGGCGAAAAGCTCGTTCCCATTTGCATAAAACCAAATTTACCAACATAAAGACAGAATTGGAAGCACTTCCTTAATTTAGATTGTCATAGAAGGAAATTGGTAAAAATTAACGTATTAATCGTAAACCCAAATCACGTTTCTGCAATGTTAAATTCAACGTCACTCCCGGCGATTTTCTCGAAAAGGTAGGAGTGTCCATACATTTAGAAACCAGCGCTGCGTGTCTTCTCACAATGCGACACCAATTACTGCTCCCCATTAAGGACGACTTTAGTTCCATATCCTTATTTCAGCACGTAACTCTCTCGTTGAATTCAATTCATTAGGTGATGCCCGATGTTTAACTTTTGTCAACTTTTACTTAGGGTTTATAAGAAATAGTCGCTTCTTTTCGAATAATTCCACACTTCAACTTGGACGGTTGTAATTTGAACATTAAATACATTAAAACATATTTAAAAACTGTGTTAAAGAGTAAGGCGAACACTCGAAATTAGCTCTACCGGCTTTGCTTAAGCAAAACTAATTTATATATTTTCTGGTCAATTTTTTCCATAAAACTTTAAATTACGTAAAACTTTCGTATCAGGATATCTATATAAATATCATTAAATCAGGAATCTTTGCAAAGCGACCATGCGCTTTGACAAACTGTAGCCGCCCTCGGCATCATAAATATTTCCGACCCGGATGCTGAAATCTTCATTCGACAAATTACTGATTAAATGTACATAATCTCAGACCAAACTTGCCAAGAAGCCACAAAAGAGCGACCGTCGGACCTCTCCAGACGGTATTAAGGATACATGAGATGCGATTCGGTTGACCGGACACATATGCAGATCCTTTCATGTTGATTTAGTAATGGCGTGTCCCCGAGGCGATATGAATACACATAAATATCAAGTCAGCTTTTCATGAACGTCGACTCTGGTCAAAGTTCTAAGTAGGTCTGGACCGATGCATTATATTCCAGTTAGGTTAATAGATTTTAAAGGAATTAAGTATTGATCCGTGTATAATAAATGTTTTATTGTGGTTTAGAAATAATACAGGACTGCTAAATTTGCCCCATACTAAGTTGAATTGCAAGTTTATGAAGTTACATTTCACAGAGTAATTTACGATAATTAGAAATTATCGATAATTTTGGAAAACTTGCCTTATTTGAAATGTTTTATAATACGCCGCGATTTGGAGTAACTGCGTTATCAGAGATTGAGAAAAACATTGAAATCCTTACCGCAAAAAACTTGAAATGCTCTGAAGCTTCGACTTGAAGACAATTGTAAGCCCTCCTTGCTGAAAAACAGTATATACTCGACAAGTCTACATCCAAAGACAAGCTCTCTTCAATTTTGCAAGATTGTGGGAACAACATGCGGAATAGCGTGAACATTGTGCAAGGAAAAGGTGGTCTAAACTAACATGTGGAACAGGTAAATGTTTCTAAAAATATTCATTAGAGAGTTTGGAGCGGCTATTCACCCTTTTAATAACGTAAGATCTAACAAGGTGAGAAACGCAAGATGCGCTTTGTGACGTACCTTACAAATCGATGTGGGTGAAAGGAAAAACAGATCTGCAGTTTTTACTTATCGAGAACTGTAGAAAATTATCACTCCAGAGAGTCTTCAGGGAAAACTATTTTATGTAATGTCAAATGACGAGGTTCTTCCGAGAGGAAAGTGTCAATGATGGTTCATTAGTAACAGATAGAGTATAATCCAGTCTTTTCGGAAAGCTGTGATTAGGAATACTGCAAATGAGGATATCTGTCCACTAAGGCAAGTTTTTTCTATAAACTTTACAGTCATAATTGTTATTATTTAATTTAAATTATTAATGTGTCAAAATGACGAATAAACCAAAAAAACAACGTTGTAATTAGATATGTTGGAACGCTTCGGTCGTGAGATATCTCCAGATTGGCACATTCTTGGGTATTTCGTGTCATATCCACACTTGTATAGTACGAATACACAAAATATAAATTGAGGTTTTTGAAATACATTTATTTTTAATATTTTCTCTTCTGTTACAGATTGTATCTACAAGAAACTAAATTCAACAAGAAGCTGTAAAATCACAGCCAATAGCCTTTTCCTTACTCTAGATTCTAATTGGAAAATGCTGGCCAATGGTAGGTATAAGAATTGTCTGGTGGAGACGAACAAGATAACAAAAAAGTTGGTTCGTGATGTGAAAAATCTGTCACTCAATCAGTTCACTAACCAGTCACATAGAGCGGCCACAGTGAAAGGCGAAAGCTAGAGTGGATGAATATTAGCTGACAAAATAAACGGGCCATGATAACATTAATTACATACCATTTTATTTGTAACTGGACCAACAGTTTGATCAAATTCTTGTCACAAAATTGAGAGAAAATGATGAAAACATCGCTTTTAGATCTTCCAGAACCAGTAGCAGAATATGTGGGCCCTGGGCAAAGCGGTGATCCATCATAAACTACAATAACTCTTTGCTCAATTGTAACAATTTTAAGATCAAAATGTAAATACCTATCAAGTTGTCAAGCTCTTTGAAAAATAAAATATAAACAAATACTTTCTATATATAATCTCATTCATCAGCAATCATCTAATCTAATCAAGTTTGCTATTGTTTCTTGAGCGATGTTAAACCACTCGTCTTCTACTGCAACAATAAGCTCTGGAATGGAGTTTGGGGTATGAAGTCTAGCTCAAATTCTTCATTTTAGCTCATCCCATAAGTGTTCGATCGGATTTAGGCTAGGACTGTATGCTGGCCACTCCACAACCCGAAAACTGACTTCTGCAATGTAATCTTGCACGATTCTTGCGTTGTGCGGCCTGGCATTGTCATGCATAAAGGTAAATTCGTCTCCAATGTAGTCGACGTAAGGTACCACATGAATTGCTAAAATCTCTTCAATATATCTAACAGCCGATAAACCTCTTCTTCCGCGAACACGGTCGCCCTACGAATGAACTCAGGGTCGGTTCGTGCTCCTATAGAAATTGCAAACAAACGCAATAATTTTAATATTTGACAATTTTTTATTTTCGTTACAATCACCACATCAACACGTTTCATTTGGTTACCGGGTGCCTACGCATATAAACGACAAGCCTTCTTGATAAATTTATACTCACATTAAAGCATAATAAATTGTTTTTCAAACGGCATGTTTCTTTTTTTGATTTGAAGAATAGTTTAAAAAAATATATAATTAAAGTCAAAAGTTTACAGTGGGCCGATTTCTATGCACGCAAGTTTATATCTCATATTTTCTGCAGGGTTCCTACAGCTACTGCAGCATCCCGCAATTCGATCGCCATGTATCTCTATCTCGACAGTGGTCTTGATCTAAAGCGCGATCAGCCGTGTTTTGTTGGACTCCTTGAATCCACGTAGTTGTCGGTCTTCCTCGTCTTCTTTGTACTTTAGGGCTCTTTTGGGCCATCTGCCTTCTCCCATTCCCATCACGTGGCCATATCATATTAACTATCTTGTTTCTATTTTATCTGAGCTTTTGAACACGCTTCCTATCCATCGTTTGACTTCTTCATTTCGTATGTTCTGTTCTGGATATTTTGCATGCTCTTCGGTTGAAATCCATCTCCGCTGCGTCAACCATTTTTTTCCTTAGCAGAGAGCTGCCAACATTCCGATCCATGCGTTAAGATTGGCTCTACAATCATCTCGTAAATTGTCATTTTTGTTTTTAAATTTATCTGATTCGACCATAGTATCTAGTTCAGAATGCCTATACTTTTTCGAGCTTATTGCACTTTGTTTTGTTTGTCCTTTTTTAATGTTCCTTCTTTTGATGTGATGCTGCCAAGATATTTATACTGTTCGAAGTTTTTTATGTCTTTGTTTGTTATTCTGGATCGGACATTTATGTGTCATTTGCTACAACAAGGTATTCCGTTTCCGTCATATTTATGCTTCAGCTCCATATTTTACATTATTCGATCAAGTTTCTAAACAAATAGTCTATATCCTCCTAGTGATTTGCTATGATAACCTGATCATCGGCAAATAGGAGGGTTATCAGGCAGTGGTCATCCATTCAAATCCTCATGTCAGTCACTTTGCATCCCCAAGGGTCTAATGCTTCTTGAATTTTTATTTTAAATAAGGTAGGTGATAAGCTGCAGACTTATTTTAGGCCAATTGTTACTGAGAAAGGTTTCGAAATTGAATTTTCTAATTTAACTGCACTATTTGCATTTCGGTCAAAATTCCATATTGAGCGATCGCACGTCTTACTAAGGGCAATCTTTGTCATTACTTTTAACAGTTTTTTTAAGGACACTGTATCATACCTTTTTTCTAAGTCTACAAATATGAGGTGAGTGGGCACGTTTGTTGCTGTTCGTTTTTATGTGACTTGTTGTAAATCGAAAAATCTATCAAGGCACGATCTTTCAACACAAAAGCTACTTTGCTCTTTCATATCCAGGACTTCCTCCTTGATTCTCTTCTTTAAAATTTTGTCGTACAACCTCCCTATTGCTCTAGCAATACTTATGCCTCTATAGTTCTGGCATAATTTTTTGTCTGCTTTCTTATAAATTGAGCTTTTGTATGCCAGATTAGAATCTTGTGGAATATTTCCTCCTTCAATCATACATTTTTTGAACAATGTTGTCAGAAGGTGAAGTAAAAGCTCCGAACCCTTTACCATATTTTAGTAGCTCAATGCGTAGCTAGGTTTCCAGGCCCCGCTGCCTTTCCATTCTTTGAGTGTCCCAAGGCATCTTATATATCATTTTTTTGTTATTTGTTCTACATCTCTATAGTCTGATGTGCCCAATTTATTTCTTACATATAAAAAATACCTTCTGTTATAATTCTTTTATTTAAAAATTGATGAAACTCTATGTACGTTGTTGTGTCATTGACTTGCCTCAAATTGCTTATCAAAATAAACAGTACCTATATAATAATAGTACGTTCATACTTTTGGAAACTCCGTCAAAAATTTTCACCTTGACGTGATGAGGGGGCTCAGTAGTCTCTTGTCCTAAAGCGATGCCGACGGTAGTGTAGCTACTGGTTGGGCATACATGCCGGTAACGTTTCGAAGATCCGGAGACCGGAGATGAAGCTAAGAAAATCCACACCAGACCTCTGACTCAGAGTGGATGGCCGCAAATAGCGGCTGTTCTCCAGGTGAGGAGCGGCTGCTGTGAACACTCGCCAACCCTCAACAGTAAGAAGCTTGGCGTTGTAATCCTACATGCCTTCAAATCCTGCAAACAAACCAAAAACGGCCCCGAGTCTCAGGTGTCCTCCAAGTGTTTAACCAAGGTAGCGGTCTGAACGAGACACATGACAGGGGCATTTCACCGCGGCGAATCACCCGGAAGATAGGCTGATGCCAAAGTATTGCAAACCTGGCCAAAATTTTACCCAAACATACCCTTAAATGCATTCAGTGCTCTGCACCAACATCCACACAATCCGACGGAGAAATAGACTCACTCGACGAAGACATATTAACAACAATGAACAAAAAGAGAAATACACTGAATTATAATGGGAGGGCAGAAAGACCGATAGGTCGATAGCCTTTTTTAGAAATAAAGATGTTTACTACTACTATAATGGATATTTCAATGCCAAACTGGAAAAGCAACAGACGAAGCAATAGGAAAATTCAGTTTTGATGAAATAAATGCGAGGAGGTCTAGGTTACTCGAGTTTTTGACCCAGAAACGATTATACGCGATGAACTCTTACTTTAAGATGAAAAACAGCGGAAGTAAACATGGATCAGCCCCAATGGCCAAGTCAAGAACAAAATTGAGTATATAATATCCAGTAACAAAGAAATAATACAAGACATCAGTGTCCTAAAAGCACTTAAAATATCTAGCTACCCCCGACTAGATCTTACCAGTCGAGCTGGGTATTGCCAACATCAAAATCAACAGATATTTCACACGTTCCCAAAGAACAGAAAAAAATCCAATACCGATAGACTTAGGACAACTAAAAAACGATCGACTAATATACAGGGTGTCCTGTATAGAGATGAACTGAAACGCAACATAATAAATGTAACACCGAAACAATTTCTTCTAAGTTAGAAAACTTGACAATTCATATTACAGAGTCATTAAAAATTGTATCACAGAAAGTTGCCAAAACGAAAAACGTAAAGATTGAAAAACTAGTAAGGAAATAGAGGAAAAAGTCGACGGAAGGAATAAACTTTCAAGAGAAAATAAACCACAAGTATATCGACAGATCTAAGACAGCTAATTAAGAAAGATCTGCAAAATATTGGGACGCCTAAGTAGAAAAGTCCATAAATGGAAACAAAAACTTCAAGCACATAAGAAAAAGTGAAGACAGAAAGCGCTTATTTTGTTTGAGAAACAGGAACAATATAGAAACAAGTACCAGGAAGCCACGACACAGCAAAACTAATAAAAGAAGGAGAAGACGTTATTATTAGCGAACCATGTCAACTATTCAACGAATGCTTAAAAGAAGGTAGAATACCAGAGTCACGGCAAAACTCTATAGTTATTTTTATATTAAAAAAGGAGATGAATCCAACCTAGAAAACTACAGGCCAAAAGATACGCACAAACAGACTTATAAATGAACTGGTCGACTACCAACCTGTGGAACAAACAGCTTTCAGAAAAGACTACAGTACATGCGACCACCTCTTGACGATGAGACTACTTATGGCAAAAGTCACAGACTACAATTTAGATATTTGCGTGGCTTTTGTAGATTTCTGCAAGGCGTTTGACTCAATAGAAAACTGACCAATAATAAACAGCTTGGATAATGCACGTATAGATAGATCATAGATATATCGATCTAATAGACAAAAATATATGAAAACTCAACCGCTACTATTAAACTACACTAAGATACAAATAAGATCAAGATGAAAAGAGATGGTCACCAGGTTGACACTATTTAACTGAAATTATTCAACCCAGTGCTTTAGGAAGCCTTTATACACATTAAATGGGGAGAGAAAGATATATTGATCATTGGAAAAAGACCATCCCACTTGCGATTTGCTGATGATGTAGTACTAATTGCAAAAAGCCCTGACCACCTACAAGAAATACTGCTCGAGGTGGACGAACAAATTAATAACATCGTGCTAAAAATTAATCTAGAGAAGACAAAGCTAATGTGCAAAGAAGATTCAAAAATAATAGTGAAGAACCAACTGACTGAAAATGTAGATAGCCACGGTTATCTCGGGAACCAACCGAAATTCGGAAAAGAAAAACAGACCGCTGGGAAGAAGACTGGAGTGGTCCGCATTAGTAAAATTTGAATACATTCTAAAAAACCAGATAATTCGTTAAAGATTGCGATCGCGAGTGTTTGATCAGTGCATCCTCCCAATGCTGACATACGGCTGTAAAACATGGACATTAACAAAACACTCAATGAGTACAATAACCAGGACTCAAAGATCAATGAAAAAACAGATGCTTGGAATAACCCTGAGAGGCAGAAAATCCATCGAATGGATTTGCAATACTACCAAAGTCAGGGATATAATTGAAACCGTCTTCTTCTTCTTTCCTAGCCTGTTATGTCCATTCTTGAACGTAGGCCTGTCCTATTTCTTTCCATCGCTCCCGATTTTGCGCTGCTCTGATCCATGCTAACTCCGCTGTCCGTTTCATGTCATCATTGCATCTGTTTGGTGGTCTTCCTCTTCCTCGCTTGTACTCATACGGTCTACATTCAATAATCTTACGGCTCCACGGTTTATAGTACTTCTTGCTACGTGTCCTGCATAGCTCCATTTGAGCCTTGCTGCTCTTTCTGCGATAACTGTTACGTTGGAAATAGCTCTTATGCTTTCATTGCGATAACGGTATCTTCTATTTATACCAATCATTGCTCGTTCCATCTTTATCTGAACGGTTTTCAGAGTCTCCGAATTGAATTTTGTCTTCGTCCATGTTTCGGCCCCGTACGTTAGGAGTGGCAAAATGCACTGGTCAAATACCCATGATTTTATGTGTTGTGCTAAGGTTTTGTTTTGAAGAATGTGGGGCAGCCTAATTGAATTCTCCTTTTTGGTTACTTCTTTCTAGTGTTATGTTCTGTCCAAGGTATATGTATTCTTCTACTCGTTGTATTTCCCTTTCATCCACTTCCACTTTCACTGTTTCCCCTGGGTATATTAGTTTGATTTTGGATAAGTTCATATTTAATCCAACTTTAATGGATTTTTTGTGTAGGTCATTGTAAAGTCATTAAATGGAATAATGTACTGCTACACTGAAGGCCATACCAAGGTAAAGAAATAGAGAGCGAGCACCAATGCGCTGGACAAACAACATAAAGTTAACAGGAGGACTCATCTGGACTAGAATAGAGCAAAACGGAGAGAGATGGAAGGATATGAAGGACACCTATGTTCAGAAATGGGACTGTAGAAAACTAATAAGCAAACTAACTCAAATTATTCGCAAACAGTACGTTTAAAGACGCGGTATTTTCTAGACCCAGATAATTTAGTCCGCGCGTATATTCACACCAATACTGGTACATGAGAACGTACTAAAACGCAAATCGAAATCTGCGGTGAACCACTTTGTTACGTTGAATAATCCACCATCTTTCGTGCAATTACTCCCTCCTTTGCTTGTACGTTTTCACACGCTGGCGTTACAATTGAAACATTTTCGAGTATATGCCCCACTGTGAAAGTACTATTTATTACTCGATGACTAGGGCCTTATGAATAGCCTTCATCAGCTAAATTTATTTTCTGGTTTTGCCGCGATTTGTACTCGACTTCACGATATAATTGCATAAAGAAACTGGGATCAACTAATAGTGCCAATTGACGTGAATAAAACACAAGCTGAAGGGATAAATTGGGGAGTGTGAACGTTAGCGCAAAAGAACAACTGTCGCAATTAAATAATTCGCTTTGCACCCGTATATTATTACTACAGCACAGACATATTTCGTCCTTGGCAACATTTGTGGAATTTTATATTTTGTTAACTTTTTCGGTCGGATCGGATTCCAAACTGAATCGACAGAAAATAAATAAGAGGGATTTTATGGTGTCTCATTTTTCTGTCCAAGTGATTAAATGACAATGGGTTACTTAAGGATTTGTATTATGTGAATCAAAGCAACTGAGTTTCCTTATTTATATCGATTGGATCTAAGTGAGTCAATCGATCTCACTTCAATTTCGATCATAGACACCAGTAGTAGGCATGGGTAACACTGAGTTGAGTTGCGCTTTTGAGTTGTTGCCGATCTGTGAGTTGATGAGTTATAACGCTCCCGTCTTACTGTGCCGCACCTTTTATTACGTTATTACTCTTGTGGCGAACTTCATCCACAAACTCACTGATGGTAGCGCCAACAATGGTTGCAACAAGCAGCTCACGACGCGTGACCATAATATATAAATGAGTTTACTGAACTGGCTTTTGAAAATTCATTGAGTCTATCTCAGTACCATAACAATGTACCGATTACTTCGTTGCTAAACTGCAACTTTGATCTAAATCGAGACTGATTGGGACTTAATTAAACCCCAAAATATGTTTCAAACTAATTTTCAGACTGTCAAAATACTTTCAAAATTAAATGTGAAAACTTCGCGTCGTACAGGCTGTATGCGTTAAATTTTGTTTTTAACATTTTCTTCTACCAATGGTTTTTTGTTCAGATTATGAACGATTTTCACACATTTTAGCTATCCTGTACCAAAATGATAGTATTTCGTATACAGTTTTACCTATACTAAATGGTATACTTAGCATACTAAAAAAAACAAGCGTGTAATTGGATAACACAATTTTGCCAGTTACATGTATACTCTTCAAAATAAGTAACTTAAGCATCGAAAAAATATATCAACTATCAAAAAAAAGTTTATTTTGAACGGAACTCTCGCCTCCATTAAGCTTTTCATTTGTTAGCGCGTTTCCTAATATCTTATTAAACTTTGGCGCTATTCCTCACGCACGTAAAGTAAAGCTGCAATATTTCTAATCTCAGGAAAAAGCGTCTACTTTGGGATCGTTCTATGCCAGTCAATTTTCATCAGTAAATATTGAGTTAATCCGCGCTTTCGTTGTACGGCATCAAGAGTGTCAATTCGTTTCAGTAGCACTTATTAAAACAAACCTGCTCTTGATGCTTCTTATCCCGCATACACGGATCCTAATTAAGACTTGCTTCTCTTCCCCCTGTCGGCGATAACCTTTGAGTGTAAAGCAGAACCGTAACACAACGTAAATTATGAATGTTTGAAGAGTAATGGATCGCTGAAGCTAAGCCAAGATTTAACTGATTCGAAACAATTATTTCTACCTTTTTTATAGATTGCAGAAATTCACATTGTGTTGTTCTATTAGAGATAGTGAACAGCAACTTCCCGAACCTCTTAAAAGGCTTGTAAAAAACATATGTTGAGTATACTTGCGTTGCGTATACTATGTAACTATGAGTTAAATTAAAGCGTGAGAAGTAAGGCAAAATTCGAATCAAAAAAATATTTAGTGATCATTACTGAGTTAACAGCAATGCTGAAAAAATCATCAAAAATTAAAACACAGAATTAAAATTGCAACTTCGCAAAGGCTCAAAAGCTCTGAAGCTTTTTCACAAGGTGATCATATAAAATTTTCAGTGTAAAACAAAGTTTTCTGTCAATTATTTAAGTTTCATATATGTTCACTTGCTCTAAATGTTTAGATACATTTAGATCGCTTTCAGATCTAACCCAAAGAAGAAATAAGAAGTATTTAACTATAAGAACTGGCGCTCTTAAGCATGTTGTGAAAAAGTGTGGTGCTTGGCCGAAACTTAAACATGTCAACGCTTTATGTTTTAGAGCTAAAATTATTGCTAATGTTGTTTTGTGGACTCGACTTTTCTAAGGCAGTGCTCCAGAAAAACAGTCTCAGACTAAATTTTTCTGGAAGCCTAATAATATAAAACCCAATGATGCTTCACTTCCAGTCTATAAAATGTATATTGGATCTCGGGATCAAGCAAAATTAATTTGGCCAACACAAATTTAACAAAAATATCCACGCACATATCTGTAAATGAGAAAAAAAGTTCAAAAAGCTTTGTTTTTTGGAAATCGAAAATATATTTTAAAATATTTTTTTGCTGAGCACACAAAATCAAATTTAGCCGAATTATGAATACAAAAATATGCGACTTTTTAATATATTTGGACTAATTATAATCCAACCTAAATTTTGGCATTTTGAGATTGTATTTCTTTAGCATATCCTTAATGGCACATTGAGATCGCCTGATTCAATCCAAATGTATCACATAGACTATGAGTTTTTATATATTTTATATATTTTTATCTATAGTTTTCTATGAAAGGTTCCCGTTACAGAGTAGACCCAAATTAATATTGTTTAAAGTTTAATTATTGAAGCACCTCTGGAAACATACATTTTACTGTGCGGTATAATCTCTAGCAATATTATAGCCGCTCCTCCTGCTTCATAGCCCTTCTTTAACGTCAGCAACCATCATCATTCGGTGTCTTAACACGTAGTAATAAGCTGGTAAACATAAAGATGCGAGATCGACAGATCCTTGTGTTTGCTTTCGTAGGGAGCAGATATAACTGTATTATTTCGTACAGACTTTTGTGTGTTAACAGCTGTAGGGCATCCGTCTATACGCGATATATACAAAGACATACATCCAGAAAGGAAAAGACGATATCTGGTCTTTGACGGTTCGTAGCTCTTTATAAATATATTAGAATGTTGACATTTTCGTTAACCTATTTTGTTTGGAAACGTTGAGGACATATGTATAAATCACGGGTACCTATAGATCTGTTATTTCAAATCATGGAATAGAGCAAACACTATTTAACTGAAAATAAATTAACACAAGTGAAATTCTTTTGATACGAAATCATTTATTAAAGAACATATTTAACGTTATGATGGTTATAGTTTACATTTGTACCTAAAAAATTTTTTTTTCTTGAGGCAATTAAAAAATTAAAATGTCAAATCAATCAAGTGCCCATTGATTTAAGCATTAATTTTTTCAATATTTCTGTTTAATTTAGATATTTTTATCATCTGGACATTCTAAAATCAGAAGTGAGACACGCACTGGCAAATGGTAAGAATGGCAGAGCACCAGGTTTTGAACCAAAAGCATTGGACGGAACAAACTTGAAAAACTTCACAACATACTAAATAAGATCTACCGAGAAGGAGATATACCAGAGGAATGCCTAAAATCATTGTTTTAACCCATACTCAAAAAAAATAACCCTCAGTGATGTGATCAGTTTAGACCAATGTCTAATGTCTCACCCTTTGAAAATAATATTAAAAATAATACATTATAAAATATATAGGAAGTGTACGGAACAACTAAATAATTTATTTCAAAATTTCCTGGGCTTCAGTCAATTTTATTGTTTATTATTTAAAATGTTACAAATACGTTTCGGTGTCTTTCTCCACCATCATCAGTATGTCTAAAATATACATTTTACATTTATTATCAATTTAATTAAAAAAAAAAAACTTTCACAAAATTAACATATTAAAATTTAAATCACACACATATTA
This sequence comes from Dendroctonus valens, assembly GCA_024550625.1. Lineage (NCBI taxonomy): Eukaryota > Metazoa > Arthropoda > Insecta > Coleoptera > Curculionidae > Dendroctonus > Dendroctonus valens. The sequence continues at coordinate 1,055,274 of JAJTJO010000463.1, forward strand.
AAAAGTACAATTTGGAACCTTGGTTCTCAGGTGATGAGTCGGGATAAACATGTTCGGGAAAAGACTAGAATCTATTGTTTAGAGATCTAAATTTGACTTACGTATATAGTTGCTACCAACTTCCCATTTGACTGGCCACTGAATTTTCCATATTTTATTCGATATCAAGCGAGCGAAACAAAAAAACTGTTTATCTTTCGTCTTTTCTTTGCATTCTAGGAATTGCTTGGCAATTTTTCAATATCAGCTGTTTACATTTCATTTACCTGGTCCAATCAGTTCATACATGCGATCATCTAATTAGCGTATGATACACAGAGCTAAGATTGTCTGTATCTGATCTGAAATTTATTGCATTCTTATGTTTCTTAATGTGTATCATGTCATGTATTCTTCTCTTATTATAGTTGTCTTTATTGATCAATATTTGTGTGTTTTCGAAATCAAAATCATGCAACTTTTGTTGTGCATGTTGTGCTAATGCTGTTGCACTTTCGCTAACCTTTCTTAAGCTATACTTATGTTCGTATATTCTTTTCTTTAAATATTGCCCTGTTTGTCCTATATATGTGTTGTCACAGTCCAAACAGTCAATCTTGTATATTACGTTAGGTCTGTCCAACTTATCGCTTCTAGGCTTAAATTTTGTGAAACATTCCCTTACCAAGTTGTTTTTAGTTCTTTCCGCCACAGTAGTATTATGTGGCTTCAGAATACTCTTTATTTTTGTGTTTATCTCCGGCATGTACGGTAATGATACATACCTGACTTCACCTTCTTTTATCTTATTTACACCATTCATGCTGTTCCATTTATTTGAATTGTAGATTTTATTAATTCTTTGTTTTATTATTGGTTCAAAGAAAGCTTTGGGATAGTTGTTCATTATTAGTACCCTTTTTATTTTTTCAAGATTTTTTTATCTATATCTACAAAGTGCCAATTTAATCGCTCTATCAGTAAGAGCTGTTACAACACTTTTTTTATATTGTATAGGTGCATATGATTGGTAATTCAAGTATCTACCAGACCACACATCCTTTGTGTACCAGTTTGTTTTTATTTTCCCATTACCGTCATATACAACAGTCATATCCAAAAAGTTTATCGATTTGTTTTTGTCTTCCTCAATGGTAAATTTAATGGTCTCATGGAATGTATTAAATTTATCTAATGTGTATTGAACTTTTTGGTTTGGCAGGCATATTATGCAGTCATCCACGTATCTTTTAAAGAATCCACACTCAAAATTCAATTCCGGTATTAGTTTTTCTTCCAGACTTTCCATCACGAGGTTTGCAATTGTTGCAGCTATGGGAGACCCCATAGCTACCCCATATATTTGTGAATAGAAATTGCCATCGTACTGGAAGTAAGTGGACTTAAGGCATAGCTCTACCGCCCCAATAAATTCATTTTCGGGTAATGATGTGTGGTCCATTATTTCAGACCATATATCCCTCATGCACTGTACTGAGCAATCTACCGGGATGTTTGTGTATAAAGATACCACATCAAGTGATATTATGCGATGGTTCTCAGGTATTTTCTGCTTTCTTACAAATTCACAGAAACTCCATGAGTCCCTAACGTGATATTGCGACTTTCCCAATATATTACTCAGCACAGATGACAGATATTTAGACAATTGGTAAGTTGGGGCATTTATGTTGCTAACTATCGGTCTCAATGGGTGGCCTGCTTTGTGAAGCTTTGGCAGGCCATATATATATGGTGCTCGGCCGTTGTTGCAAGACAGTGTTCGTTTCAAATTATCCGTTTTGAATTTATTTTTATGCCATGAATTTATTATTTTATTTAGTTTTGTTTTTATATTTGTGTTATATTTGTAGTAAGATCTTTTTTTTCCCGTTTATATGTTTTCAAATCATTTATTAAGGTTAACATTTTTGTTTTATATTCATTTTTCATCATAACAACTGTCTTGCTACATTTATCAGCCGTTAGTACACAGATGTTTGTGTTTTCATTTAAAAAAGTTTTGGTTTCACATATAAGCCTATTGATATCACTGGGCACACCCTTGTTCGACGTATCACTCTTAAAATTTGTTAATATATTACATATCTTACTTCTTATTCCGTTTTTTTTATCGCTATTTAAAGAGAAGATTCCATGTTTGACGTTTGCTATGACTTCATGAACCGGTTTGTATTGTTTTTTGTTAATAGAAAATTTTGGACCAAGTGATAGAACATATTTGACATTTTTTGGTATGTTTATAGACGTCAAATTTTCTATCCATCCCTCATTAGTCTTATATTTGTTTTTTATATCATGTTTCTTTGTTACCAGTGTTTCGAGTTTGTTCCTTTGTTTTGCCTTGATTTTGTTGAACACAGTTTCGTATTTCTGCTCTTGTTGTTCATAAAAGTTTGTTAATTCATTGTGATTAATTTTTTCTTGTAGATATCTTTTCACATTAATGGTTTCATTCTCTATACTTTTTAACTTTGAACAACAATCACTTAATACGTATTTAGGCAGTGAAGGTAAAACATGTCCAAAACTTTTAAATATTTTGTTTGATTCTGTCTGTTCCCAAAATTAAAATCATTTCTCCTACATACAGGTGAGGAGAAAGATTTAGCGTTAATGTAGGGAAACGGAAGCGGGATTGTCTGGTTGGTCTTGTAAGACAAAGGGGATTCAGTATGGTCCAGTTGTAGGGGTTGTTTGTCCATTTTGTCTGTAGCTGTATGAGTCTTTCCGAGATCTTTGTCATGTTTGTGCGTTCGTATAGTAGTTGGGTGGGGGGGTTGTGTAGTGGGTTTTGGGGGTGTCTTATTCGTGTTATTAGTCCTAGTGAAATTTGTTCTGTTGTTTGTATATAAAGTTTTGTCCTTTCTATTCCGTTGGTCATGAGTATATGTCCATAGTCTAGCAAGGGTCTACAAATAGCTTTATATATTTTGGTGGCGGTGTTTGTGCTAATTCCTCTGTCTTTGTAGGTTAGTGATCGGAAGTGTTTTGTTCTCTTTATTGTTTCTGCCCTGATGTTTCGTGTGTGTTCAGTAAATTTAAGTTTGTGGTCAATACTGATTCCAAGGTATATTACGTCGTTTTTTGGTTGTGTCGTTTGGCCGTCTGCAGTTATTGTAGGGGAGTCAGCGTTGAGTCTGTGGTTTGTGCGCAGAATTTGGTTTTTTGACGCGTTTGGTGTCAGTCTCCATTTATAAAACCATGTCATTGTGTTGTTTGTTAGTGTTTGGAGTCTTTGAGCTGCTCTCTCAGTAGTTTTGTCATGTACAATAAGTGCCGTGTCGTCTGCGTATTGAAATATGTATGCCGATCTGTCGATTTGATTTTTGTCTGGTAAGTTGTAATTGTATATGTGATGGCAGTATATATTGTAGAGAAACGGTGAGAGCGGGGATCCTTGAGGGAGCCCTTGTTCAGGGGAAAAAGAAAATGACAGTGTTTTGTCAATTCGTACTTGTAGTTGTCTGTTTTCTAGTAAGTTCTTTATGGTGTGTAGTAGATATGTTGGTGTGTGTAGTTTGTATAGTAAGTCTCTATGCCAGACACTATCAAAAGCCTTGTTAATGTCCATAAACAGGCAAGCTGTCTTTCTGTCAGTTAGGTGGGTAGTTTGTATATTGTTGGCCAAAATAAAGAGCGGATGAACATCGAGTGATGTTGTTTGAAACCAGATTGGTAGGTAGGTATATATTTTCCAATCACTTTTTCAAGCCGCTGCTTTATTATGTATTCAAACATTTTGCTTAGTACTGGAAGTAGTGTAATTAGTCTGTAGTTGCTCGGTTGTGTATTGTCCAGTCCATTTTTGGGTATACAGATTTTTTAAGCCGTTTTTCCATGTTTCTGGGATTCTGCCATTTGTGACGCAGTTGTTCAATTCAGTTAGGATCAGTTTGTGTGTTTCTTGAGTTAGGCTTTCAAGAGTTTTGCCTTAATTTTATCTTTCCCCGGTTGCAGTGTTTTTGATGTGCGCTAGGGCTTCATCGTACTCTGTGTCTGTGATCAGTTTGTAGGTGTAGTTTTGGTGAGCTGTTAAATAATAATAATATTATATTTTTAACTATTAAGTAACTGGCAACCTAACCGTCACGGTAAGTCTTGGACACTTAGTAATTATTGACTTCAATTTGCTGTAAAATTGCATTTAAAGTTTGATGTAAATGGGTTTGTAATGTAATAAATTATTATATTTTTAAGGATTGGCCAAAGCGAATTCCATTTCAACAGTGGGGTTGGTATAAAACCACATAAATGAAGAATTGTGACAGTATTTATACCATCAAAAAATTACAGAATTTCGGTCTTTAGAATGGTTCAAAAATATTTTCAATACATACTCCTTCGAATAATTGAGTTTTTCAATTCGTCAATCAGACGCGTGTACGAACGCAACCGATATACGTGAAACCGATTTTTGCATGAACAAAATGGGATTTCTATTAACTGTGAGCACTTAATAAAAATTACAAAAGCTCTCAAGGAGTTCCGGACAGATTCATTAACTTTCATGGTTTGCTACTTCAAACTTGCTGCTTGAAATGACAGGACGTGAATATTCATATATATTAAAATACAATCTGTATATGTATGATGGTTGAACATTGCGTCTTTTCTTTACGGCTTACCTGAACAATGTAAGTTTATTGCTCGGAGATATTGGATCTAAATTCCAAATTTTCTACTTTCAACTTTTTCATTCAGCAATAGTTGAAGGTAGTTCAATGACCATTTAGAAAACCTGTAGTTTAACAAAACATAACAAATAAAAACCAACCAACCAATACATTTTAAAAAGGCGCAATATTCAAATTTAGAAAATTTACGTCTATATAAATGTTTGTGAAAGAGGAAATCTTATAGGTTTTACTTTTTGAAGAGCATGCATTTATGCATCAAGTTTCACCTTCCTTGCAAAGACTAATCGGCCTAGTCTAAGTAATTTTAATGAGAAAACTTGGATTGCAAGTTGTCACACTTATGATTTTGTATTTTGATAATGTTTTTCCATTTTTCCTGTACTACTTAAATACCACTAAACAATATTTCCAGAGAAACTGCGCCATATTCAAATTACCACACACTGTACGATTAATTGCCATATAATTTTTAGTTTTTCACCATTTTGTATCATCTGCTCCTTCACTGGCAAATTGTTTGTGTTTTAGAGTGGTTAAATTGACTTCGAAATTGTTTCCGGCAAGACATCAATATCAATTTATATTCTCTTTATATTTTTTATTTTTTATGTATTTTTCTATAACTAAATGAATTTTTGGACCCAATATATTGTCCAAGAGACGTTAGTTGGGTCACGAATGCTTAATTAATTAGACAATCGCTTATGTATTCCACAAATTCATTTATTTCAACTCATATGTCCCCACGTGTACGTGCAATACGCGTTCTAACTTTAAATGTCCCTTAAAGCTTGCCTTTTTATCAGAGCTTTTGTACGTTCGAGGCATAATATTTCCTACATATTATTCCAGCTTTATTCGGACTGGCTGTCGCACAACCGAGAATTTCTGGCTTAAAGCGTTCAGTAGAGAAGACATCCCGTGGCAGCCCAAAGTTTGAGGTTTTTCCCCATTACACGATGCAAATGAAGGCCTAATTTTAATTTTACGTGTATTAAAATGTGACGCAGCTGACGGGCTTGTATAGCTCGGATTATGCCATAACAAAGAAGCTGAGCGGAATCGCTCCCTAATAATATTTAATTCAAATATTATGTCACTAAACCTATTATTGGCTTTAAACTGTAAAAACTATTGTCCATAGAAATTGTTCCTGAAAAATGAATGCTGGCTTTTAATACATAAATGAATACAGACGTTTTGCTGCGTCATTGCTAAAAACAACTGTGCAAGAATTTATTAATTCGAATCAGATAAAGCAATTGCCGCATACAATGTTCAACCAAAGGCTGGCGGTCTGTTTGAGAAGATGGCAATATCTTGATGGTGGCATCAGACCTCACATTAGACTACAACTGCCAGGGACCAATTCAGTTTACTACTGCGTGAAATGAACCATCTAAAATCAGGGATCTATCCAGCCGCAATCGTCTAGAATATACACGTACAAATACATGTGAATGTGGATATATGTGTAAAGTGACATATAAACATAAAAAAATAACCAGAAAAACTTTGAATTAAAAAATATTTCATTCAATGAATCATAAACCTTCAGCTTAATTATCATAAATAGAAAATTTAAAAATTTCAGAAGGCAGTCAATGAAAGCAGGATAATCCGAACCAAGAGCAAAGAACAATTCATCATTGAATGATGAAATAGGGTAATACGAGTATAATATCTACTCACATACATACACAAGTTGTTTTAATTTTAGGGCATACATGTTTTTCACTGCAGGGGAAACATGCACTCTATTAAGAAGAATGACAGAGGTCCGCGTTAAAGTAAGTTATACTAAGTAAGCAATCTAAGCTGCAGCACAAATCCCGTTTATTCTAAAAATAAATACATCGTAAATAGACAGGGCTTTCAAAAATAAGTTGATGCACGATTACCAAAAAATGCTTTTTATTTAACATTTTCGCCTCAATAAAGAAGTATTTTATTGTACTAGTAAAGTGAAACTGCCAACGTCGTCTAATAGTTGACATCTAAAATTACTGGACAAGCTAAAATACATTTTTTAGAGACGAAAAGAAAATAGTATCTAAAGCAGTAACCCAAACTTCAGAAGCTTTACGAGAAATGAAGATGGTTTTTGCAGCAGTTAAAGAATCTTTGCTACGTGCCAAGTTATCAATGTTCTACAAAACGGCTTACAAAGTGAAAGATGAAGACGCAAAGTTAGTCGATATGGAGTGCTACTGGATTCCGTGATTGGCAATAAATCTTCGGAAGGTTGGTACTAAGAATACACTTTATACACGATTAACTGCAGCCTTTTGCATATTACTTCGAACAACGTTTTGACTTCGAAGGTAGTAAAGAATCTAAATGCTGATGCAGTCGCAATTTATTCTTTTAAAACTTTTGAGTTGACATACTCTTACACTCTTAAAAAAACGATTTTAGCTGTTTTTGTAATTCTCGACGCCCGTTCATTTGAGACGTTTAACTATTAATATTTACTTCTCGCAGAATTTATTGACGGATCATTTAATATATTAGTTTCAACAGTTTTGCTTTGTTTTGTAAGTTTTTATTTATATATTGATGCTCGTCATAATGTTAAGGCCCTATTAGTAAAAAATGTTGTCTATCAAACAATGTACCCAGAAACATTTGTTCTTCTATTGATGGTTTATTAAAATACATCCAGATTTATAGAGATAAATTTGAGCACAATCAGAGAAAAACTGGTGTGTATGTGAAGGTCCACAAAAACTCTTTCAGCGAAACAATCGACGAAAATGGTTAAAATTAGTACACTGATTCATACCGATCTGGTAGTTATTGAGAAGTATTTCGCACATTTATACAAGCCATTGCTGTTTAAAGTTTTCAAATTAGAACATCTAGTTCCGCTCACAATTAGTTTGTACACCGATGAAAACAGCACACAATAAAAATGAGGGTAGCTATTTCACAGTAACTGGGTAACCATTTCATTATAAATATGGTTTGAAAAATCTATTAGAAAAACAAATGGAAGTAAAACATAAAACGAAATATTAAAATGAACACCATAAAATGTTTGGAAAAGTAGAGATGAGTCCTCTTTCCTATAGGAAAGTTAATCCTTCTCTATCCGTATATGCACATTTTGGTTTGTAAAGCTATAAAATCTTCTAACTATCTGAAATCGAATTGTTGTTCCATAATCAGTGTCGTGCACGAAGGGCTCTGCCACAACAAATACATTAGAATCTAATGGATGGATGTCCAAGTGAATTTCAAATCCTGTGGAGTCTAATGTAGTTTGTTGTGCCGAGCCCTTCGAGCACGACACTGGTTTTGAGACAATGAAACCTTCCTAACTATCTTAAATCTAATTTGTTCTTCTATTATCAGTGTCGTGCCCGAAGGGCTCGGCACAACAAATACATTAGAATCTAATGGATGGATGTCCAAGTGAACTTCGACCCCTGGGGCACGACACTGGTTTCAAGGCAATGAAACCTTCCTAACTATCTTAAATTTAATTTGATGTTCCATAATCAGTGTCGTTCTCGAAGGGCTCGGCAGAACAACTACATTAGACTCCACTGGATGTCGAAGTTCACTTGGACATCCAACCATTAGATTCTAATGTATTTGTTGTGTCGAGCCCTTCGGACATGACACTGATTATGGAACAACAAATTAGATTTCAAATAGTTTGGACGGTTTGATTGAAGATAGATAAAATTAAAAAATAGCTAAAAACTTGCACATTGCACTTAATATGCATATGTGTCATCAAATATGTCCATATTATTAGAAAACAAAGTGATACATTTATAAAAAAAAAACTAAAACTTATAGTTATTTCTGAATGCTCTGAATACACTTTTAATTACCTACCCTTCGAATTTGTTCACTGTGTTGTTTTGAATATTTTATCTGAGATTCTAAAATTATTGCTTGCCATTCGGCTCTTATTTATGACGGCAGAGTCTATTAAGCAGAACGGAGAAGGTGAAGTAGAGGCGCCGACAACATTATATTTTAGCACGAAAATACAAATTTTCGAGTTTCTCAAAGCAACCACAAAGCTATTTGATGGCGGCTTTTCTTATACCTATCAGTGCTTTCGCCACTTTATTTGTGGGTTTTAGTACTGCAAATCAAATATCGAAGGTGCTTGATGAAATTTTAAAATTTGGACACAGAACTCAGAATTACAGCTACGTGCAAAAAGTTGTTCAAGATAATTGTACAAAGTTGTTCATGCAAAACTTGTCACATAGCTTTTGCACCACATCTATTTTTCCAAATCTAGGTTTCAATTATATAAATTGTTATGTCGTTTATATTAAATTATGTTATTATGAATTAAGTTATGTTGTTTATCTTAATTAAATTCGGACTGCTAAGACTAGCCCTTATACTGTATACGTATAAGGGTTGTTTTTATTTATTTATTTATCCTGTATGTATGATGAATTTCTATAGTAAATATTCATTTTAAACGTTACAAAACTTCAATAGATTCCCCGAGAAACATTACAAACCAATTTCACAAAATAACAGCGTACAAAAGATTGTAGAAAAAATTATTCTACAATGTTAGAATGTCTATGGCTTCTATGAATTATGCAAATAGCGCTGCAGCGGGTTAAAAATTTCTGATCAGAGCTAATTAGGGGAATATAATGTTTAATACAGCTTGCCAGCTATAACCTGTAGAATTTCAATACGCTCTAAAGTTGACAGTTTTCTTCTCAAAGAGAAACAATAATAATTTTCTCATATATCCTAATTAGGAAGACATGATTTTCGACACGTTATATCAAACAAGTTATTACGATTGTTCCGATATTTTAACCTTTTACGAGAGACGAAAAAGGTCTGTAGTTACTCAGCAAGAATAGATGTACCTATCTCTATGGCTATAACAAATTTTCGCGTTCACCCTTACAACTAAAAGACTTAGAAGTTTATATTTTGAAAGCATATGCTGTTTTAAACTTTCACGTTTTCTTACGTTAACTTGTATTCCTCTGGAAGTTACAAAATTTTGACGACACGACGTCGTTAGTGAAATAAATGTCGCTCGACCTGCTATTAAAAAGTTGATAACTATTAAGCGACAAGGTAGATCGCAAAGTACATAACAACAAGTTTTGTGGCGAAAATATTTGCGACTGTCTTAAAAATCGATCAAGGCACCAACTTATCGTTTTTGAATCCACAAAATCCAATAATTGGGATTTATTTATTATTGGAAATAATTTAATTGTCTCAACGGAATAGAAAGGACAAAACGTTATACACAAACAACAGAACAAATTGCACTAAGACTAATAACACGAATAAGACACCCCCAAAACCCACTACACAACCCCCCCACCCAACTACTATACGAACGCACAAACATGACAAAGATCTCGGAAAGACTCATACAGCTACAGACAAAATGGACAAACAACCCCTACAACTGGACCATACTGAATCCCCTTTGCCTTACAAGACCAACCAGACAATCCCGCTTCCGTTTCCCTACATTAACGCTACTCGAACACTTACAAACGCAACTGACTAGTGGACAATAAAATAATTTCTTCTTGCCACTGAAATTTTATTTAATAATATCGTTAACCTAGAATAAGAGAATTTTCATATTTGTTTTTTATTTAGATTAAGACTACATGTATTAAGCAAGGGTAGAAAGACCGATAGGTCGATAGCCTTTTTTAGATATAAAGATGTTTACTACTACTTTAATTGTCCGCCAGTCATTTTCTAACTTGTTATTTAGAAGTACATTGGACCTTGTTTAAATTTACCGTACCTACCTATCTACTTTCTGTCTATTAAGACAAAATTTTAAACAACAGAATTTTGACCTGAATAGACATAACGACAGATTTTGAAATAACATTCTATGATATAAGTTATATGTTTACTGATTTCGATAAAAACATTGACTCCGAAATGAATTAAATGTTACCGCATATTACTGCATTGATATAGGTACTTTTGAATTAATTGTGAACTCACTCGTGTGTGGCGTCCGCTTTTGACGTCACGCCCACGTAAGTATTGCATTGAAGGACTGACTAAATTCTACAAAATATTTTATTTCTAAAAAAGGCTATCGACCTATCGGTCTTTCTGCCCTTGATTAATACATACAGTCTTAATCTAAATGAAACCAAATATGAAAATTCTCTTATTCTAGGTTAACAATACTATTAAATAAATAAGATTTCAGTGGCAAGAAGGAATTATTTTATTGTCGACTAGTCCGTAGCGTTTGTAAGTGTTCGAGTGGCGTTAATGTAGGGAAACGAAAGCGGGATTGTCTGGTTGGTCTTGTATTACAAAGGGGATTCAGTATGGTCCAGTTGTAGGGGTTGTTTGTCCATTTTGTCTGTAGCTGTATGAGTCTTTCCGAGATCTTTGTCATTTTTGTTCGTTCGTATAGTAGTTGGGTGGGGGGGTTGTGTTGTGGGTTTTGGGTGTGTCTTATTCGTGTTATTAGTCTTAGTGCAATTTGTTCTGTTGTTTGTATATAACGTTTTGTCCTTTCTGTTCCGTTGGTCATGAGTATATGTCCATAGTCTAGCAAGGGTCTACAAATAGCTTTATATATTTTGGTGGCGGTGTTTGTGCTAATTCCTCTGTCTTTGTAGGTTAGTGATCGGAAGTGTTTTGTTCTCTTTGTTGTTTCTGCCCTGATGTTTCGTATGTGTTTAGTGAATTTAAGTTTGTGGTCAATTGTGATTCCAAGGTATTTTACGTCGTTTTTTGGTTGTGTCGTTTGGCCGTCTGCAGTTATTGTAGGGGAGTCAGCGTTGAGTCTGTGGTTTGTGAGCAGAAGTTGGTTTTTTGACGCGTTTAGTGTTAGTCTCCATTTATAAAACCATGTCATTGTGTTGTTTGTTAGTGTTTGGAGTCTTTGAGCTGCTCTCTCAGTAGTTTTGTCATGTACAATAAGTGCCGTGTCGTCTGCGTATTGTAATATGTATGCCGATCTGTCGATTTGATTTTTGTCTGGTAAGTTGTAATTGTATATGTCATGGCAGTATATATTGTAGAGAAACGGTGAGAGCGGGGATCCTTGAGGGAGCCCTTGTTCAGGGGAAAAAGAAAATGACAGTGTTTTGTCAATTCGTACTTGTAGTTGTCTGTTTTCTAGTAAGTTCTTTATGGTGTGTAGTAGATATGTTGGTGTGTGTAGTTTGTATAGTTTGTATAGTAAGCCTCTATGCCAGACACTGTCAAAAGCCTTGTTAATGTCCATAAACAGGCAAGATGTCTTTCTGTCAGTTAGGTGGGTAGTTTGTATATTGTTGGCCAAAATAAAGAGCGGATGAACGGTCGAGTGATGCTGTTTGAAACCAAATTGGTAGGTAGGTATATACTTTCCAATCACTTTGTCAAGCCGCTGCTTCATTATGCATTCAAAAATCTTGCCTAGTACTGGAAGTAGTGTAATTGGTCTGTAGTTGCTCGGTTGTGTATTGTCCAGTCCATTTTTGGTATAGGGATTATTAAGCCGTTTTTCCATGTTTCTGGGATTCTGCCATTTGTGATGCAGTTGTTCAATTCAGTTAGGATCAGTTTGTGTGTTTCTTGAGTTAGGCTTTTCAGGACTTTTGCCTTAATTTATCCTTCCCCGGTGCAGTGTTCTTGATGTGCGCTAGGGCTTCATCGTACTCTATGTCTGTGATCAGTGTGCAGGCATAGTTTGGTGAGTTGTTAAAATAGTTCAAGTACCAGTCGTTGATCAAGTTCCAGTTGTCATTGTCGAAGTTAGGGTTTGTCGATATGCTGAAGGTCCTTTGATAGTGTCTGGCGAATGCGTCCGCTTTCTCTTTGTATGTGTAGCGTTCTATTCCGTTTTCGTCAATTGTGTCAGTAGTGCCAGTCTTCCTGTATTGCGCCAGTTTCTTAATTTTTCGCCAGTATGTTTTGCCTTTGTCCTTCTGTATTTCTTTACATGTTTCTAGACATTTGTCTTGTCGGTATTGTCCAATCAGAGTTTTAATGTTTCTGTTAAGTTGGTTCATTGTCTTTTTTAGGTCGTTATTTTGAGTGTTTGTATATAGTCTGTACAGTTCTCTCTTATGTTTTATTAGTCTCAGTATGTATTTGGGTAGTGTATGTCGGTAGAAAGCATTTTTTATTTCCGGGCTAAATTTTCCTATGGCTAGTGAAAGTTGTTGTTGTATGGTTTCTATTGAGATGGGGTGTGCTTGTGATTGAATGTAGTCATGTATATGTTGTTTCACTTTGTCTATGTCAGTCTTTGTTAGGTTTAAGTTTTTCTCTATAGGTGTATTGGAGGTAGGTTGCGTATGTTGTAAGTCTATGTTAAACGTAATAGCCAGGTGGTCGGACCCAAGCTCGTTGGTTAAGTTTATGTTGTTGATGGTGTTTGTCAGGTTTCTTGTGTGCAGTAGAACGTCTGGTGTTGAGTCTGGGTTTGCGGGCATCAGAAAAGTTGGTGGGGTGTTCTACAAAATATTATCCATCTTTTAAGCTAAAACTTAATTCTAAACGTTACTAGTGCCGCGTGGACCCTCTGTGCAGAAATTCGTTCCAAACAAGAAAATAGTGACAGAAAACTGACCTAAGCTTGCTAGGCGAAACCAAGCGAATCTGATACTCTTGAAGACTATAAGTTATGGTGAAAGTTTTACAAAAGGCTGGTGTGATTTAAATTGTAGTTAGCACTAAATATTAATTATAATGTACTTAGAAGAAAGTTTTCACAAATCAAAATTTGGATGAGGAAAAGTCTTTAGCCACGAATAAAATGCACATGAGCTAATTGAATGATAAACGCAGAAATGAATGATAGCCACAATGTAAGGAGCACGAAAAGGTCACGGTGATTATTTACTTAGGCGCTCTGATTGGTGTGTCAGTTAACATGGCCTATTCCTATATTTTATACTTTGCATTTCGTATTAATCCCAATATTTAATTAACACTGGGTCATTTTTAGAATCTCTTCAAGACTTTTTTTTGCTTCTTTATATTACCATTATGCTTATTATAAATAGAACACCGTCTTGTCGATCATGCAACAAATGATTTTCAAATTACATTGTGCACGCAAATTGTAATAAAACTCAAAATGTTGGTAGTAAATAACCTATTCTATATTAGTTATGCAAACTGAGATCTATATTGCTGTTAAATAAGAATAATTATTGGAAATTTAATAGAAAAAAACTGAATTCAGTGAATGTATTAAATTAGTTATACAGTTTTAAACTCTGCCTGTTTGGTCATTGGGTGAACTGAGTAGCTTGATGACTATGCTGCCGGTCCTAAGCGCGGATAAAGGAGGAAGGTTCCAGGGTCAGGCTAGCACCCTACCCTAGGTAAAAGAAACCACAAGCTCACAGAAACGGACACTTGCCTCGGAACAGGACTGATCTAAGCACGACGACCCACGCGAGAAAACGGACAATTGAACAATTGAACAACGAATTGAACAACGAATTTTGGATAAGGAAGGATCTGCTGTGTGTTGGTACTTGGAATGTGAGATCATACAATAACAAAGAGCAATAAATCCTAAAAGAACTAAAAAGAACAGATACCAGGATCCAAAAGAAATACGCAGAATATATTGTAGTCTACAGAGGAGTTGAGAAGCACGAAAGAGTAAGAGAGGGTGTTGCGATGGCAATCGGCGCGAAATACCAAAATTGCAATAAATGAATGAATCTACATCAGCCCACGAATTATAGCTGTAACACAAGATCAGACGGTCAAACAATAAATGTACTATCAATGTATGCACCAGAAGACAACAGATCTTAACTCCTGAGAGACTCGTTTTTTGATCAACTCCAAACCACAATTGACTCATTACCAAGTGACCAACCCATGATAGTGCTTGGGGACTTTAATGCACGAGTTGGAAACGGAACAGTCCCAGGAAATAAAGAAAGGTTCAACGAGAATGTGCTGAATGATAACAGGGAACCAATGGTAGACCTATGTACTTACAATGAATTGCGTATCAATAATACGTTTTTCGACTTAAAACCCCAGTATAAATTTATATTTGCACATAACAGAGGCCACACATCGACAATCGATTACATTGTGATTAATAGGCAATTTCACCCAACTCAAATACTCGAAATCAGAACGCTCAATTCGGCAAATATAGGAAGCGATCATAACCTTTACTCGGGAGAATTAGATTGAAAATCCGAATACCAAAACAACCGAAACGGTGATATCAACACAGAAACTCAATATTGAGCTGCTATGGGACCCTACGATAAAGTACCTATATAAAAATAGATTACAACAAACAATCGAAGAAAACACGATTTCAAATACTAACGACATCAATCTAGCTTGGGAAAGAATCAAGAATAATATCAAGAATTCAAGGGAGGCACTAGGAGAACGAACCATAAAAGTGAACCAAGTAATCAACCACAAGGACCATGATTCAGCCCAGAAATTAAGGAACAGTGTATAGAAAAAATATTGGACTCTGCCAACGCCAGAATCATATACCGAATATAAGCAAGTTTGGAATAAAACTAAAAAATTTGTGAGAAAAAAACCAAAAACGATCACTGGGTAATGTTCTCCAAACGCAAATATGGCTATTTATAAGATCGCAGAGAAAGGAGGTCAATGAACTGCTAGAACAAACCCACATACAAAAGGAAGATTGGACCAGATATTTAACCGATCTGTGTAAAACGGCAAACACGGTAGATGAGCCTACCACACCAGAAATAACTATTAACGAAGATGCCACGATCAACACATTCGACGTAGAAAACGCACTACAGAAACTAAGAAATAGAAAAAGCGCCGGGCAAGACGGTATACAAAACGAATTGCTCAAATACGGTGGGCAAAGACTAACAGAAGAATTAACAACTTTAATACAGAAAATTATATATCAACACAAAATTCCAGATGAATGGCGAACCAGCACTACTGTGCTAATGTTCAAAAAATGGGATAAGAGGATACTATCAAATTATAGAGGAATAAATCACTTTTTAATCACACCTTTTAATCACTGTTCTAAAACTAACAACTAAGGTATTTACGAACAAAATTAACAATCTTACATCGTTGGCGGACGAGCAACAGGGATTCAGATCGGGAAGATCTTGCACAGACGCCGTGTTCGTATTAAGATAAATAGTGGAGAAATCGATTGAATACAACAAGCCAGCGTCTGCTTTGTTGCTCTAACTAGAGCATTTGACCGTGTCCAGCTGAAAAACGTCCTGCATCTCCCTTACAACAGGCAAATCCCACACAATCTGATTAAAACCATAGAGAACATATATACAAACAATAAAATACGAGCACAAATAGAAGGAGACCGCACAGAACCAATACCAGCGGGTTAGCGGTATTCGCCAGGAAGACTCCCTGAGTCCTACTCTTTTCAATTTAATAATGAAAGAATTGTTCGAAGTGTTCGAGGCCTGAAGGGATACAAAATGGGGGATACAGAAATCAAAATAGTGTGTTATGCTGACGATGCCGCTCTCATTGCAGAAGTGAAGATGACTTACAAAGGTTATTACACTCACTCAACCTGACAGCCAAATCTCTAAATATGGAAATATCACCGACGAAAACAAAGTGCTTAACAACATCAAAAAAACCTCTAAGATGCAAACTGGAACTTGATGGTTAAGTAAACGAGCAGAAAATGAAATTTAAACTACCTCGGCATAGAACTTTCCGGCTTTGGGGATATTGAGGCAGAGGTGAGAAATCAACAGCCAAAATCAATTAGAATAGCTGGTTGGCCTGAATACAATATGGTACAATAAGAGTATGGACACGGACACTAAATCGAGGACTTACAAAACCGCCGTGAGGCTGGCTGATGATGATATATACCGCAGAAACCAGGCGAGAAACAGCGAAAAAATACTCCGTAGAATCACCGGAAAGACACTGCTGGATAGAGAGAGAAGTGAGAATATCAGAACAACCCGTAATGTCAAGAACATCAATGAATGGGTAGCAAACAGGGAGAAGGAATGGAATGGGCACATAAGCAGGATGCACCACCGCCGACTTGTGACAATCGCTCGCGACAAGTCCCCATTGGGACGAAGAGACGTTGGACGCCCCAGGACACGATGGAGCGACAGCCTCACGCAAGTGGGCGATAATTGAACAAGCGATTCGCCTAAAATCAAGAATGAAGAAGAAGAAGAAGTTTTAAATAATTTCTTGATGCTACAAATTTTAGAGGAACAATTAACCCTTCAGTTTTGCAGGCAATCTTTGCAATAAATTATTTCACACTGCTCATGACTGAATTAAGATTTAATGAAAAATTTTATTTGCTTGTTAATTAGCCTTCTTCTGTAGTTTCGTTTCTAAATTAATCTAATCCAAAATATTTCAGTTGATGCAAAAACACATTTAAAAAATCATCTATATTTGTTTATTTGAATTATGCCGAACAGACAATATAAAATGTAGGCGCAAGTATGTTAAAATGGATTAAAAACGAGTACCAGCTTATAAGGTCCCATAATCCAAAAGCAAAGTTATACTAATTGTGATCAGTACCCCAGTTAAAACAATTTACCTGAATACTTTCAGCAAATGGCGTTTCCAGAGAAACCCCGATACAATTCCAAACCAATCGGTTTACCTAGAAAAAAAAAGTTTATTAGTCTTCAGCGACAGCCATTACATAAAAATATGCAGAATCAACAAAAAATGTCTAGTTTGCTTTGTAAATATCTCCTTTGCCTTTTTAGTTCTTACAATTCTAATTCCCGACGTAGAAATGTCTTCTTGGTCGTTGTATTGATTTCATTTAAAGCAAATCCGAATTCTAAATAGCCGCCTGCCAATTAAGAAACTTTTTTGTCCCCTCAAAAGACATGAAAGCGGATTAGACTTGTTTCAAATTAATGGCAAAGTCTTTTAACATCCGCATTAATATTTCAACAGTATCGTTCAAATACTACCGTCATTGATTACAGATTTAGACTCAACAAATTCGTCAATAAATATGCAGAAATCGAGCAGTCAACAACCGATCTTGGTTTTAATAGATGAATCCAAACGCATTCTGCGCTATTAAAGATCGTGATCTTCAAAACTTTAAATTAGAATATTTTGTGGGTTATTAAATGTAGATATATTTGAAATCCAATGGACTTCACTGGAACATTGTTGTCGGATAACTAATAATAAAATTCGTTTTATTACACAATGTGTAATACACATACTATCCATTCTATATATTATACAGTATAGTAAGTACAATATGTAAAATATAATGTAATATGTAAAACATTTCTTCCAACAAACGTGAGAAACACTCAACGTATAATCGTCACAATTCACTTTCTTAAACAAGAGAATTTAAAAAATCTGTCGCCCAACTCGCTCTTAAGCGGGTTAAGTGACAGGTCGCCCAGAAACTGAGGGGATGGCGGATTTTTCTGGGGATGAGTCAACCCCAAAGATAAGGGAGAAAGTAAGGAAAAGTGCTGAAAGGCCGCTAACTCGTCATCAAATATTTAAAATCCCCCTGGGAAAGTTGGCCAAATAGTTTCCGAATTTGATACTTGCAACTTGCTTTAGATTAATTTACGGAATTTAGCCCAAAAAATGTAGTAAATTGTTTTTCATTCATATTTATCATTATTTAATTAGCTTATCTACTTGCTAAGCTTAAACAATTTTTGATTTGGCTTTAACTTCTGCATAAAATTTAGTGCCTAAAAGAACTAGCTGAATCAAGCTGGGTTAAAAATTAATTTGCACTGTGAGTAATCAACATGGTTGATTGATTGCATTTTCAAGAGTTTGAAGTAGTTTTTTGACTTTTAAAACTTGGCCTTATGAATAACATTTGCATTTTTTACACAACATTAAAAAACTATAATTTCCTCTTCTTCATTTCGTAGAAGACCAGATAAAAAAAATGTCATTCAATTATTTTTAAATAAATAATTCTAATCAACTGCTGAACTCAATGGCATACTTAAGACATGTTTATAAGGGTTTATATGGGCTCCATAATTTTGCCTGATCAGATGATGAAAATAATACGTCAGCAACCAGTGCAAGTTTTTAGATGGTTTTTAGAATAAACCTTTTATTTGTACGGTACGAGGCAGCAGAGCGTGGCAAATGATTAAATATTTCCGAGTAGAATTGTAACGTTTCACATTAATGCTGGCAAGCTCCTCTGTGTTTGCCTTTAATTGGACCGAAAACCAAAACAGAGGTTGAGAAATTCAGGCACATGTATTTGGTTATAAACGCAGTCGTTGCTCCGACCTTTTACCTGAGCTAGAGATACATGGGCGAAACATGGTGAATTGTAACTAATTGACCTTTCGTTTTTTATCAACAATTTTCGTTTTTGCCTGCCCAAACAAGTACAAATCGATTTGAGGAATTGTGCATACACGTATGGTTTGAACATGTATTTTCAATTTAGTATTTCAACTAAAACTGTAATCTGATGAAGCAAAATTGCGTCCTGCCCCACTTACATTTAATATAATTATGGTATAAGAAAAGTAGTAATATTACAGTAATGCTAATTATAAAGAGTATAAAGATTAGTTTAGTATCAAGAACGTGCACTCGTTATGAGGTTAGTTTCAGTTAAGTACCTAAAGGTAACCATTACCCAGAAACAGCTGGTGCATAAACGCTACAGAGGAACTTCAAGAAAAATAGTAATGTAATCTTTTGTTAATATTAACATATTCACAAAAAGTAAATTTATTGTTAACGCTGGAGTAGTCGCGGTAGTTCCCCCACCACTTAGCGCAAACTATGTAGCTTATCGTTTTGGTAGGTAGTTGATGTGCCAAGTGATTGTGGAGGATCGTGCAACTCGTTACCTGTCAAACGTCCATGTCGAGTCTCCTAGACTCCACGCGACTACTTGTGTTTAACTTTTTTCGCGCGATTACTGGTAAGTAGGTCTATTTTCTTCTGTTACGCATCATTATAATTCTTAATTTCTAATTGAAAATGGACTATGAAAAGGAGCAGCAAGGATTGATGCGTCTCTGGAAAGAAGTTGACTCTGATGAGGCTCCAATTGATGAAGATTCAGATCAAGATAAGGATGTTGTGGAATATAGATCTGAAGGCAGTGATACCGCTCAAGAAGGTGACTCCTCCGACGATAACAGAAGTCCCGTTAGAACACCAGCAAAAATTTTTAGAGCTGCGTTTTATTTGGCCAAAAACAATACCACAAAATGGAACAAGCATGCTCCAAATGAGGCAGAGAGAACTCGATCCTGGAATATAATAAGTCAACTGCCTGGTACAAGAGGTATTGCTAAACAAGCAAAAAGTCCTTTCGAGTGCTGAAATCTCTTTATCAACGATGAAATACTCGATATCATTGTAGAGCATACAAATTTCTATATAGCAATAAAAACTCAGAATTACAAAAGAGATAGGGAATGCAAGGAAACAGATAAAATTTAAATAAAAGCCTTTATTGTTTTACTATACTTGTGAGGGTTACCGAAAACCTCCAAGTTGAGCTTTGACGAGATATGGGACAGAAAAGGAACCGAAGTAGAAATGTTCTGGCTCACAATGAGCAAGCAACGATCTTTATTTATTTTGAAGCATTTACGTTTTGACGATCGTACTACCAGAGAAGAGAAAAGAAAACAGATAATTAGCGCCAAGTCGAGAAGTCTTTGATATATTTGTATCTAGTTGTCGAACGCATTATTCTATTTCATCGTCTGTTTTATGGAAATGAACTTGTGAATTTTTAAAGTAATATTTTTCTAAAAAAAATTGGTATAAGTAGAAGGAAAAGCTTTAATTACGAATTTAAACGATTAACTTTAAAAGAGATCTTTATTAAAAAATGCCTGGTTTCGACAAAATGTTTTATACTGTTTTCTTTGTTTGTTGTTTATTTGTATAACTTCGTTCAACTAATAGTATGGATCAGCCAGATCCTGCGCATTGGATAAATTTACAGAGACAAAGTAAAAATGTGTCAATGAAGAAATTTGTTTGATCAAAAAGTACAAGTCTCATTAAATTTTGTGCAGCGTTTGAATGTACTCTTCGGGTGCATGATGGGAGCGATTCCTATGAGAATTCGGGAATTTTTCTTGGGTTGATACATTTTTGGACTGAACTTAATACAGCTATAAGTGAACAACTAAAGAATTTTTCAATATTTAAAGGCACCTTAATTAAAAATTCAGAATCATCTGGAACAGTGTATGCTTGAAGTCTGCCACTAACAAACAAGTGAAGAAATTAATAATATTCTTTTTGGTTTGGCAAACATTTGATGTTGTTGCAAAATCACAGACGGGAGTAATTTTTAGATATGTCCACTGACTATAGCGGACATATCAATCGAACTTTTTTGGAATCTTTCAGTTTGGAAGAACTTGGATAAAATGTTTTATCGAGATTTGCAAAAATTTGATATTTCAGCTATAGGAAAAAAGTTGACGATGGATTGCGACACTCGAAATGTCGAATCAGAAATATCAAATACCCATTTTCTAGACAGGAAAAATATGTCATTATGAAGTTTTCTATTTCCCCTTCAAATAGGCTCTGAATAACATTTGAAAATGTTCTCTTAATATCGGTACTTTTCGAATACCTTCAAAGAAGTCAGAATTTTCCACGTTTTAAAACTGCTCTTGAATAGGCTCAAAAATGGGCCACTTTTCCCCAGTATAAGGGACCTCGTGTCTCTTATGCTTTTTCACATTCTAACGGTAAAGCTCCGAAATAAATAAATAAACTTCAATTCCATAGAACAAGGCCATCGAGCTCATAGATGGAGATCGACCAATCCGACTTGTGGCGCATTTCATTAATTAGAAATCTTATTGCTAAACACATATACAATGAACAAGCTGAAAAGAAACTAAGTGTCTTAGTCGTTTATTTGGCCTGAAATATTCTATAAGAATCATGGAATAGAATTGGAATCGGTATTGTCTAGTTCGTCTTGTTAGAAACAAACGGTTCAGTATGGTCTAGTTAGGTGGATTGTCGTTCCGTTTTACTTGAATTTTTAACCAATTTTGTTTCCGTGTGCGTTCATATCGTAAGTTTATTGAACAGTGAATCCTCATTGTGTCTGACTTTTGTAATACATTTTGGTGCAATTTGTTCTGTCTTTTAGTATGTTTCGATATCAGTGGTCTACATATGGATTAGTAAATTTTCGAACCAGTTTCAGGACTGAAATCTTTGTCTGTGTAAGTGGAATCAAATGTTTAGTACTTCTTATAATTTCTGACCGAGAATTTCGTAAATATTTAATAAATTAAAAATTTTTGTCGATTGTGCTCCTCAAGTATTTTAAGGCGAGACCATGTCACGTTTTGTGTGACCACTACGGTGGGCGCTCGGTATTTCGGCATTCAAAATTTGCGTGCAAAACTAGAGTGTAAAACTAGAGTGTAAAACTAGAGTAATAGAGTAAACTAGAGTAATAGAGAATATTATGGCTCATGGTATACAGGGTTATTCACAATTGGCGTCCATCCTCTGGAGGTGATGTCTGCTGATGTTTTAGGAGAACAGTAAAATTAGTTAAAAAAAGATAAACAGTAAATTCAACAGGGTTCGTTAAATTTAGGGATCTACTTTTTCAAAATGTCCATATTATCAACAAGAAAATGTAAATTGTTTTTTATTGCCATCATAACCTCGAATTGATGTGTTTACAAATAAACATAAATTTCTGACTTTAACTCAAAACAAGTTAGTGCCTCAATCACCTTATGTGCACTCTTCTCGAGCAGCTTTTCGTATTCGGTTAATTAACTCCTGCTCAATTTGTACCGGGGTTCAATAGACCAAGGTTTAATGTATTCTGTGTATCTTACATACGTGGTAGGAATGTACCCCTTCCTCGGTATATATTTGGTGCCTGGGAAAGTGTCAGTTGTTGTGCCATGATCTGAGTACCCCTGGAAGGCTCTGCTGCAATTATCTCCTATACCTGTTCATCTATGTCTGGAACCCGAACACCTCTAGATCGTGCACTATCTACCTCAGTTCCCGGAGTCAATAGTTCAGTGTCTTTAGTAATAATATTTCCTCTTAGTAGGACTACCTCTTAGGTAAAATGTTGTCCAAAGCATTGTTTTCGGCTGCACGACTATGCAAAAATCGTTTATAAAAGCATGTTTAAGATATTTCGCAAAAACTAGAATATCAATGTATCAAATATACGTTTTTGGGAAAGTTAGTAGGTTTACTAATAGTTATAATAATTTACCAGATTCAATTCAGCAATCAACATTGAATTTTGCAATCTTTTAATTCTACTGGTGTATCCTGGAATACACCGTATAAATATATTGATGAAAATATTTTAGTTACTCGGCCAATAGTCAGTTCAATAATTCATTGCCTTCATTTGCATATGAGTACGAAAACATTTAGTTCTCGTTTTTAACTTGCGACCTGATATGTTCATTAAATCTCCTAATTTCTCCAGCTATGAGCTCGATTGTCTAAAGGGAAGGGTTTTAATATATTAGTGTTGATGTAGTTCGTCCGTTATTTATCTAGGATAGCAATTAACCTTACATAATGAGAAACGGATATAGCATATTAATGAATTCTGGCTGAACGTGCAAATAACTTTTGGACAGTTGCTCATTCCTAGTCCCTGTTGTTTAACAAATTTAACAAGGCAGGTTTCAAATAGGGTCTAGTCTAGTCATGCAAACCATATTATCTGCAGTTTTAAAATATCTGCGAAATATTGGTAAATATTATATTTCAATAATTGGCAACATTTATTAATGATATTACAAGTATGAAATTTATATATAAGTTTGAGTCATTATGACCTCATTATACATTTTGTCACACATTGTAGAATATATATGAACTTGTAGTTGATTATCATTGACAAATAATAAGCACGAAAAGAAAACGTTCAAATAATATTTAAATTTTGAAAATAATGAAGAAGGCAATATGACAAAAGAGACTAGAAGGATATAAAGTTAATGTTTGAAACAATTGACTAGATCAATTAAGATAAATTGAAATGTTTGTTCATCAGTTGGTGTTGATTCACATTTTTATGGTGATATCGGTTTGGTATTGGTCTAAAACTGATTTCCTGTTAAAGTAAAGCATTTTTCAAATATCTTTTAATCTTAAAGTTACTCTCCTAACTTAAAACGTATATTTCGAAACCATTGGTCTAAAGTATATTTAAATAGGTGTAACCGATTACACAGGCTAATTTGATACTTTTACATAAGTCACCCAGCGGTGCTTACTCGTTTGGATAGAAGAACGATAAGAATAACAAGGCACTGGTAAAAGTATCAACACTTTGATAGTGAATAGTAACGTAAAAGAATCGAAGAATGCTAACAGCTAAAAACGCTAGCACCTATGTAATATAACTTTTTCTCTAGTTCATCGTTTGGTGGAACATCAGACTTATCCGGCAGTCTCATATGTACGCCGAAGAGAGGTGAGGTTAATTTATTCCTCATCAGTGCTACAGAAAATGTATCATTTACGTAAAAACGCCACAGAGTAACACTTTTTTATGATAATCTGTTAAGTCAATATAATAGGTTATACAGGGTCGCTTTTATGTATGGAAACGGAAGATTATTTCCAAAACTAAAAGAAATAGAATAAAATAAGTAGTAGTAGTAGTAGTAGTAAACATCTTTATTAATAAGAAAAGGCTTTCGACCTATCGGTCTTTCTGCCCTGGGTTGATTACAAAGTTTTGTATGGAAACTTAATAACTAATAACTAACATAATTAACAAACATGTACATAATTTATGTTTGGAGATGCTCCAATAGGGTTGAGGTAGGGAAGAGGAAACGCGTTTAAAAATGTGGAACGCTTCAAGATTTTCCGTGTCATCTTTGAGCAAGGAATGCGCATAATAAAATGAGTAGTAGTAGTAAACATCTTTATTTCTAAAAAAAAGGCTATCGACCTATCGGTCTTTCTGCCCTTGTTTAATACATGTAGTCTTAGTCTAAATAAAAAACAAAGATGAAAATTCTCTTATTCTAGGTCAATAATCTTATTAAATAAACTTTCCAATTATAATGACAAGGAAAAATTATTTTATTGTCCAGTAGTCAGTTGCGTTTGTAAGTGTTCGAGTAGCGTTGATGTAAGGAAACGGAAGCGGGATTGTCTGGTTGGTTTTGTAAGACAAAGGGGATTCAGTATGGTCCAGTTGTCGGGGTTGTCTGTCCATTTTGTCTGTAGATGTATGAGTCTTTCCGAAATCTTTGTCATGTTTGTGCGTTCGTATAGTAGTTGGGTGGAGGGGTTGTGTAGTGGGTTTTGGGAGTGTCTTATTCGTGTTATTAGTCTTAGTGCAATTTGTTCTGTTGTTTGTATATAACGTTTTGTCCTTTCTGTTCCGTTGGTCATGAGTATATGTCCATAGTCTAGCAAGGGTCTACAAATAGCTTTATATATTTTGGTGGCCGTGTTTGTGCTAATTCCTCTGTCTTTGGAGGTTAGTGATCGGAAGTGTTTTGTCCTCTTTATTGTTTCTGCCCTGATGTTTCGTATGTGTTTAGTGAATTTAAATTTGTGGTCAATTGTGACTCCAAGGTATTTTATGTCGTTTTTTGGTTGTGTCGTTTGGCCGTCTGCAGTTATTGTAGGGGAGTCAGCGTCGAGTCTGTGGTTTGTGAGCAGAAGTTGGCTTTTTGACGCGTTTGGTGTTAGTCTCCATTTATAAAACCATGTCATTGTGTCGTTTGTTAGTGTTTGGAGTCTTTGAGCTACTCTCTCAGTAGTTTTGTCATGTACAATAAGTGCCGTGTCGTCTGCGTATTGTAATATGTATGCCGATCTGTCGATTTGATTTTTGTCTGGTAAGTTGTAATTGTATATGTCATGGCAGTATATATTGTAGAGAAACGGTGAGAGCGGGGATCCTTGAGGGAGCCCTTGTACAGGGGAAAAGGAAAATGACAGTGTTTTGTCAATTCGTACTTGTAGTTGTCTGTTTTCTAGTAAGTTCTTTATGGTGTGTAGTGGATATGTTGGTGTTTTAGTTTGTATAGTTTGTATAGTAAGCCTCTATGCCAGACACTATCAAAAGCTTTGTTAATGTCCATAAACAGGCAAGCTGTCTTTCTGTCAGTTAAGTGGGTGGTTTGTATATTGTTAGTCAGAGTGAAGAGTGGGTGAATAGTCGAGTGCTGATGTTTGAATCCGAACTGATACGATGGTATGTACTTTCCGACCCGTTTTCCCAGTCGCTGCCTTATTATGTACTGAAAAACCTTGCTAAGTTCTGGTAACAGTGTAATTGGTCTGTAATTGCTCGGTTGTGTATTGTCCAGTCCATTTTTGGGTATAGGGATAATTAAGCCGTTTTTCCATGATTTTGGGATTATGTTATTTCTGATGCAGTTGTTCAATTCAGTTAGGATCAGTTTGTGTGTTTCTTGAGTTAGGCTTTTCAGGAGTTTTGCCTTTATTTTATCTTTTCCCGGTTTTTGATATGCGCTAGGGCTTCATCGTACTCTGTGTCTGTGATCAGTTTGTATGTATAGTTTGGTGAGCTGTTGAAATAGTTCAAGTACCAGTCGTTGATCAAGTTCCAGTTGCCATTGTCGAAGTTAAGGTTTGTCGATCTGCTGAAGGCCCTTTGATAGTGTCTGGCGAACGCGTCAGCTTTCTCTTTGTCTGTGTGCCGTTCTATTCCGTTTTCGTCAATTGTGTCAGTAGTGTTAGTTTTTTTGTATTGCGCTAGTTTCTTAATTTTTCGCCAGTATGTTTTGCCTTTGTCTTTTTGTATTACTTTACATGTTTCTAGCCATTTGTCTTGTCGGTATTGTCCAATCAAAGGTTTTAATGTTTCTGTTGAGTTGGTTCAGTGTCTTTTTTAGGTCGTTATTTTGAGTGTTTGTATATAGTCTGTACAGTTCTCTCTTTTGTTTTATGAGTCTCAGTATGAATTTGGGTAGTGTATGTCGGTAGAAAGCATTTTTTATTTCCGGGCTAAATTTTCCTATGGCTAGTGACAGTTGTTGTTGTATGGTTTCTATTGAAATGTGCTGTGCTTGTGATTGAATGTAGTCATGTATATGTTGTTTCACTTTGTCTATGTCAGTCTTTGTTAGGGTTAACTTTTTCTCTATAGGAGGTGTACTGGAGTGGAGTGTGTGTTGCGTATGTTGTAAGTCTATGTTAAACGAAATAGCCAGGTGGTCGGATACAAGTTCGTTGGTTAAGTTTATGTTGTTGATGGTGTTTGTAAAGTTTCTTGTGTGCAGTAGAACGTCTGGTGTTGAGTCTGGGTTTGCGGACATCAGAAAAGTTGGTGGGGTGAATAAAATGATTATTACAAAAATTGAAAGTTTCTTTCCAGTCTATATATATAAAGAAAAATTTAGTGTTTCAGGATGAGTCAAAAAGCTGCGGCAAAGCGAAGTTCCTTTTTATTTAATGGAACACCCTGTATGTTAGTCAATAATTGAATTCTCTTCAACATTTTAAACAAAAATCGTATAATACATTATATGCTTAATTTTAACCGTTTTGAAGATATCGAGTTGCTAAAATTATTTTTGCTGTATTTCATTTTTTGTACAAATATGAATATTGAAAGAAAAAGAGACAGAATTTATAAGCATAATTTTATTGATTCCCAGTATTAAAATGAAATTTTATTTTCAAAAGTGTTCAAAGTGTGTGCCGTTTATCTAATGGATCTAGAAGTATATTCGGAGGAATACCAGCAAATTTCGTGACTTATTCTATCTTGCAACTCTTCAATATTTTGTAGCCAATTTTTTAAACTGCATTTTTAATATGACCGCACAGATAAAAGTTAAGTAGGGTCAAATCGGGCGACCGAGCTTGCCATTCAACTGTCCCCTACGACCAATCCATTTCTCAGGAAATGTTTCATGGAGATATGCTCGTACCTACATTTTCTGAGATAACTTGATGAAAAGTGTTTTTATATTTAATCTAATAATTACGCGAATTACATCTAAACATAACTTTGACAATTCGATATCTCCAAAACGGTTTGGTTGGATTTGTTTGGAATGTGGAGTAGAAGTTAATTATTGAATAAAATACAGGGCGTTCCATTAGAAAAAAGGTAACATGGTGCGGTGCGGTGACGTTTTGACTGATCCTGGATACAACATTTTTCTTTATGTGAATCGACTGAAAATAACCTTACAATTTTTGTATTAATCGTTGTATTCTAGCTATCTTAACCTTAATGTAGGAAATAATTCGCTGTTTCCCTACATAAAAGCGAACCTGTATAGATGTAGAATACAATTTGTAACGTGCAATTATTAGCTGTTTACAGATATTTGTCCGCTGCTTTTAATTCTATGACCGAATTTTATCGCAGTTATAATACATATAGATTTATTGAACTCGCAGCCATTAGTTCATACTGATTTTTAACGATAAAGTTTTTCACATATTTTACTTGCATGTTGATGGACAATACAGCTGAAAACTGCTAAGTTTGCTATAAATATTTTCTTTGTCTACATCTTAGCATTGAAATGTAAAATGTTTTAAATCATTTAGCGGTCGTTACAACTAAATATCATGTGAAAACAAGTCGGGAAATCCCCCATTCAAAATTTTAAAGCTGGTCGTCTTTCTGGTAATTACATATGTGTGATAAAATACATTTCAGTTTATAACATAAAGCATAAGCAATTAATAAAAACGCATCAGCATAAAGCCTCAAGTTCCACAAGATTCCACCAAAAACCACAGTTTTGTTCCATTTCAAATATCTTCCCAAATTGGGTTGGAATTATCGGTTACTAACGTACATTAAGGCAAAATAATATTTTAGTTTTCTATGAGAAAGCTTTCTTCTCAATATGAAACCAGCTCGCAGAATAAGATGTTGGCAATCTGAACTAGCTTGATCAAGTTCATCAACGTTTAGTTTAAGTTTTAGTGACCACTTGTTCATATTAACGTCGGATCACTGCAATGATATTCTCAGTAAATACCCGTTCCGTCAAGTTGTCACATCCCAAAGAATTTATAAGATTCGACCTAAACAGCAAAACGTTGGACTTTCGTAGTTTACATAATGTTACCTCTCACTTATTTGTCATGTTTTCGACTGATTTTGTTCCATATTCACTTAGTTACCCTTTAACAGAAAGGTACACTTTTCAATCCCAGTCGGAACGGCCTTTCGAATATGGTACTTCAGCAAGAATTTCTAATAAATGTCGCCCGTAAAGGGTTATTAGCTGAATAGCACAAAGAGACAAGACAAACGTATAATGGTTAATTATAAATCGATACCTTTCAGGGGTTACTTACTTACCCTCCTTAAACAACGTGCGTCAAGGACTTGCAACCAGTCATTTTCCCTTCTCCTTTTAATACAATTTTCTGTAATTAATTTTCGAGTGCGGGTAATTACGCGAAGGTGAGTGAATCCATAAGGACGATGGATAGATAGCATTTAGTCCCTGGGATTTGCACTCTTTCAGTGTCAAGAAGTTGTCAAAGCTAGTGCATTTTTTTAAAAATTAAATCTACGGGTTTCTTGAAAGTTAATCCGGCTGAGGGCACATACGAAGCAGACGTGTATTTCATTTGAAGACAATATAGAATGTTATCCAAGGTAAATATCATATCATACGTTTAATGTAAACTATTGCTGGTAAAGCCCTGAATTTTTACTTACTGTTAAACAAGCATGACCCACTTATTTTAGGTAATTTTGACAACGCGGTATTGTAAGATCTAGAAAGGTTATATAGTCAATTTTAAGTTTCAAGTTACACTCCTACTGAGGCGCACTTAACGTCTTTTGTTTCCATACAAATATCCGGCTTAATATGTATTTAAAAGTGTTATAAATTATCGTTTTCGATACGATCCCATACATAGCCAATTCCAAAACAAAATGAGTAAAGTTTGCTGGATGATTTATTATTCATCAAAGACCTACCATCTGTCTACTAATCAAGACCAGTTCCACGGAAAGAACTAACACAGGTAGTGTTGATCTGTGTTCTTAATAAGTAATAGTCTCTTATTTTCTGATGTATTATAGAACGGCGTGTGTAATATTGGTAGATGGAAATATGTAGACA
Organism: Dendroctonus valens; assembly: GCA_024550625.1. Lineage (NCBI taxonomy): Eukaryota > Metazoa > Arthropoda > Insecta > Coleoptera > Curculionidae > Dendroctonus > Dendroctonus valens. The sequence continues at coordinate 1,084,993 of JAJTJO010000463.1, forward strand.
TTTTCATACATTTAGTAATCCAATTTGGTGAAGAAGTTGACTTCGCAAACAGGCCAGGGCGCCTAATTCAATACAATGAATTGCTGAACAGACAAATAAACAAACAAGCTGAATGATTCAGAGCGTCTCTAAACTGAGAAGACCTCTAAACATCAGAGATTGTGTGTCTTCCAAAACTTATCAGATTACCAAAAACGAATCCCAGAAGAAAAATAATTTTGTATAAACTAAACAAAATGGGAATTGATTTAGTTATTCTCATACCAGTTAAGAATACTGCAACATTGTTTTAAAAGAAAATACCTTTCGTATCTGCCATCCTATTTCTGAGTAATTCAGGTTTGTCTTTATCCGCATGCCCATTTGGTTCTGCACAGGAAACCGCATTTGCTCTTCTACTATTTGCGGGATTCTTGAGCTATTTTCTATATCTAAATCATTCTCAGAATTTCCATGTCTTCTTCGTTTGGTTGTACCAAAAAGCTATTAACTGCGTTGTTTTTTGCCATACCACTTCTTTTCAATCAAGTCATATTTCCTCTCATTATTTAAAATTCCTCGTTGATGTATGCTTTGTCAGTGTTTCTTTTCCTTCAATTTCAATGCCTTATCATTCCTTCGCTTCTTCATCTTCTTCTTATGCATATTCACTAATGAATCTTTGCTACCACATGTCTCATCTGTATTTCGTCTCTGTACATATTCCCTATGTATTAGACTTTCCACTGTTTGTAAGTCGGTCAACTGCCTTATGTTACTTAGCCACGACATTTTCTTCCCTCCCATTCCTCTTTTTTCCGCTATCATTATGTGTCCTAGATATGCAGTTTTTCTTTTTTTAATCATTAGTAACAGTTCACGTTCTTGTTTTATTCTTTGTAGGACATTTTCGTTGGTTACTCGGGCTGTCCATGGGATTTTCAGTACTCTGCGGTATACCCACATCTCGATGGCCGCTATTTTATTCATTGTGGTTACCTTCAATGCCCAGCTCGCCACTCCATACAGTAACACAGACCAAATGTAACACTTTATAAATCTCACTTTTAGGCTTTGGTCAAAGTCCGTATTTGTGAAAATGGATTTGAATTTCATGAATGTGTTGCAGAGGCTCTGTATACGACATCTTATTTCCAGATTAGATGTCCATTCTTCAGTGAGCCATACTCCAAGGTATTTAAATTTGGTCACCCGCTCAATTGATGATCCGTCCGATGTTAGTCCCACGTTTCTTAACATGTTTGGTTGACGAGTAACAGTTATGTATTTTGTTTTATTGACGTTTATTTTTAGGCCCATTCTCTTACTGTGCCCTCCTACTACGTTGAAAAGATGTTGGAGGTCGCACATATTGTCAGCAATCAAGACTGTATCATCCGCATAGAGAATTTTATTTATTCATGTTCCATTGAGCTTAATACCCTTTTCAATATTCTCAAGTGCTTATTGGAAGATATTCTCGGAGTACAAATTGAATAGCAGTGGCGAAAGCACACATCCCTGTCGGACTCCCCTGCAGATTTCAACCTTATTATTTTGTTCTCCATAGATCTTTATGTGAGCAGATTCATTCAGATAGAGATTGTCGATGCAGCGCATATCCCTTCCGTCCATATCCATTTGTCTTAGTATTGTTAGTAATGTATGGTGTTGTACTCTGTCAAAGGCCTTGTCGAAGTCTATGAAACACAGACACACATCCTTCTGCTGATCGTGGCAGTTTTGTACCAGTACCTGCGTTGCCACTAGTGCTTCTCGAGTGCCCAGGCCTTGCTTAAATCCGAATTGTGAGTCACTGATGTTTTGTTCACCCTTTCTAAATATTCTCTGATGTATTATTTTGAGGTTTTAAGTGAGTGACTCATAAGACTGATAAGCCTGTGATCTTCGCATTTTCTTGCGTTGTTCCTTTTTGGCAAGGGATTGAAGGTTGATGTCAGCTATTGATCGGGTACTGGCCGGTTTCATATATTTTGTTGAAAAGTTTCTGAAGAACTCTATCATCGAGTAGTTTTATGAGCTCTGTCGGCATCTCATCGGGACCAGGTGTTTTGTTGTTTTTAAATGTGCGGATGGCCCCTTCTATTTCTGATTTTGTTATTGAGGATCCTACTAGATCATCCTCGTTATCTTGGTTAAGAATTATTTCATCTGAGAGTAGGTTTTTAATATAGTTTTCCCATATTATCTTCCGCGTATTGATCTCACATGCGATTTCGTTTTTCTCATTTGTTATTACAGAGAAGTTTCTTTTTCGGTATATTCCTGCTGTTTATTTCAGCTCTTTATGTAGATTGAAATCATCGTGTAGGGTCTGCAATTCCTCAATAGTTTCACATTCATGATTCAGCCAATTATTTTTCGCTATTCTAATGTTTGGCTGTATCAATCTTTAAACCCTCCGGTAGTTGTCCCTGTTCGATTGGTTTTTGCGTTTCCTGCGGTCATACATCAATAAAAGACTTTCGTCAGTGAACCATGACTGCTTGTGTTCTCGTTTCTTATATCCTATTATTTCTTTAGCTTTGTACGTTTCGATATTTTGGATCTCTTTCCATATATAGCTTAGGTCTTCGTCTGCTTCCATTTTTGCTGTAACTGATTCTATTCCTCGGTTTATTTCTTCACTTGCAGTAACCCTAATCTCTTTTTGTTGTAGTCGTTCGTAGGCAATTCTCTTTTGCGAGTCTATTCTTTTGTGGTTTGCCATTCTAGTTTTAAGGAAAACCAGAAGTAAGACATGGTCAGAGGGTACATCTTCTCCTAGATAGATGGTATGAAGAATCTGGTGATAGAGGTTCCAAAACGTCTGTTGATAAGGATACACTCTATCTGGTTACGAATTATGTGGTTCGGTTTGTTGGCTGGAGACTTCCACGTATACAGACGATGAGGTAGTGAACAGAACCAGGTATAAGTTACTTTCATATTTTCCTCTTCACAGAGTTGTAATAGTCGGTCGCCTCTCTCATTTCGATCTCCCGATCCAAAAGGACCCGATGCAACCTGGGCCTAAGATCTGTCCTTTCCTATTTTTAAATTGAAATCACCCATTATAATATTCATTTCATGTATTTTGGTGAGTTTGAATAGTTCTTTTAATCCTTCATAAAATGTTTCAATCTCCTGTTCCGTTGACTCTGCGGTAGGGGCATACGTTTGGATAACATTCAGGTTTACGGGTTTGGCGTTGAGTTTTAAGAGAGTTAATCTGTCGTAGTATGGGAAGAAGTCTATAGTGCTAGCGGATAATTTATCTGTAATAAATATTCCCACTCCATTTCGGTGGTTCCTTTTTTGGTTTCCTGAGTAGTAGAAGCGACCTCCCTTGAAAGTACACATTCAATTGTTCGGCCACCAAGTTTTTGAGACTCCCAACATATCTATATCCAGTCTCCTGATTTCTTGAGTTAGATTTGCTAGCTTTCCCGCTTCGAATAAACTTTGCACGTTCCAGGTCCCTATATTGATATTTTTGCAGGCATTGCGTCTTTCTATCCTGGTTTCATTAGCTTCATTCAAAACCGTTCCCCCCGGAGATCCGATTGGGGAACTTATTTTACCTCCGGAACAAAAAAGTACTTCGAACGGAACTTTGGAAAGGACTTCGAACGAAGTACCAGCGTGTTGAGCAATATTATGCAATGCGGAAATGCTAATCGCTTCAAAATAAAAAAAAACAGATACAGATCACGGAGGTGGAGGCATATCAAATTTTACAAAAAAGATCAGGATAGGGGCTGCTGAGAGTTTTCAGTTTTCTGAGAGTCAGTGGGCACTACAAAAACTTTACCAGAATGGCAAGCACTGATTTTGAAAACATCGTTCAGAAAATTGGACCGGCAATATAAAAAAGGAAACGTATATAAAACAGCCAATTACGGCTCAAGATAGGTAAATTTACAAATTTGATAATAATTGTAATTAAATTTAAAAAAATGTCTATTTTTGGTGGATTAGCTGTAACTTTGAGGTTTTTACCAACTGGAGATTCCTATACTAGTCTGCAATATTTATCTACCATTACCCATTAATTCAGCAATCTCAGTCCATGAATCTAATTTTATTTTTTCTATAATAGTTTGGATCCTTTGCGTTCCAAACACATGATTCATAATAATTTTTGAGGCCAGCTGACTTTCCTCGTCCCACTGTATGTTTGGATGGCAAATTTACACAGGTACGGTATCAAAAAATAAACCGGTCCCCGCTGTGTAGCCATTTACTTTGATCTGCCGTCGAAAAACCGACAAACAAAGGGAAGTGACGAATTTCCAGCGCGACTTCTGTGTACCACGTCTATGCACTGTACGCGCGTAGCGGTCGCATGGCGTTAGTTCCAGATACAGTGTACCTCGTATATTCTTGATATTGTGAGATTGAAACATCTCGAGCGCGTCACAGTTGCGTCGCCTTAGGTCTGAACGCGGCATTAGCGTTCCCTTTAAAATTAACATGGAGCACCCGTTGCATATCTCAAAAACATTACCCAATTTGCATTGCTAATTTTATGTGATAGTTAATTTACGATAAATAAAATAATAATCTATATATGTTTTGAAATATTCATTACAAATGATAAAAAGTTTTAGTACCTAAATTGGAATGGTTATAAAGGAATAACTGATGTAACTTAACTTGATTTTATGCTTTCCATAAAGCTATATTACACATGGCGACCTAAATAATTTGTTGACTGCGAAATGTAAAGCTATTATCCCTAATTCCTTGAAACCAAAAAGACCCGTTAGTTGAAAATATACCGTGCTAACACAGTTTATCATAGATCTAAAAGTTTCGAAAGTTCTCGTGAAAACTGTTTATTGCATCAGAATTTTCACTCGGTTTTTTTGGGTCAACACCTGAGTCAGTCAAGAACATTTTAAAAATGTTTATTGTATCAGAGAGTTTTTGTTCGTTCAAGTACGTATTTCAAAATATTACTCATGGGTGAAGAAAAAAAGGGGAAATGTAATGTAATGTTCTGTATCCCAATTTCCCTTGCCTTTTGGAATTATTATTCCGTTTCATTATTTTCAACGCCCTGCCTCACCTATAAAAATTAAGAAAAATCAATAATAAATGTTCGATTATTTTCTTCAAACAAACGCCTAGTCCCTATAAAATGTACGAACTGAAACTACTTTAATTGTTCTATTCCAAACTTCACTTATTTTAAATATTGTCTTAAATTCAAATCACTTCACCTATGGTTAATATGCACTAATTATAGTTAATTAAAAGAACAATGTATTTGCCCAGCATTATGATTATGGTTCATATTATTATATATCATATCGAAAATTCTAGATTCGCACAGCTATTTTGAAACCTAAAACATGCAGTTTTCTGCAGTTGAACCGATTTTGAATTAACTTATTATGGCAGAAGCAAGGAACTAAAGAACAATTGCAATACATGTTCTTATTTTCATTAATTCGACAGCATACCTATTATTTTCCTAACTATAATACTAATCAAAGTGACTTTGTGATCGAAGCAAGTCCGAAATAGTACAAAGGCTTATTTCAACTGTTCTTCAAAATCCGGCGGGGCTCATTGTATTCGAAATCAATTTAACTGAAAATATCGCAACCTTTAGCATTACAATGATATAGCCCTAGATATATAGGGTTTTAATTAAGAGCTAAGCTCTGCTCTCGTTATAAGGGTTTTAATTTGCATGTTTTGAGGATAAGGAACGAAATCTACCGCTTATTGAGTTTGGTACGTGGCTTATGTAGTGGTAGAAACCGGTTGCCATACACCAAAATAAAAAAAATAGTTATGATTAGTTTGCGATTAAACAAAAAATTGTACTTATAATTTATCATGCAGTGTTTTAATAAAACTACTATTAATATAATTCTGTAGATACGCAAAGATTTGTTTTAATGCTGAGAAGTGCTGTGGAACTTGTTTTAGCTTTTCTGGCAGTAGTAGTAAACATCTCTATTTCTAAAAAAAGGCTATCGACCTATCGGTCTTTCTGCCCTTGTTTAATACATGCAGTCTTAATCTAGATAAAAAACCAATATGAAAATTCTCCTATTCTAGGTTAACAATAGTAGTAGTAAACATCTTTATTTCTAAAAAAGGCCATCGACCTATCGGTATTTCTGCCCTTGTTTAATACATGCAGTCCCAATCCAGATAAAAAGCAAATATGAAAATTCTCCCATTCTAGGTTAACAATGTTATTGAATAAATAAGATTTCAGTGGCAAGAAGAAATTATTTTATTGTCCACTAGTCCGTTGCGTTTGTAAGTGTTCGAGTAGCGTTAATGTAGGGAAACGGAAGCGGGATTGTCTGGTTGGTCTTGTAAGACAAAGGGGATTCAGTATGGTCCAGTTGTAGGGTTTGTTTGTCCATTTTGTCTGTAGCTGTATGAGTCTCTCAGAGATCTTTGTCATGTTTGTGCGTTCGTATAGTAGTTGGGTGGGGGGGTTGTGTAGTGGGTTTTGGGGGTGTCTTATTCGTGTTATTAGTCTTAGTGCAATTTGCTCTGTTGTTTGTGTATAACGTTTTGTCCTTTCTGTTCCGTTGGTTATGAGTACATGTCCAAAGTCTAGCAAGGGTCTACAAATAGCTTTATATATTTTGGTGGCGGTGTTTGTGCTAATTCCTTTGTCTTTGTAGGTTAGTGATCGGAAGTGTTTCGCTCTCTTCATTGTTTCTGCCCTGATGTTTCGCATGTGTTTAGTGAATCTAAGATTGTGGTCGATTGTGATTCCAAGGTATTTTACGTCGTTTTTTGGTTGTGTCGTTTGGCCGTCTGCTGTTATTGTAGGGCAATCAGCGTTGAGTCTGTGGTTTGTGAGCAGAAGTTGGTTTTTTGACGCGTTTGGTGTTAGTCTCCATTTATAAAACCATGTCATTGTGTTGTTTGTTAGTGTTTGGAGTCTTTGCGTTGCTCTCTCAGTAGTTTTGTCATGTACAATAAGTGCCGTGTCGTCTGCGTATTGTAATATGTATGCCGATCAGTCGATTTGATTTTTGTCTGGTAAGTTGTAATTGTATATGTCATGGCAGTATATATTGTAGAGAAACGGTGAGAGCGGGGCTTTTCTGGCATTAGAGTTTCTAAAAGAACAAGCTCATAGTGAAGGAGGCAACAAAAAATTAATGTTCCCAGATTGGTGCGATCACGGCCACGATGCGCTATCCTGTGAGAACCTTCACTCGGCACACGACACGACACGGAACAAAAAAATCATTCGTCAGCGTCTGTGTGTGCAATACATGGAGGAAACTGTTTTACCACGAATACAACATTGTACTAAGCATTTATTTATACATTATTACATTATGCAAATAATTTGAACTTTGTAAGACAATTAATAAACATATAATAACAAATATAATATATTTATATAATATAATTATCAAATAATTAACAAACCTATACACATTTCGGATCATGCCATATAATTTAAGTACATACTGACAAATACATAAGTAAATTGAACTATCTTCACAAAATTCTATACCAAGAGACAATACCTTATTTGATACAGAAATGGTAATCTAAAAAACCTTATAACTCCATGAGATAACGGTCTATAGTTTCTAACGGTGTTAGAACGTAAACGTACACGTTCGTCAGTCAGGCTCAATAAGAATAAAAGAAAAAATTACGAAGAGTTTGCCAGATTTGAACATCAGGTAAAGTAACTACTTAATTAAAAACATGAAATAAAAGAATAAACCGATCCAACAACCACCAATTAGGCAAATTGTGAACAAGAAGTCACAGCTGTTATACAACCTGTATTTAGTCTAGTCATTGTCTCTTGAATTATGAACAGGATTAATAAATTTTCTCAAAGGGCCAATTATCTGTTATTCGAAAGGTTTAATGGTTCTTAATTAACAGGTTTTCATTTAACCGGGAAATAATGGACCCCGTTATTAAACGGTTATTAACGATATTTATTTTTGATTACTTTGTAGGTTGCGGTAAAGCAACTTATTACAAAAGCCGGGTTACTTGCTAGAACTATTTTCTTTAATTATTTTTAATAATTATTTATAAATTATATCCACTATATTAACAAGCACCGGTTTAGTGTGGAATTTGTCTTAGTTAATGTTGTATGTAATTTAGTGTTTAATGTAACCAGGGAAAACTTTTAAAATTGTTTAAATTCAATATATTTTAAAATGTTTTCCAAATAGGTACTGCGCTATTTCATATGATGTAACAAAAAGAATTACTATAATCATATTATCATTTGAGACAATTTCCTCAATTGCTACTTTCGGAAATGTAAGTTTCAGAACAAGCCTGGCCAATATTTCATTGTATACTGGCAATTTCACGTGCTCTGCTATTCTCAATAATTGGATAATAGTAGAGTTGTGAAAATAGCCAAAGTGGAATAGACAATAATACCCATATTAATAATTAATTTGCTTTTCGCCATAAAGTAGAATGCAAGTTGTTAAATTATAGCCAAATATTGTAATAAATATTCTTGTTGTAATTTGGTAGTGACCGTGGTGTTAATTGGTAAAAGACGTTCCTTGGTACCATTGAGTTTTTCGCTCAAATTAGGGCAACAGAAAGAACACTATTTTACTTAGGCCAATTTTTGGGCTTTATTTTTAACCGTCCTCAGGGCTCAAGAATTTTGTGTGTTTTTGGCCAAGGTGTAAGACCTTGTCTCCAACGCCGGGTATATAATTAGCCTAATAATATTCCCGGCTTTGAAGGCATGGTCTTACCTCATATCTAGGCAAAAAATACTACATTATTCAGCTATAACGATGGTTAAAAGTATAGCCCAAACTTTGGCACAAGTAAAATTGTGTTTTTTCTTCTCCTGCTATTTAACCGAAAAACACAGTGGGACCAAATAATATATTTTATTGATTTAAACAATGTTTTCAATTTAAGAGTAAAAAAATGAGGTAATGATTTCTTGACTGAATTGAGATACATGGGAAACTGTTTTTCTTTGCCATTATCTGAACTGAACAGACTGAATCCCCAAGACAACTCTTAACTTCCTATAAGAGGGAAATACTGAAACAGGAACATTTCACATGAGCCTTCAAGTCAAAAATTCGAATGCTTCAAAAAGCATTTTCCACCAGAATTCAAACCTTCTTGTAGACAATCAAGAGATATGTTGTGAACTCAGGCTATGGACTGAGGTGAGCAATTCGGTGACAATATCTGCATTTTATTTATAAAATAATTGTAATTGAAATACGCACTTAAATACAAGTTTTAAAACCATAGATTTGAACACTCAGTTGAAAAACTGAATTGGGTTCTTATGAATTTATGAGAAAAACGAATCAATTCAGTAAAATGATCTCTTTTTTAATGTGCACCTTTGTTAACTTTATTGATTTATGCATAAACATAGACATATTTACTAATATAGTTCATGAGAAACAGTAGCGTGATTTGCAGCTGTAATTAAATACATTGTTGCCACACTTTTGATTTTGTTCAATTATATACGGGGGGATTCAAAATTGGCGTCATTCATCTGGGGTTGTTGTCTGAGGGTGCTTAGGGAGTACAGGAAAAATAATAAAAAACATAATTATTTGAAAGAAACTAGATCATAACGTCAGCAACAATGTTTTTAAGGGTAATCTCGCTCAGTAACATTACAAATACATTCCCCATAACTAATGGCATACATTTTGTGAAAGAAGCTTCAAACTTCGTCAGAATTTTTAAATGTTTGTTATTATTATGTGTGATGTTCTTATTATTATTATATTATTCTGATGTCAATATCATTATCATTCTGATAATGACAAAAAACATCGTTGCCGCTTTGAATTTTCATCATAAAATTGTAGAAGAGTACTTTTCTAATGTCAAAAATTTGCATAATTTGAAGCAAAAGTCGAAATTTTTCTTTTCGAATGCTTCAGTATTCAAATAGGCTACCAACCAAACATGAGAATGAGACCATTTCAAAATAGAATTTAATAAACTGTTAATATCGGCCAGAAATTTTGAAAAAAAGTGTGCAATATTTTTCTCGTACTCTCCAAGTGAGCCACATACACATACTTAAAGGAAATCGCGCCAATTTTAAATCACCCTTTATATCTCAATTTTTAGTGTACATTTTTTGTACTCAATAAATACCAGCTAGAGAGATGAATTTTGAATCACTTTGTATCGGCTAGTTATTCCGGCTACAGCTGTTTAAAAGGTTATTTTGGTAAATAAATGTTTCAGCTACATACGCAACATTTCCACATAATTAATACTAATGCGTCTTAATGAAAATATAACCAGCACGTGACACAATGTCGTTTCAGAACGCATTTTATCAAAAAAATGGTGCGTCTAAGAGATGTGAGTTAAAATAAAACGTTTTGTTTATTTCTCAAATCATTAATACTTTCTAAATAAAAAAAAAGATACCATGGTTTTTATCTTTAACCCTCCCGTCTAATGTTTCAATTGTTGCAACATCTTTTTCAAAGTATTGTCGCGTCAGGAGATCCATTTCTGGGTACAGATACGACAAATTATTCAAAAGATTCGAAACGGGTTTGAGCATAAATTTTAATTTCTTATTTCAGTTAATGCCATGACAAGTTTCTATAAAAAAATATATATGTTTACTCCTTAGTGATATAATAGTCCATTATATACCTAGGTCGAGAAGTAAGCTATTATATAGCGATCACGTTTATATCCTGAGGCGCGTAGCGTTAGTAATCCCAATTACTAAAGCGGATAATTGCCTAAATTGATTTAATTAGATTTTGAATTTCCCATAAAATTTCTGACGTGTCGCAATATTTGATAGCCTGACGCTCAGTTGTCAAACTGCCGCAATATAATTTATCGGTCTCCAGAAAACGATAAAAGTTCTATGGAAAACTTCTGGAAAAAGCCGAAAAATTAGTGAATCTTTACAGTGATTTAGAAGTGGAAGTGGATGGAATCTCACTTAAACTTAGAGAGGTGAGCAAACTAAACATAATGAAAAGCTTAAATATCTTTCATTATTTACCTAGGGACTTTTTCATAATTTTTTTGACCTAAGGAGAGAAATACGACTTGTCACCAAGGAAATGGAGTAAATAATGGTGACTTCTCAGGTTAGTAGTATAAAAAGCCTTTAAAACGTCGCTAAAAATGTGTTTTTTTTTTACTTTTGATGTATTTAAATTTGGATACACAATATAAGTAATTTTGTATATTCTTTTCCTTACTGTACTTTAATTCATTCCAATGTATTCCTGGGTTTTAGTCAATTTTATTGTTTATTATTTAAAATGTTACAAATACGTTTCGGTGTCTTTATCCACCATCATCAGTTTGTCTAAAATATATATTTACAGTTATCATCAAATTAAATAGAAAACTTTCACCAAAATTCACATATTAAAATACAAATCAAACACATATTAAAAGTACATCCAGAACATTGGTTTTCAGGTGATGAGTCAGGACAAACATGTCTGGGAAAAGACTAGAATCTATTGTTTTAGAGATCTAAATTCAACTTAGGTATATAGTTGCTACCAACTTCACATTTGACTGGTCACTGAATTTTCCATATTTCATTCGATATCAAGCGAGCGAAACAAATCTGATATTGAAGAATTGCCAAGCATTCCCAGAATGCAAAGAAAAGACGAAAGATAAACAGTTTTTTTGTTTCGCTCGCTTGATATCGAATGAAATATGGAAAATTCAGTGGCCAGTCAAATGTGAAGTTGGTAGCAACTATATACCTAAGTTGAATTTAGATCTCTAAAACAATAGATTCTAGTCTTTTCCCAGATATTTGTCCTGACTCATCACCTGAAAACCAATGTTCTGGATGTACTTTTTAATATGTGTGTGATTTGTATTTTAATATGTGAATTTTGGTGAAAGTTTTCTATTTAATTTGATGATAACTGTAAATATATATTTTAGACAAACTGATGATGGTGGATAAAGACACCGAAACGTATTTGTAACATTTTAAATAATAAACAATAAAATTGACTGAAACCCAGGAATACATTGGAATGAATATAAGTAGTACTAATAGGTATGATTGTCAATAATTGTCTAAGGTGTCATGGTCTAATCTTATAGTTACACACTCTTGCACTAATACATGCATTAGTTTAGTAATAAAGGTTACTGTAACATATCAAAAAGTGTGAAATCATGGTTACTTTCCAGCAGTTGTAGATAAAAGGTATTTGGTCAAAACCTACCTTTAGCGGCGTCTCTTACGTGGTAACAATTTCCACCATTTTCAAGGGTAAAATATACAATTATCAATAATTTCAAAATGCCAATTATTTACTAATTTGCTTAAATAAAATGTTGACAAGAATAAAATCTCTTGTTATTCTCTTTCTGCATATGTTGTATGTTGGTTGTTTAAAACATGGATAGCAGAAAAAAAAATATTTTGCTTTTAGAAGAAAGTCAACCTTAAATGGATCTTATAAAATCGGTTGCTACCAAAAACGGATCTTGGTTTAAAGTAATATAGGTAGCTTGCAAGCGTCAGTTTAAAGTACCATGGAAAAATAATTCGAAACAAATAGCTAAAATGAGTTTTCACACAAACTTCTGAAAATGTTAATATATTGTTTTTATCTGCTCAATTACATACCCCCTATTTGCTTGGATTAATAAAAACCATGGATAGAAAATCAGAATCGTACATGTCGTTTGCTGAATATACTATGTTTAATAATACCTTCGCTGTCGGCTGTGTACAGTCCGCTCTCCAGGCAAGCAAACAGCTCTTGAGCTGTGATGTGGTCTGCGGTAAGCTTCATAAGCTTCCTTTTAGTCAGTCCGTCATTTCGTGTTTCCCTCATTTAACGTATGATTCATGTGGTTAACGTGAATGCTCCTTATGTATTCGAGGGATCAAAATCGTTCAAATAAAGCTTTGTGGAGAATGCAATTTATATAATTTGACGTTATTTCATAAGCTTCATGCTTATATGCAATTGTAGGAAATAGGAAAAACGAGATCGATATACTGATGGAACTATAAATTCACCAGTTTAACCAGAATAACCAAACGTTTAAAAATTTTGTTTCAATGCCTGCTTCATTCCCAAAGAAATCACATTAATATCTCAGTGCGTTCACACTTCACATAGGTTTTGTCAGAACACCGCACAAGTATGCGTTAAGAGGAAAGCACTAAAGTGAAACATAATATTGATATAACGATGGAACGATACAGCTAGATAACGATATTTATGCGCTTCTCTAATTTTACTTGATAAGACATTCCTTCAAAAGTTCAAGTTCAAAAATTAATAGCTGATATCCAACATTCAGCATGGAAAAACACACCAGAAATTAAACGGAAACTGGAATGAAATAACTATCCTAAAGAAATTCTGAAATTATTATCGCAAAAAAGGAAAGCATGAAAAAAATGGCAACAGTCCAGATTCCCACAAGATAAAACTATACTAAATAATCTTACATCTCAGCTGAGACGAGAGATTAAAGAGGTAAAGAACGATACCATTGGCGAGTTCCTAAGGAAACTTACTAATGATTCTAGAACTAAATATTCGCTATGGAAACTACCAAAAACCTGAAAAGGCCAATCATGCATGCACCCAATCAGAAATGCAGACGGGAGCTGGGCTAAAAACGATGAGCAAAAAGCCAGAAGATTTGCAGAACACCTTGAGGAAATATTTCAACCTAATGCAGTAGATAACGCAGAAACATGCCTTGTATTGCACATCAGGAAGCAGCAGAAATCCCGTTTGTCACTCTGACTGAACTTATGAAAGAAATAAAAACTAATATCAATCCGGACAAAGATCCTGGATTCGACAATCACAGGACAGATCCTCAAAGAATTACGAAAAAAGCATTAATTAATACGACCAGGGGCAGAAAGACCGATAGGTCGATAGCCTTTTTTAAGAAATAAAGATGTTTACTACTACTACTAATACCACCAACCTGATCAATGCCTCATTTCGACTTCAGCTCGTGCCACAGTTATGGAAGGTGGCAGAAGTGATCGTTATTCCAAAACCTGGAAAACCACCCCATGAAGCAATGTCATCTCGTCCAATATCACGACTACCAGTTATGTCCAAACCATTTGAAACACTTCTATTGAAAAGACTAAAATCAATAATTGAAGCTCAACAAATAAACCCGGATCATCAGTTCGGTTTCAGGAATCAACACTGTACGATTGATCAAGTCCATAGAATCGTCAATACTATAGAAAACTCACTAGAAGAAAATAAAGTGTGCTCAGCTATATTCCTGGATGTTGCACAGGCTTTCGATAAAGTCTGGCACGAAGGCTTGATCCATAAACTTGAAAAGTTGCTTCCAGTTCAATACTCACAAATATTGAAATCTTACGTAACTGAGCGGTACTTCAGAATCAGACAATTCAATGCTTGCTCTGATCTAAAAGAAATTCAAGCAGGTGTTCTACAGGGCAGTGTATTGGGACCAATACATTATCTACTATACACATGGGATCTGCCTACAGTGGGTTCTAATGAAGAATATAAAACAGTAGACGAATCCAAGCGGATCCAACCACAGCGTTATTGGGGTTGAAGAAGAATTGCGTCAAGCTACTGTTGCTGATCAAAATGTTGTTGCTACATTCGCTGATGACACCGCAATCCTAGCGATAGCCGACATCAATATGCAATCTACTGAAAAACTCCAAGCAGTTATAGATGAGGTTCCTAGCGATAGCCGACATCAATATGCAATCTACTGAAAAACTCCAAGCAGTTATAGATGAGGTTCAACGTTGGACCCTAAAATGGCGCATCAAATTAAATGAAAAAAATCGGTCCATATCGACTTTACCAACAAACGAATAGACTACAAACCAGTATACATTAATGACAAGATTGTACCGTATGGGAATACAGCCAAATATCTAGGCATAACGCTCGATACAAAACTCAGGTGGAACCCACACGTCAAGAAAAAACAGGAAGAATTGAATCTGAAGTACAGAAAGATGTATTGGCTATTGGGTAGAAACTCAGCTCTCAAAGTGTATAACAAGCTATTGTTATATAATCAAGTCCTCAAGCCAGTGTGGACCTATGGTGTGCAACTTTGGGTCTGCATCAAACAGAGCAATAGAAACATCATCCATCGCTTCCAGAATAAAGTACTTTTTAGTATCGTTGATGCACCATGGTATATAAGAAATGAAAATCTATATAAAGACCTGGGTGTAGAAACAGTAGATAACGTCATCAAAAAGCATGCACAGAATCATGAACAGCGACTCCATGGGCATGTAAATCTTGAGGCACTCAAGCTCCTGGATAATGCGGAAATAGAGATAAGACTCAAAGGAACTAAACCATTCGAACCGGTATAAAAGGCAAGAATTGTGACATGTACCCTGTCAAACCGATCTACTATTGTATTACAGACACAGTAACTACCAGAGGATGTGCGTGCTTTGTATTTTTTAATGTAGTAGATTAAGTTAAAGACAAATGTCTTATTAGTATACTGTACTAGATTTCTATTACAATAAAAAAAAGTTCGAGTTCAAGAAAAACCTTATCTCCCTTAGGACCTATAGACCTTAGGTCAATGTTTGTTTCTATCAATTTCAAAACAGATGTGATCGGTACTTATGGTACTTATGGAGAAATTCAATAAGCGGTTAAATTGGGACCACTTTCACTTCGGTAACTTTCACGTTCTGAGTAGGATCAATTTGCCCCTAATAAACAACACGTTATAAACGTCGGCCCGTTTTTCATTAAATAGATTGCACTTCTTTTTGCTCTTTTCAAAGAAGAAGAACTTTATGCATGTTTGACATTGTTATAGATTTTAAGTCTTAAGGCGCGAACACCGTAGAGTAACATTCGTTGTTACGCAACGAAGATACGATGTTGTACGAACAGAAAGGGCAGCGTATCATCATCACCAAACATTATTTCAGTTCATGCAAACCTTTAACAGATTAAATAAGCACTTATTGGACGCAAAAATCATGAACGTGTTCGCATTCGAGTCCAGACTTGCAAAGATCTGGTGCAACATACGCCCGTACATTTCATTGATGCGACAGCAAAAGACCGACAACTAATTGGACGCTGCGATGATACGCTGGTACACTGTTACGCGGTTGCGGACTGCGGTCCAGACTTGATTCTCGACGGTGTTACGTTATTGTTTTCTGTTGCATGTCGGTACGCACCTTTAAAGAGGTTAATAAAATGTTAACCACAAATACACTATATTGTATATCGATGACTTGAATATAATTAATTAATTGCCTGGAAGCATTGTTGCGGACGTACTTTCCAATACGAAATTAATACAATTGCATTTCCGGCATTTTGCAATGTTTTGTTTGCAATGCATAACTATATTACTAGTCTTTTTAACGGACGGATATGGATGTACTTTTTTCGTATTTGTAACGGCTTAGAAGAAATATTGCCAATTTTCTAACCGTTGTTAATATATGTTTATAGATTATATATATATATATATATATATATATATATATATATATATATATATATATATATATATATATATATATATATATATATAATCTTATATATATTATATATACAGTGTGTCCAGTATAAAATGATGTACATGGGGATATTGGAAACCGTTAGAGTTACAGGGTGGACCAAATGGGGAAAAAGTTGCGCAATCAAGTGCCTATAAATAATCTGTCTTCAACTTCTTTGAACTCGGAATAGTAACGGATATACAGGGAAAAAAAGAAAAAAGTGCGTTTTATAAAATCCTTTATATCGTGTTTATTATAAAAGATACAATAACGAAATTTTCAGGGTGGGGGTAAGAAATGAGCGTGAATTTGAAAATAAAGTAAAAAATAATCTAGGACCATTATGTCCAATGAGGCCGAAGTCAACTTTTGTTTTTCTTATGGGCGCCATATTGAATTTCTGCATTTTTAGGTTCCCCTTTAAATATGCTCTTCAACCATGTATAACATGTTTATGTTCGATCAAGATAAATAATTAAAATTAACAAAATTACGATTTAGTGGTAGTAGGCATTGATATTTCTATTAATTATTACTTTAAATTATTATTGTTCATACATCGAACACCGCAAAAGAACAAGTAACATTTTAGGATTAAAGTAGGTGTTCAAATAAGCCACCGTTTTCTCGCACGCACAACGTACATCGTCTCATTACTGCTTCACAGGATTTTCTGATCATTTCTGGGGTAATTCTGTTAACAGCATTGCCCCATGCAAAAAAATCAAGCGGTGTTGTGTCAGGGGATCTCGCAGGCCATCTTACTGGTCCCAGGTTGCTATCCACTTATTGGGAAATTCGTGATTTAAAAATTCTGTGATAATACGTGCATTATGTGGCGGCGCGCCGTCTTGTTGGAAATACAAGTTTTGCAGGGTAGCTACTGGAACATCCATAAGTGCTTCCGCTACGTTAGTTTGTAAGAGGTTCATATATCTCTCGGAATTTAAGTTCTCATTAAAAAAAATGGTCCAATCACGTGGGTACCCACAATACCTAACCAGACGTTAAATCCAATCCTAACTTGGTGCCTAACTTGACGAACTAGCCGTGGATTTTCATCTGACCAAAAAACGGTATTTTTACGATTAAATAGTCCACATTTAGTAAATTGCCTCTCATCTGACCAAAGGACTTTTAAGGAAAAGTTTGGTATCTCGTTATTTCTTTGAATAAACCACTGACAAAATGCCATTCTTCTAATCGCATTGCCATTCTGAGTCCCTGGCAGGACCGTTCACGATAGGGGTGATATTTATACCGCTTTAAAATACTATTCGCCGTTGACCGCGCAACACCTGTTGGGGCTTCAATTTGTTGTAAAGACGTACGAGGTGTCTCAACCACGCTTTGCATTACCAAATTTTCTTTATTTTCGTCTGGAAGTTTGTTTTTCTTTACCTTAGCAAAACTCTCGTAAGCTACAAGGTTGTCTTTCAGACGCCTAAACATAGTTCTACCAGGTTATCGCCTTTCTGGATATTTATTTAAATAAATTTCTTCAGCTTTCGCTTCATTTTCATTCATTTTTCTTCATTCATAATTTGAAAAGTGATTCATTTTGAAACACACAATTAATTACAAACACTTGACACTGACAATAAATTCTACTTTGACAGTTATCTAGGTAATTAAAACACACAACAAACGTCACTATGGGGAAATTGAGGAGAAATATCAATGTCTACTACCATAAAATCTTAATTTTGTTAATTTTAATTATTTATCTTGACCGAACATAAACATGTTATACATGGTTGAAGAGCATATTTAAAGGGGAATCTAAAAATGCAGAAATTCAATATGGCGCCCATAAGAAAAACAAAAGTTGACTTCGGCCTCATTGAACATAGTGGGCCTAGATTATTTTTTACTTTATTTTCAAATTCACGCTCATTTCTTACCCCCACTCTGAAAATTTCGTTATTGTATCTTTTATAATAAACACGATATAAAGGATTTTATAAAACGCACTTTTTTTTTCCCTGTATATCCGTTGCTATTCCGAGTTCGAAGAAGTTGATGATAGATTATTTATAGGCACTTGATTGCGCAACTTTTTCCCCATTTGGTCCACTCTGTATCTTTAACGGTTTCCAATATCCCCATGTACATCATTTTATACTGGACACACTGTATATAACCTAAATTATATAGATATTTTTATATAAGATAGCAGTGCGTAAATCACCCAAGTCCAAGATTACAGTAGAACATCAACCAAAATACTACATAAAACTGCGTAATCCAAACAATAGCTTTTCCTTATGACAGCAATTCCCATTATAATTAAGATAACGGCGCATTTCTCAAGCGATTATAAGGATTTATAGGGAAATCAAGGGAAAATCGCTGCGGTAGCATTAAGTCATAATCTACATATGGATTCCTCATTTAGCCACATACTTAATCCTAATACCGGTTGGGGTGGTAAGAAGCGATTTCGGCGTTCTTAATTGATCCTCATTTCCAGGAGTTTAAAGCTTCAATGGCTCCCTTTATGTATACAGGAGACTCCACAAGTTTGCAAATCCAATAATTTACTGAAAAATAATAATACGATTTTTACAGACATCATTATCGACTGTTCTTTTCTCGTTAATAGGGGATGCCAAATAGCAACAAAGTATGAGATAATTATTTCTCAATTTGTTTTATCTTGCATTAGGGCAAAATCAGAAATTTAATTAGGTTTCATGGAGTCAAAATATAAAATTGAAGAAATCCCAGTTGCCGACAAATATTTTGAATTAGGTTTTTGCAGACAATTGTTTGCTGTTTAGCCGTAGATGAGATGAGATTCCCTGCTCTTATAAACGAAATACGTAAAGCGGAGGGAGAATACATCTCGAGTTGCTAGTGAAGTGTGTAATTAATCCGAAAATGCAGGTAATTTATGCCAAGAATGTTTATTGCAGTCGTGGAGCTAATTTACGGCCCGTCACCACTCGGATGGACGATCTTAGTAAGCGGATTAGGGCCACTGTAATGTTAGGAGTTTGGAAATTCAGGCTTTATTTTAAGCAAACAAGTAATATCCGCAAGAAGATGCCCGTCAGATTAAATTAGTCCTATAATATCTTATCATCAGCTTAATTGAATGTTACAAGTCATTGCGGGTATAAAAAATATTATCTGAATTGGATATTGTAACGTTATGGTGTAAATGTTTGGACAATTTAAGGGTTGCTTCTGAGGAATCACAGAAAATTAATCGAATTGACAACTTTATTACTGAATGGTAATATAAACTAGTAGTAGTAAAGATCTTTATTTCTAAAAAAGGCTATCGACCTATCGGTCTTTCTGCCCTTGTTTAATACATGTAGTCTTAATCTAAATAAAAAAACAAATATGAAAATTCTCTTATTCTAGGTTAACGATATTATTAAATAAAATTTCAGTGGCAAGAAGAAATTATTTTATTGTCCACTAGTCAGTTGCGTTTGTAAGTGTTCGAGTAGCATTAATGTAGGGAAACCGAAGCGGGATTGTCTGGTTGGTCTTGTAAGGCAAAGGGGATTCAGTATGGTCCAGTTGTAGGGGTTGTTTGTCCATTTTGTCTGTAGCTGTATGAGTCTTTCCGAGATCTTTGTCATGTTTGTGCGTTCGTATAGTAGTTGGGTGGGGGGGTTGTGTAGTGGGTTTTGAGGGTGTCTTATTCGTGTTATTAGTCTTAGTGCAATTTGTTCTGTTGTTTGTGTATAACGTTTTGTCCTTTCGGTTCCGTTGGTCATGAGTATATGTCCAAAGTCTAGCAAGGGTCTACAAATAGCTTTATATATTTTGGTGGCGGTGTTTGTGCTGATTCCTCTGTCTTTGTAGGTTAGTGATCGGAAGTGTTTTGTTCTCTTTATTGTTTCTGCCCTGATGTTTCGTTTGTGTTTAGTGAATTTAAGTTTGTGGTCAATTGTGATTCCAAGGTATTTTACGTCGTTTTTTGGTTGTGTCGTTTGGCCGTCTGCAGTTATTGTAGGGGAGTCAGCGTTGAGTCTGTGGTTTGTGAGCAGAAGTTGGTTTTTGACGCGTTTGGTGTTAGTCTCCATTTATAAAACCCTGTCATTGTGTTATTTGTTAGTGTTTGGAGTCTTTGAGCTGCACTCTCAGTAGTTTTGTCATGTACAATAAGTGCCGTGTCGCCTGCGTATTGTAATATGTATGCCGATCTGTCGATTTGATTTTTGTCTGGTAAGTTGTAATTGTATATGTCATGGCAGTATATATTGTAGAGAAACGGTGAGAGCGTGGATCCTTGAGGGAGCCCTTGTTCAGGGGAAAAAGAAAATGACAGTGTTTTGTCAATTCGTACTTGTAGTTGTCTGTTTTCTAGTAAGTTCTTTATGGTGTGTAGTAGATATGTTGGTGTGTGTAGTTTGTATAGTTTGTATAGTAATATAAACTATTTTCCTGGGTTTCAGTCATTTATTTAGAATTCACAATTATTTAGTTTTTAAAACGTTTCAGTGCTTTGCCACCATCCTCTGTTAGTCTGAACCAATTGTAAAGACATTTTGTACCATTATCGTATTAACCATTCTAGCATTTAAGAATTGTTCTAAAAAAACTTTTACATTGTTTATTGGCACAGCCTGCCATTTTAAATACCAAACACTCTAAAATTATTAAAACTAAAGGGAAGGAATCAGGAGCACAAAGTTTGGGAAAAGACCAGAATTCCACCTTCTGGAATATTAAATTATTCTCTTACAACAACACTGTACTCGACAACTGGAGGTACGAATCAACGACGACTACTATATCCCCTTTTCACCTGAGCAGGGCTTACACCAGGGTTCACCACTCTCACCCTTGCTTTACAACATATATTGCTATGACATATACAATCATAACAGACAAGACAAAGAAGGTATAGACCAAAACGCTTACTTGCTGCAATACGCTGACCACACCACCCTTATCGACTACTCGGCTTGCATCAAAATGGAAACACAACCCTCACAATCTGACCTTCCTGGACCACCTCTGTTTAACAAGACCGACCGGACAAACGCTTTTCCTCTTCCCAACCTCAACCGTATTGGAGCATCTCCAGATATAAATTATGTACATATTTATTAATTACATTACATACATTGGTTATTAATTTTCCATACAAAACTTTGTAATTAACCCAGGGCAGAAAGACCGACAGGTCGATAGCCTTTTCTAAGAAATAAAGATTTTTTTACTACTAATACTTTTTCCATCTAAAACTTGAGACTTAATCCTTTCTCAAGAGATTTATTGATAATAACAGCTTCTTATACAAGATTTGGGATTAAAAAACAAAATATTAGATAAAAAAAGTGCTAAAATAGCACTTAATCTGTCCCGAAATTTAAATTGAGACTTTCCAAGGAAAAAATTTGCAAAAGTTTGTGAACCATTTCCGTTTCAAATTCAAGATTTTATTCAATTTCGCACGTACGCTTCAGATTCACAAAAATTGTCCACCATCCTGCATCTGTTAAACATTCAGAATTAACAGTCTTAATCTTTTGTCATGCTCTTCTAATTAAAAAGTCCTTTTTTATGGGTAAAGCCTATTAGCAGAATTGTAGGAAGTTGAAAGTAATCACGTTGAAGCAGAAAAAGAAAAATAATTACTGCCCGGCTAAAGAGCTGAAAACTTTGCTTGCTATAATTACTGCCTTGCTAAGAGAAAATATCTTGAGATAAAAATGTATGTTTCTATAATTCATTAAATCCGGAAAAACCGTCGCAATATGGAAAGCAATAAATTGCGTGACCTTCAATGAAAAAAATTACAGTAATTACTCGACCAAACCATAGTCTGACCACAGAACTGACGCGTAACAGTTGAACTACCCTAATCCCATCGACATTAATATTACAGTCCCGTTTAACAATATTAGCGCTATAATTTATTAATGGAAAGTATTAGCTTAGCATTTCAATATAATTATACTTGGTTACAAAGCATCCAATTTGTAAGTCAGAGACATCTGGCTTCGGACGGTTATGAATAGTAAATGAAGACATGAATAATCGCAGTTGCGTTTCTTCACTTACCAATAGAAAAAACTTTTCTGGGTTGAAAACTTGTGAAAAATAATTAATTAAACGAAATTTAATTGATAACATTATTAGTAAATAAACAGTTACTATATAGAATTCAAAAAGATTTCTATATTCAATTTCATCTCTTCTTTCTACATCCTGGCCTTTTGTGTCTAGTTCTCATGGTGAGAATTTGAAATTTTGTTTGGCTGGCCAAATATTTTAGTACGTAGTGGGCGTGGGAGACCAATTCGGTCTCTCAACTTAATGCATTTGATTTGGAGCCTTACTTTTTTACGTTTGAATGCGTATAATTCATCTGTCATTGAAGTTTTAAAGTCTGCAGACAAAAAGCATTAGACTTATTATTACAGAACCTTTTTGAAGAATAGCCATCTCCATCGAATCCAGCGCAATAACGAGAATCTAAGAATCCTTTAAAAAATGATTTGAAAGAACTGATTATCTAAAAAAATTGTAAATTAAACGTATTTACCATAAGAGATCCGAAATATAATAACAGAATAACAGGTCAAACTTGAATCTTTTCTTATCAATTCTTACATATTCTATTTTGTTCCACCTTAATCTGAGGGCTAACGCGTATGAATCAAAAAAATGATGATGAAAAAAATCAACTACTTTTAAATAATAAATTTTTAACACAGACTCAACGCTGACTCCCCTACAATAACTGCAGACGGCCAAACGACACAACCAAAAAACGACGTAAAATACCTTGGAATCACAATTGACCACAAACTTAAATTCACTAAACACATACGAAACATCAGGGCAGAAACAATAAAGAGAACAAAACACTTCCGATCACTAACCTACAAAGACAGAGGAATTAGCACAAACACCAAAATATATAAAGCCATTTGTAGACCCTTGCTAGACTTTCGACATATACTCATAACCAACGGAACAGAAAGGACAAAACGTTATATACAAACAACAGAACAAATTGCACTAAGACTAATAACACGAATAAGACACCCCCATAACCCACCACACAACCCCCCCACCCAACTACTATACGAACGCACAAACATGACACAGATCTCGGAAAGACTCATACAGCTACAGACAAAATGGACAAACAACCCCTACAACTGGACCATACTGAATCCCCTTTGTCTTACAAGACCAACCAGACAATCCCGCTTCCGTTTCAGTACATTAACGCTACTCGAACACTTACAAACGCAACTGACTAGTGGACAATAAAATAATTTCTTCTTGCCACTGAAATTTTATTTAATAATATTGTTAACCTAGAATAAGAGAATTTTCATATTTGTTTTTTATTTAGATTAAGACTACATGTATTAAACAAGGGCAGAAAGACCGATAGGTCGATAGCCTTTTTTAGAAATAAAGATGTTTACTACTACTAAATTTTTAAAACCTAAGTTTCGGTTAAATAATCCGAGAGCGTACTCCCAATATGTCCCATAATTAGAACCAAGTATTTTTCCTGTTTAAGAATAATTGCTTTCATTCGATTCTGAATTAAATCTGCTTAAATCTGATAGCGAATAGTTCTACAAGTGGTGTAAAAGTTTGACAATAAATGTCTCACATAATGCGAAGTTTGATAATACAACTTTCTTTCAAGTTTGTTAACCCCTATCCATACAATTTAACTTTTTAATAGCAGTTTTTAAACAAAACTTCAGACTTTGACCCATTTTCGGTAAACTTTAATTTTAGCAATGTCTACTACCAAGCACGTTGTCCCCCTTTAAAAAGTTTTCGAATTTAGAAGAAATTTGAACAAATCTGAAACTTTGTTTTGCGGATAAATTTTCGCCAACTTAAGAACTTGTTAACCAGTGACCTCTAGCAACTTTCTTTGGAAGTAGACTGAACTCTATTCAATGTTAAGGTGTAGTCAGGATCAGATGATTTTTAAAGGAATTCGAAAATATAAAGGTATATAGATTTAGTTAAATGTGTGTATTTTGATACTCATCATTTTTAACTATCGATAAGTTTTCTTACTTTTATTATTGCGGTTATGTACACAGAGTGACTCACTACAGACGCATCTGTAATTTTTGCGTCAATAGTTAAATTCCCGCCAAAATTAATGTCTTAGAAAATAATTGCAGCGACGGCTTAACGAGTTCAGTTTCATCAAATATCACCGCGGTTCTCACACTTTTTGGTTATGGAACCCTTTTAAAAACTAAATTTTTAACGGAATCCTAAACCCTAACTAAACTAAAAGCAAAACAAAAAAAAGTTTTTTTGGGATTTAATTTAAAAAAGGTTTTTTTGGGATAAGGATTTAATGGGAAGCTTGAAATTGTTTTTAATTTCTCATCAACTGAGTAATGTCAGGCTTGATAGACGAAAGTTGGATTCCCATGCCTGGTTCGGCATCCAGTCTATTGCGATATTTAGTTTTTGCAGCTGTATATTCTGAAAATCTCGTTTCACACAAGTATGTTGTTGGGAACAGCACAAGAACAATCAAAGCCTCTGTGGCAAGGTGTGGATATTCATCCCGAACCCTGCACCAAAAATCATTCAGCGAAATTGTTCTGAACCATGATTCCATGCTTGTGTCCGACGTCATTTCTAAAAATGATTCATAGATCTGATTTGACATGTTTTCAGGCTTCTGCAATTTGGATAAAAAGGGGTTTTGAATCCATGAGTTTATTTGGAATTTCGTATTCTGTTCTTCAGGAAAGTTAGTTTCAAAAGTCGCTCGCAGATCATTCTGAAATGTTTCTATATCATTAAGACTAAGGTTACTAAGGAACTCACTTGGCAATGACACGCTTTCTGCTTCTCTGTTACCAAAACAAGTAATCCAAAATTCTAATTTTCTTTTAAAGGCGGTTATTTTGTTGTTAGCATTGAAAACTGTTGTCTGATTTCCTTGTAGTGATAGGTTTAATTCATTAAGTTTTCCAAACATGTCTCCTAAAATTGCTAATTTCAATAACCAGCTTTTATCGGATAACCGTTTTTTTTTAATTGAAAGGAATGTCTTCTTTCAGACATTCCTGTAAGAAAAGCTTCCTATTCTGTTCTTAGTTCAAAAAGCCTTGTCAAAATTTTACCCCGAGACCTCCATCTCACTTCAGTATGGAGCAGTAGTGTCTTATGACTGCTACCATAATCTTCACATAATATTGAGAACAATCGGGATTGCAGTGGACGTGACTTAACAAAATTAATTATTTTTACCGCCTCATCAAGAACAAATCTTAGATTTGCCGGCATTTTCTTAACCGCGAGGGATTCTCTATGCAGGATTCAATGGCTGGAACTACAATTTGGAGCTTTCATTTTTATTCGTGATACTGCTCCTGCTGTTCTACCTGTCATTGCCTTGGCTCCATCGGTACCAATATCTGTGCAATAATTACAATTGAGTCGGTTTTCTTCAAAAAATATGTCAATCGTGTTAACAATTTTCTCTCCGGTTGTGTTAGCAGGCAGCGATGAACACATAATCAAGTCTTCTTCGAGTGAATGTTTATATGGATATCGCACAATTACTAACAAGATGACCAGTGCAGCAACATCAGTCGGCTCATCCATTTGCAAGACGAATTTGTTCTTTTGAAGCCGTGCAACCAGTTCTTGTTTTATGTATGCAGCGAGACCCCAATCCGGCGCGAAACTGTCTCGTTCGAAAGCGGCACTGTAGAAACTTGATTTACAGATTTTTCGTCGAACATACATTGTGTTATGTTTAGCACACATGGTTTTATTAGTGTCCGCTTCTCCTGCTTGGGCAATCATGTAACTAACCAAATACGACGCCTCCGTCGCATTTTCATTCACAGTCTGAGTCGCATACGTCATAGTTTTTGGCTTCTTAATAATTGTTCTTTTTTACGTGGAAAAAATCTTTACTCATGTCTTTGAAGTCCGGATGCACAGTTTCTAAATGTCGACACATCTACGCAGGTACCATCGAACTATTCGAAAGGAGTTTGCTGTACAACATACAGAGAGGTGAACCGTTGGAATCAACAAATCCGAGATTAATGAATGATTCGTCATACTTTCGTTTTTTTTTGCATTTAGTGTGTCATGCTTACTACTTGAGATGATTTACTACTTGAACTGGAAACCATAGAACTAGAACCTGACGTGGAGAAAATGGACTTACTTATATTAGGAACACACATGAAGTGAAGTTTTTGTAATTTTTTTTATTGTCACCTTTGGAAAATCGCAGCAGAAGCATGAAACATAACAAAAGTGTCAGAATCGATGCAGAATGTCTCCCAAACCTTTGGGAATTGAATTAAATAATGCCGATTTATTTATTTGCAATGGTTCAGGAAACATGAATCTCCTAATCAACCTCTGGCTACCCTGTTTTCTTGCAAAAAATGGCATGGGTAAAAAACTGTGATAGATAAGTGTGGACATTCTTAACTCATAATTTAAAGCTGAATCCAAATATGAAATCAAAATCGGAACTTTCCACTTAAAAAACCCAAGATGCCATCGATTTCCGGTAATTGTGAAAGTACCGTCATATTGGAAATACTATATTTAGACTTGCAGCAGCCGATTATGGTTACCCACCAAATTTCATACTTATTAGATGTCGGGAAATAAAAATTTTTCTCACGAAAGGCTGTAGTAGCTGTATAAGTAGGCGACTTTTTTTCGTTAGTTTAGGTAAATTTACTCTTATAGATTCCTCTTTAATACATGTATTAATTTTATTGTTGGCGGAGCCCTACCGTGGGCTTTGTGGAGCACCGGGGCTCATAAATCAATCTACTTACGGACATTCAGGTGTTTTACACGACGGATTCGGACATCTTGTATATCAGAAAATAATAGGTAAAGTTTACCTTACCACGGGATGTATAATGCAGATTACGATGGAATTGTTGAGTATAGACAAAAGTCCATCATCTTTGAATTATCATTAATGAATAAATGGTACAACTCTATAATTATTAGGTCAAACATTATCCTTTAAGTAAGCTGCTTCGATTTTTAAGCAACATGAAAGTAACGATTTAACATCCCATACATATCTCAACTTTCTAGTAAACACTTTTCATTTCAATAAAGATCCCAAAAGGTAGTCTACACGTAAAATTGCAGAAACACGTGCTTAAAGCCAATATCGGTGATAGCCAGTACCAGGGTGGCAATTTACCCCTCAGACCGTGATCCTGTCTAATTAATCCACTAACGGGGTTCATTTCGTTGCGATACTGTCGCCTCGACACCATAAATTTCAGTTATATTGCCCAACAAAATAGTATTGCTTGAAATATATCTCTGACTAATACAGGAATTAAATTGATTATTTTAGATTAACAGTTTTAAAGTCTTATAAAAAACTTCATGTTACGCCAAACTATATTTTTGGTGTTTCTATTTTGTACTACGATTTTGTTTTCAACATTTTTCACGGCAAATAGGAAATAGTTCCTCAAGACAAAAAGAAGTGTTGCCCAAAAAGTTCCTCGTAATTCCTACCGAATCGAAAAGGTTGCCATACATTCTAAAATTCTTCAAATTTATATGATTTCATTGGATATGAATAAAATCATGGATTTAAAGCGTCGGCACCATGCCTCCTTTTTATACAACTGCACCACGTTTTACAGGAATACTAGATTTATTTCTCGATTTTTGTTATAGAGAAAGACTTTCAACGATTAATATGCGATCGCAAAAACACCAAACTCATCTACGACTTGTTTAATTCTTTAACCTAAACAAATGACTCTAAAAACAGTTTCTTCATAATTAATTCTTTTTGTAAATCCAATTTATGTCTAACTCAATTAAAGTATTTTTAAACTTAATGTTCTACTGATCGTTTCACGTAATAATTTTAGTTACAAGTTTGTATATTGCTTGTTTAAGTAAAAACACTGTTTATTTAAATCATAGTATAATTTACTAAATTACTAAATATTAGAAACGATTCTGCATCTATAATTTTACGCAAATTGGAAAATTACAGTGAGGTTTTTAACTTTTAACATTTTTTTTCAACACAGTTTTCGATGGTTATTATTTTCAAATTGTAGTCGTTTAGACATGATAATGGTCAAGTAGAAAATTCTCTGGTTGAAACATTCCATATTTTTATTAAAAGCAAAATATTTGCTTGCAAAATGAAAAAAACAAAATAAATACCGTAATTTACAAAACAAAATTGGGGATTCGTCATTGAATTGAGTTCAAAACATTTTTCCTTAACTGTATCGTCAATTATTAACTTTTTAAAGAATTAATATGTGCCTCATACAGCCGAATTTCAATCTTTTATAATTCAGTCCGTTAATCATTTAGAAATAATTTCTTCTATTTAATTATCCAGTGAAACTACCTAAGTCACTTGACAAACACGCATAATTTGCAATACAGGAACTTCGGCATTTTCGTATTGATTTGCTATCTTGCAGAGACTTTAATAGCCAAAGTTATTTAAGCGGTAACCCATTTTTGCCCAGTTGCAAAAGAGCTAATCTATAGCTTGTCAAAGCTTCATATAAAGGATCCCTCTAGTGTAATATGGTTCCACCCAAAGCTCTATCCTTTCTGAAATCCGCTTTGATGAATTTTATGCGTCTCACTATGATCTTCGACATATTAGACGGTCTAGCTAGGCAGGATTTTAATAGCTTTTGGGAAATTAAACCACATAAACATCATAGGTTACGTATTGTACCAACTTGATCCCATCTTATCTGAGCGAGTTTATTTTGATTATGCTTTGGACTCCGATTTGTTAGAGGACTTGGTGGGTTAAAATAATATTTTGGGATGTATTTTTTTACTTATCATTATAAGTAATGTTAAGTAAAAATGTTAAGTTAGTTATGATGCTCAATTTCATTAATTTTAAAATGGCACAAGTTATTATGATTTACTTCCATTATTCTTAGAGAAAAGATATTTGCCAGGCAAGTTCACAAGGGTGAAAACTGGTCTAAAGCAGTCAAATTTCCATAATTTCCCCGCTCATATTTCTTCCAACTATCACCCTCATCTCGTATAACATAGGTATACATAACGTATGCTTTAATTAAATCTCAACTGACGTTTTTGCCTTTTCTAATTCTAATAATAACGCGGGTAAATGCGAGCAAGCCCAAAGGGTAAACGTGAACCCTATTATAAGTAATATACTTGGGTTATTCTCACCGAAAATAATCACCATCCTTCATGTTGGAGAATGTTTGAGTTTGTTGCATTTGTTATCTGTCTTAGCAATCGAAGCCACCCTTAAATTGCATTCCACGATGAAAATTTTCAATAGCTAACATCATTCACATTGTATTAAATCATCGTTGCTTCCTCATTTATGATGGCAGATTCAAAGTCTAGAAAACTAGCAAAATTCCATTTTTTTGTGACTGATTGAAAGCGAAAATTACCCTTCACTCTTTAGCCCAGGAGTAAAGGATCCTACAGGCTCGTCTCCCCAAAATCCTCTCGGAAAAGGAGTGTCCAAAGTGTCGCAAAATATATGAGGAGTGTTGGTCATTAGACTTAAGTTTCTTGAAAGTAGTTTCA
Organism: Dendroctonus valens; assembly: GCA_024550625.1. NCBI lineage: Eukaryota > Metazoa > Arthropoda > Insecta > Coleoptera > Curculionidae > Dendroctonus > Dendroctonus valens. The sequence continues at coordinate 1,115,072 of JAJTJO010000463.1, forward strand.
AAACCGGCCCTTTCGACCCTCTCATGTAAAAAAATGTTTAATAAATCAAGACAAATACTGAACATACTCTTTAATTAATCCATTAGGATGTTCTATGTGATTTCCAGAATACAAGCTGAAAATATAATCAGCAATCATAATGATAATGAGACAAAATGACGGTATATTATTAATGCACAAGAAAGTTCTTTGTTGTAGTCAAATATGGGATAAGGAAAGAGTTTTGGTGCACAGAAATACACCTCGGTTATGGCATGTGCATATACAGGATAGAATACATCATGCAATTTAATTATTTTTTCATACAATGAACAATACATCATTGTTCTTAAAAAGGACCCATGAAAACATTTTCAACATTTCGGTTTACCAGGGACGGACTAGGCGGAGCACAATAAAGTACGGTTTTCGAGGAAACAATATATTTATTGAATACGGATTTTAATGCATGCATTGGTGGGCTGTGGTTTTTGTTATTTATTAGTTGGTTTTTTAACGTGCTTAACGTAAGGTAAAAATTATTTGTCACTGTCTGTCAGTTAGCGATAGAGTTTGCTACTTTTTGCAACTTATTAAAATTTATCTAATTCTTAAATTCCATTTTTTCCGTAATCGCATTTATGTTTTCGGAAAATTCTGACATACATTTATTGTATGGACTTGCAGCATGTGATGCCGTACAAGCGAAAAGGCTTTACGCGGAACGATTTCCAGACCGAAGAGTACCGGATAGAAAAACTTTTGAAAGAGTGGATCGTCGTTTAAGAGAGACAGGTTATAAAAAAAGGTCTGTACTTGCATTATCGTACTTTTTGAATAGGTGAAATAATACCTTCCGTAAATAATTTGAGGAACGTTTGCCAAAGCCAATCACAATTGTGGAAACCAAGTGAATCGCAATGCGGTTGCTGAAGAAGATATTTTAAATACGGTAGAAGCAGATTCTTCAATAAGTGCCCGGTTTCATTGTCCAAAGTCTACAGTTTTTAGGATCGTTAAGGAACAGCAATAGCATCCTTATCACCTACAAATTGTTCATGCACTTCTTCCTGAAGACCTTCCACAAAGAATGGAATTTTCAACTGGCTTTTACGTATGCACAGAAATAATGCAAACTTTGTCGGTTCAGTTATGTTTAGGGACGAAGCTGGATTTTCTAAGCATGGAGTAATAAACTCACATAACTTGCATTTATGGTCAGAAGAAAATCCACTTGATTTTATTTTGACTCACCATCAACACCAGTTTCAACCTTACGTATTACCATACGTATTACCTAACACTTAAGACAATACGTATTACGTAACAGGACCTGGGCACTTTATTCGGAATTTCTCCAAAACAACTTGCCCGAACTTTTAGGAGACTTTGGCAATACGACAGGCGATGTGATCCAGGCATGATGAGGCTCCACCCCATTTCAGCCTGGCAGTCTCGAGAACACTTAAACACGCAATTCGGACAACGTTCAATAGGAAGAGGAGGACCCGTGGCTTGGCCTCCTCAATCGCCAGATTTCAACCCTTTAGATTTTTTTTTGGGAATATTTAAAAACTTTAGTGTATGTCTATCGACACTAGGGAAACTTATTAGAAAGCATTAATTTTCATTGCGACCAAATAAGAACCATTGTTCAAGCATTGTGGCGAACGCAACAATATACAATTCTTCGAGCTAGGGAGTGCATAAGATTTGAATGAGCTCATGTTGAACATCCAAAATTGTTCAGTAAATCCGTATACAATAAAAATATTTTTCCCCGAAAACCGTTCTGTTTATCCATATGAATCATCATCATTATATGAATTTAAGAGCAATGATGTACTGTTCTTTGTATGTAAAGTAGTAGTAGTAGTAAACATTTTTATTTCTAAAAAAGGCTATCGACCTATCGGTCTTTCTGCCCTTGTTTAATACATGCAGTCTTAATCTAAATGAAAAACAAATATGAAAATTCTCTTATTCTAGGTTAACAATACTATTAAATAAATAAGATTTCAGTGGCAAGAAGAAATTATTTTATTGTCCACTAGTCCGTAGCGTTTGTAAGTGTTCGAGTAGCGTTAATGTAGGGAAACGGAAGCGGGATTGTCTGGTTGGTCTTGTAAGACAAAGGGGATTCAGAATGGTCCAGTTGTAGGGGTTGTTTGTCCATTTTGTCTGTAGCTGTATGAGTCTTTCCGAGATCTTTGTCATGTTTGTGCGTTCGTATAGTAGTTGGGTGGGGGGGTTGTGTAGTGGGTTTTGGGGGTGTCTTATTCGTGTTATTAGTCTTAGTGCAATTTGTTCTGTTGTTTGTGTATAACGTTTTGTCCTTTCTGTTCCGTTGGTCATGAGTATATGTCCAAAGTCTAGCAAGGGTCTACAAATAGCTTTATATATTTTGGTGGCGGTGTTTGTGCTAATTCCTCTGTCTTTGTAGGTTAGTGATCGGAAGTGTTTTGTTCTCTTTATTGTTTCTGCACTGATGTTTCGTATGTGTTTAGTGAATTTAAGTTTGTGGTCAATTGTGATTCCAAGGTATTTTACGTCGTTTTTTGGTTGTGTCGTTTGGCCGTCTGCAGTTATTGTAGGGGAGTCAGCGTTGAGTCTGTGGTTTGTGAGCAGAAGTTGGTTTTTTGACGCGTTTGGTGTTAGTCTCCATTTATAAAACCATGTCATTGTGTTGTTTGTTAGTGTTTGGAGTCTTTGCGCTGCTCTCTCAGTAGTTTTGTCATGTACAATAAGTGCCGTGTCCTCTGCGTATTGTAATATGTATGCCGATCTGTCGATTTGATTTTTGTCTGGTAAGTTGTAATTGTATATGTCATGGCAGTATATATTGTAGAGAAACGGTGAGAGCGGGGATCCTTGAGGGAGCCCTTGTTCAGGGGAAAAAGAAAATGACAGTGTTTTGTCAATTCGTACTTGTAGTTGTCTGTTTTCTAGTAAGTTCTTTATGGTGTGTAGTAGATATGTTGGTGTGTGTAGTTTGTATGAAAATTTATTTAATATGCACGAAGTATTCTAAAATTTCTTTAAAAAATGGATTCTCAGGTGGCTCTCTTAGAGGCCTGTATCTCCGTCGGGGGCCCTCTGGAAATTTTTTTATAGAAAAAATCCGAGAGCATGCCCACATATTCCGGGACACCCTGTATATATGTATAAAACAAACACTTCCGCAGATTGACATACAATTAAGATAAATCCTTTACATGAATACATTTAAAACATAGGATATGGGTTATAAATTGACATCCAAGGAGGTCAACCAATTCACGCCAGCAGGGGTAGCATTCAAAATGTCGTACCATTCTTCTTCAAATCTTGTTATTGAACGGACACTCATGGGCAATAGGCGCTACAGTTTGATTTGGCGCTCCGCAGTCGCATTGCCGGGTGTCCGAGAGTCCTGGGACATGGACCTGCATCTGGCGTGGCCAGTTCTAATGCGGCTAAGGCTACAACATACTTTCCTAGATATTTACATTCCGGTGAGGGGAACGGTGTGATCCTGATGGTATGTGTATTCAAAATCATGAGAGGATGTCCATCTGATCCTCCAAGCTTCTCTGATACGAAATAATTCATAATGGGTTAGTACCTTATCTTGCCAAATGGGATTCCGGGCGCATTAGTAAGCTCCGGAGCTATGCTGCAAGATTGTGCGTGCCAGGCAACATTCAGCTAGAGCAGAGCGGCAAAAAGTCTACACATATGGCGGCAGAACTAGTCTCTCACGCCCATTTAGATATAAAGAGCTAGGGTGGTTAATGCATCATTTAGTTTTTAGCTTCTACTTCACTTTGAAGAATATTATTAAGAGTCAAAGAGTGTGAGTGACGAATGCATGATGTAGTTACTGCAGCATGTATAATTTTATTTCTAATTAGTTTAATTTCAACGATCACACATAATTTATCTATTGCCGCGGAGTTTTATAGTAGGATGTACCAGCGAATCTTGAAAGAAGATCAAATTTAAACATGATCCGATTTCCCGCGTTTGGGTTGATCTTTATAAAAGATCTAACTAAATTTTAATAAAAGCAATTCTATCGGTCAGTTCTCTGTTTTCTATAACAGCATGACAATCCTGTCGAATATAAAACTTTTATTTCGAAAAACTTGACAAAGTTTTATCACCTAGTTGGATACTTTCAATCATATAATGCGCAGCCAATGGACTCTCCTGGATACAGTACGCCGAGAAAGCCAGAAGCAACGCCAGAGGAGCTTGACCAAACTGTACCCACTCCTCATCCCAAGAAGTGACCTGAGCCTCTTGCTATCAATCTTCTGCTATTTAAAACCTGGACCAGGCCCATACTTAAGTACAGAACCATTGCTAAGATACCGCAGAAACACATCTTTAGGAAGAATTTAGCGCAAAACACACACACTGGCTAGTGAGAAACTCGAATATCAACCAGGATTTGTGGGAAACAATCAAGAGCAATTGTACTCAACTCAGCGTATGTCAATGAGGTGATTCTGATGTGGTGAGCTGATGAAAGGTAATGCTCATTAATTCTATTCTATGTACTGATTCTGAAATTTGTATAACAGTATCCTCCATGATGTGTTTCAAAAGCAGTTTAAGGATTCTTAAACAAGTGAACAAAACCAAAATGGTACCTATATAAAAATATGAGTAACATGTGAAAAACATATTTCTTAAAGTGCTAAGACTTAATAACTGTTTACTACGACTAAAAAACTGTTTAAACAGCCTTTAGAAATTATTTCTGCGTCAAAATCAAGAAGTTTCCGTGATAGCTGAAGTCGGTGGGAATTAACTCTCAATTAGTCACAGAATTTATCCAAAAAACTCTCAGAGCTCTAATTACATTACTTGATGTAATGTATTGATTGATATGATAGATGACTTGATAATTAATTACTATGATGGTGAACCTTTGTCATATCGGTGTTATTTTGTTCACATTTTTAATCCTCTAATAATTTTCCAATAACGTACAATAATTAAAAATTCTTTAGCGAAAAATTGCTTAAAGTATTTCCATACTTCAGCTCAAAGATCTTGTTCTACAAACAAGTAAAAATAAGAAAGTTTCTGCTCGGAAATATTACACCACGGCAGGTTCATATAAAAGCACAACAATTTCGAAAGGTTTTTCCTTCTTTAACGGTCTGAAAACTTTCGTATGGCATAATACGCTGAGTTTTCTTCGCTTGCTTTTACAGAAAATTCTTTGCGTCAATTAACGTTTAATACTGTACGAGTACGTTTCCAGGAGAATGTAAAAAAATATCGTTTCTATGCAATGGAAAAACGGTGCGGGGCGCATTTCTGGCTTTCCTTATTAACTTTAATGTAATTGGTAGACAAATACAAGGTGGTGGAAAAGTAGTCATACTTAGGTGATTGTTTCAAACATTTTCTGTGAATTTTATGATGACAAATAATATTCCCATGACGAATCAAGAAAGATCCGAAAATGTTTTGCAGAGGACATATGAAAGATATTGCGCATTGTACAATGATTACAAGAATTTTAATTTGCTTATAAGCGATAACCAACATGCATAATTAAAATAAAATTGTTAAAACGTTAACAGTTGCCACATTTGGCTACGTTTGCACATTTCTAATGCCACATGTTCCTATGTGGAAATAATAAGTTTAGTTTAACGAGTAATAAGTATTTATACGAGTATGTGCCCATGAATTTATAAAGCTCAAATGTGCACTTCAGAACTTAGTAGATGATAATATTTTGTGTCATAATTTTTTTGATATTTGCCCATAGTGAATCTAATTTTATTTGGATCTGGATGAAAAAAAAAATACAACTGGATATATTTTTGCTCAGTCTTCCATTTCCAATTGACAGAAATATGTTCTAAATTTGAACGGAGTTTAAACGCTATTTGTTTGTTGAGTCAGTTTTTTAGTTTTGACATCTTCAATCTTTTAAAATCGAATCGATGAAGAGCTAGGCATTCAACATGAAAGAAGTGTAACACTTGTTGAAGCCGATGACGAAAATATGCGTTCTAACAAGCATGCATTTTGCGGTTCTTTGTGACTTTTTGGTCCGCATAATCACCAAAAACTTTGGGAGAATATGACGTCGATCACCTATAGTATCCAGACGCTGCCGGGGCAGAAAATCTTCCGTAAGAGTGTCAGTTAATCAGAAGTTTTGATACAGTTAGGCTTTTTCCATTGAAGTCATCTCCAGAGGCAAGTCTATGTTAACAAGTCACTCATACTCTGGTAATCCAATGATTTGAAGATTCTAAAGCGCATTGGGGAGATTGAGATGAGATTGGACCATTATGGCCAAAATATAGCCATACTTTATTCGCGCTTAAAACCCAACTTTTAACTTCGAATCAAATTTCTCCTCTACACTTCACATACTTACTTACGGAGCCTCCGTTTGGTACTTAATACCTGACACTACAAGATTGCGATTTTACATCATCCAAAATAGGTTCTTGTGAGATTCATACAACATAATTCGTTGCTATATACAATATCTGCTAGATTTATTGATAGTGAAGTGCAAGGCTCAATTCTAAAGAATAACACACAAATATTGATCAATGACGACAACTATAATAAGAGAAGAATCCATGAAATGATACAAATTAAGAAACATCAGAATGCAATAAATTTCAGATCAGATACCGACAATCTTAGCTCTGTGTATCATACGCTAATTAGATGATCGCATGCATGAATTGAATGGACCTGGTAAATAAAAATTAAACAGCAGATATTGAAGAATTACAGAGCAATTCCAAGAATGCAAAGAAAAGGCGAAATATAAACAGGTTTTTCGGGCCCTCGCTCGATATCGAATAAAATAGGTAATTCAATGTCCAACCAAATGTAAAGGTAGAAACATCTAGACATGTAAGTCAAATTTAGATCTCTAAACAATAGATTCTAGTCTTTTCCCGAACATGTTTATCCCGACTCATCACCTGAGAACCAAGGTCCCAAATTGTACTTTTTAATATGTGTGTGATTTGAATTTTAATATGTTAATTTTGTGAAAGGTTTTTTTAATTAAATTGATAATAAATGTAAAATGTATATTTTAGACAAACTGATGATGGTGGATAAAGACACCGAAACGTATTTGTAACATTTTAAATAATAAACAATAAAATTGACTGAAACCCAGGAATACATTGGAATTCTAAAGAATATATGGCGCCACGGCTCGCCGTATCAGACTCAAAGGTAGCAATGACAGGATTTTTTGGCTTCCCTCGGGGAAGACTTGTTTTCCCCATCACAAACTCCTCGAAGCCTATCGGATCAATCGCCTAACGTTGTAGTTCGGAGGCCAGACCAGCAAATGTCCGTGTTCGAGCGCCCAATAGATACAGGCAAATCATCTCTACCAGTTTTCTTGTAACACCTGATATTAGTACAATTTGTTGGCTATGTCACAAGCAAGCGCTCCCAAGACCGGGTTCGGACCAATAAGTTCTAATCTGTGCTTGTACCACGCATTTCTGTCTAAGTCATCGGTCAATAAACTATTTTTAAACCCAGTATTAAGCAATTAGCAGTAAATGTTTTTCTTCGAAATATCTTCACTTGTTTTGGATATAATAATAAATTAAAAATGATTTAATAAATCAGTAAATCCCTATATTATTATTGCAGTATGTACTTTATATATTTTATTTCAATTAAAAATATCGCATTTGATCAGAAAATGTCATACACAAAGCCTTACATTGTGTCAAAAAGCCAACATTTTTGTTTTAAGTTGTTAATCTTTTAACAGAACGGACATCCATACAGAACTTCTCATTCAGTGAATAAATGCAACTTTTTATATCTTTCTTGTGGTTTCGAGGTTAAAGTGGTTGGTACGTTAGAAGATTTTAAAATATTTTACATTCTTCACGTATTTCATATGACATGATTAAGCCTGCCCAAACAGCTCAAAGATGACTTAAAGACGTATTTAAGATGTCTAATTAAGATATGTGAGACGTCTTAAAGACGTCTGTATATGTCTTGAAGACGTCTGTTACAAATATAGACGTCTTTGAAGACGTCTTGAAGAAACTACTTAAAGACGCCTTGAAGAGACGACTTAAAGATGTCTTGAAGAGTGTTACCAGGTGCAAAACATTTCTTACTACTGGGAATGTAAAATAAAATAACATGTTTTTAGTAGTAGTAAACATCTTTATTTCTAAAAAAGGCTATCGACCTATCGGTCTTTCTGCCCTTGTTTGATACATGTAGTCTTACTCTAAATAAAAAACAAAGATGAAAATTCTCTTATTCTAGGTTAACAATTTGATTAAATAAACTTTCTAATTCTAATGACAAGAAAAAATTATTTTATTGTCTAGTCCATTTTTTTTGTTTTGTTTGTCCATTTTGTCTGTAGATGTATGAGTCCTTCCGAAATCTTTATTTTTGTCTTATTCGTGTTATTAGTCTTAGTTTCAACAAATTTTCATGGGTTTCAGTCAATTTTATTGTTTATTATTTAGTGACCAGTCAATTGTGAAGGTAGAAACAACTATATACACAAACTGATGATGGTGGAGAAAGACACCGAAACGTATTTGTAACATTTTAAATAATAAACAATAAAATTGACTGAAACTCAGGAAAATTTGTTGAAATAAATTGAAGTACAGTCAGGAAAATATACACAACAATTAGTCTTAGTGCAATTTGTTCTGTTGTTTGTATATAACGTTTTGACCTTCCTGTTCCGTTGGTCATGAGTATATGTCCATAGTCTTGCAGGGGTCTACAAATAGCTTTATATATTTTGGTCGAGGTATTTATGCTAATTCCTCTGTCTTTGTAGGTTAGTGAACGGAAGTATTTTGTTCTCTTTATTGTTTCTGCCCTGATTCAGTATGTGTTTAGTGAATTTAAGTTTGTGGTCAATTGTGATTCCAAAGTATTTTACGTCGTTTTTTTGGTTGTGTCGTTTGGCCGTCTGCAGTTATTGTAGGGGAGTCGGCGTTGAATCTGTGGTTTGTGAGCAGAAGTTGTTTTTTTGACGTTTTTGGTGTTAGTCTCCATTTCAAAAACAATGTCATTGTGTGTTTGTTAGTGTTTAGAGTCTTGAGCTGCTCTCTCAGTAGTTTTGTCATGTACGATAAGTGCCGTGTTGTCTGCGTATTGTAATATGTGTGCCGATCTGTCAATTTGATTTTTGTCTGGTAAGTTGTAATTGTATATGTCATGGCAGGATATATTGTAGAGAACGGTGAGAGCGGGGATCCTTGAGGGAGCCCTTGTTCAGGGAAAAAAGAAAATGACAGTGTTTTGTCAATTCGTACTTGTAGTTGTCTGTTGTCTAGTAAGTTCTCTATGGTGTGTAATAGATATGTTTATGTATGTGTTAGGTGGGTTGTTTGTATATTGTTAGTCAGAGTGAAGAGTGGGTGAATAGTCGAGTGCTGATGTTTGAATCCGAACTGATACGATGGTATGTACTTTCCGACAAGTTTTCCTAGTCGCTGCTTTATTATGTACTCAAAAATTTTGCTAAGTACTGGGAGTAATGTGATTGGTCTGTAAGTGCTCGGTTGTGTATTGTCCAGTCCATTTTTGGGTATAGGGATTATTAAGCCGTTTTTCCATGTTTTTGGAATTTTGTTCTTTCTGATGCAGTTGTTCAATTCAGTTAGGATCAGTTTGTGTGTTTCTTGAGTTAGGCCTTTCAGGAGTTTGCCTTTATTTTATCTTTTCCCGTTGCTGTGTTTTTGATATGAGCTAGGGCTTCATCGTACTCTGTGTCTGTGATCAGTTTGTATGTATAGTTTGGTGAGCTGTTGAAATAGTTCAAGTACCAGTCGTTTGTCAAGTTCTAGTTGTCATTGTCGAAGTTAGGGTTTGTCGATATACTGAAGGCCTCTTGATAGTGTCTGGCGAACGCGTCAGCGTTCTCTTTGTCTGTGTATCGTTCTATTCCGTTTTCGTCAATTGTGTCAGTAGTGTTAGTTTTTTGTATTGCGCTAGCTTCTTAATTTTTCGCCAGTATGTTTTGCATTTGTCTTTTTGTATTTCGTTACGTGTTTCTGGCCATTTGTCTTGTCGGTATTGTCCAATCAAGGTTATAATGTTTCTGTTGAGTTGGTTCAGTGTCTTTTTTAGGTCGTTATTTTGAGTGTTTGTATATAGTCTGTACAGTTCTCCATTTTGTTTTATGAGTTTCAGTATGAATTTGGGTAGTGTATGTCGGTAGAAAGCATTTTTTATTTCCGGGCTAAATTTTCCTATGGCTAGTGAAAGTTGTTTTGTATGGTTTCTATTGAAATGGGCTGTACTTGCGATAGAATATAGTCATGTATATGTTGTTTCACTTTGTCTATGTGAGTATTTGTTAGGTTTAACTTTCTCTCTATAGGAGGTGTACTGGCTGTAGGTTGAGTATGTTGTAAGTCTATGTTAAACGTAATAGCCAGGTGGTCGGATAATGTTTTTGTTTGATTAATTTTTTTATTTTGTCTGTCGGACGCCCTGTGTATCCTGTAATCTTTAAAACAGTTTAATTAAAAATATATATTATTTTCAAATATCATATTGTCTACAAAGAATTTTTTTACATTTTTATGGATTCTGAATTCTCATCTGAACAGAAATCATTATAAGATACCATGGTATACCATGTATACCTATGTTGCCTCATGAGGGCAACAGATCTCGATTAATTCGTAATTGAATATAACGAATTCCACGAAAAGAAAAATAATAGAAATTTGCATCA